>PVIA01000043.1:393140-794656 GCA_004024845.1 Tonatia bakeri
TTAAACTGACAGAGAGTAAATGATTTGCATCTGGCCTAACTGATGGCGGTGTCAAAACCTTGGAAGGCAATTCATGGTAAACATATTCCTCTGGATGCCTAGCCATACATGCCCAATTTCTTGTCAAGGGGTGAAGCCATATCATTGTCAGAACAATGCAAAGTATTTTATATAGATAATTCAATAGATTATTTTGCTCTCATAGAAAATGGAAGCTGGGGAAGATGTAGTACAGTTTTCCTCATTGATGAGACAAAATAATTTTTCAACCTTCATTGCAGAAATTAAATTTCATGCCAAAATGCCTTTCTGACAACTATGGAATTGATGAACTAGTGACAATATTCACAAACAGCAAGCTAAAAAAAGAAGATTGTCTAATCTTCAATTCCAAGATATAATTTGTAAAGAACAAATATTGAATCAAGTCAGACTAAAAGGATGAGAAAGAAAGAACAAAGCCTTAGGCCTTAAAATATATACTTAAAATATTCAGACCTCTTAAAAGAAATAGCTGCAACTCTGCATACTGTGCTTTATTCATAAAAAGCTTCCAATTCTAGCAGTGGTTTTATGCTTAACAGCCTTTTGAGATGTACACACTCAGTGGAATGCACATATTTTATCTTTCCACTCTGGTTCATAAGGAATTTATACATGTACTCAAGCTGATATTTGCAAATAGTAGGTATTTTCTCCAAATGATCATAGAACTGAGTTGAATTAAATATTACATTGAGAATGAATACATGTTGTATAAAGGGGCTCAACTTCAAAATAAACATACTGCTCTTGTTGTTAAGCTATATATCCCATAAGTTAATCTTTCTTTGATCATTTAGTTGACTTCCAGGATCTTTTTGCTCCATCAAAAATAGCTGTTGAGTACCTACTCTGCTGTAAACTCTGTGTTGGGTACTGAACATGATACAGTTGACTAAGATATGATTTCTGTATCTATTTAGCTCATAGTTCAGAAAGAATATATTAGAAATTTACTTTAAAATGCATCATGACAATGCAACACACTATTCAAACTGACAGGAGCACAGACTCTGCCTTGGTTTATGAATCCTGCACTATGAAGGTACTGGTGAAGGTTAGTGTTAAGGACTATGCTCCTCTAAAATGCATATGTTGAAGTTGAACATATGAAGACAGTCTAAAATGTGCCATGTTATTTTCAAGGGTCATATATTTGGTAGCTGGAGTCAATTGGACAGTATGCTTAAATTGTAAACAATAGTGAGGCAAACCCCCTCTCTGACATGGCTATATTTAGAGATGGAGCCCCTAGTGAAGTAACTTTAAAGTTAAAAAGTATCACAAGTAGTCCCTGATTGTATAGGGTTAGTGGCCTTTTAAGAAGAGACACCAGAGAGCTTGTTCTCTCTCTTCACAGGTGCACAAAGAGGAGGTCATGTGAGCTCAGTGGGAGATGGTGACAGCCTACATGTTAAGAGAACAGGCCTCAGAATAAAACCCACATTGCTGGCACCTTAATCTTGGACTTCCCAGACTCCAGAATAGAAGAAAGTAAACTTCTGTTGATTAATTCATCCAGTCTGTGGTATTTTATGGCAATTAAAGCATACTAAAGCAATATTTTGGATGCATTTTCAATGATAAATAATGGTTTTCCTCCACAGGGGGAACAACACTCAGAATTAGGAAGCAGTAGATAAGGAAAAGGGGAAGACAGATGATGAAAAAGGGATAAAGACTGAAGCAAGGGCCAGGAACAGGCAAACAGAACCATCCTTGGAAACAAAGCAGGGCCGCTTGATTAGAGGAAGAATGTCGGGAACTTGACACACGATTTTTGTCTTTTTCAATCTGATGTTAAGGCAGGTAGGGTTAAATAGATGAAGTGTATTGTAAAGTTTTAAAATATAGTCAAACCTTGGTACTTATTGGCTTTAGAACTCATCAAACCTGGTACTGGTTGCATTTTGATGAGAAAAAATATTTTAGCACTTGGTGCTTGCTTACCACATATCACACTTTCTAGAACTTGTATGAGTCACAACACCACCTTGCAAGAGAAAATGCTTCATCAATCATCATTTGGTCGCCATTCATTGGAACTAATTAACAAGTACCAAGGTACCACTGTATTTGCCATGAGGAATGAAAATGTGAGCTGTTTACAAATCAGTAACAGCCAAAGAGCATTATTAGGGTTAGGCTGAGGTTAGAAACAGGTTTATAAGAACTAACCAACTTCTGTTATTTTTGGTGGGTGGTGTTTTCCACATGGAATAAAAGAGGAGAAAGAAGATGATTGGACTGGTTAAGTTGTACGGCTGGCAGGGCAGCTGTGGCCAAGCTGGAAGGTTATTGGTGGTGGTGGAAACATGGCTGCCTGGCTAACCCAAGACTTCAGGGAGGTAGAGAACATAACTGAAATAAAATAAGAGCAAAGATGAAGAAAAATTGGGGGAAAAAGGTGGAAGGATAAATTTGGGTGAAGGATAGAGGGGGAAAAAATAAAGATATAATAGAATTAAGAGCCAGGGAGACATTTTGAATAAAATGAGAATTTATTTTTAACTTGATACATATGGCAGATACTAGTGAGCTCTTTACCAAAGCAGTTTATTTTTTCCTTCTGGATACTGTAATTTATAATCCCCACCTAGCCAATATTGCATGGGAAGGATTGATATAAGCCATATCCATAAGTGGCCTATAAACACTTTCCTAATGTGATTCTAATATTTTTGGCCTTTCATGGTGACCACAGAAACCATGTGTTGAAGACTCAGAGCCACAAGAGCTTCAGAGCCAGCTGCATATCAGAAACACGTCTTTTGATTAATATTTCTTTAATTAACACAGGAAAAAATACAAACATAGTTGAGATATTTCAAGTAGTTCACTTTTTGCAAATATTATAAGAATACTTTTCATTTTCTAGAACAAATACTAAATCTCACACACACTCTAGCAATATCATGGCTATACACAGATCATCTGGGAATTACTATATGAGGTTTTCACATGAGATCTTTTGGGGGTTCAAAAGAGGATAATTCTCAAGATGATTCTGGACTGTTTAACTAAGTTTAATGACATAATTATTCACAAATATTTAAAGAGTTTTAATTCAGAATGTTCAAGCACATCTTCCCAACACAGTCCTTGCCTTCCAAATATCCATCCAACCCAGGATAGGAACTAACTTATGAGTGTCCAGAGTGTATTCAGAGAGGTGTACACTCTGAGAAGAGACTTTATTCACCTCAGTTTTACTCCTTGCTCCTTCTGAGCAGAGTTTCTCCTCTTTTTGTTTTCACTTCTCTGAGTGACAAAGCCACTGTGTGTGGGGGGGGGGGGGGGGGGGAGGAGAGAGAGAGAAGGAAAGAAAGAGAGAGAGAAGGAAGGAAGGAAGGAAGGAAGGAAGGAAGGAAGGAAGGAAGGAAGGAAGGAAAGAAGGAGAAAGAAAAGAAAGAAAGAAAGAAAGAAAGAAAGAAAGAAAGAAAGAAAGAAAGAAAGAAAGAAAGAAAGAGAAAGAGAGAAAGAAAGAAGAAAGAGAGAGGGAGGGAGGAAGAAAAGGAGGAAGGAGGGAAAGAGAGAGGGAGGGAAGAGGGGAGGAAGAAAGAAAAACACAATAATATCACAGCTATTTTTCTCTTTAGACTCTTAAGTGGCTTTCTTAAGAGGATTTTATAGCTTGTTCTTCCAGATAAGAAGAAAGAAAATTAAAAAAAAAAAGTTGTCTCTGAAACTCAATTCTTTCTCTTTTTCACTTAGAAGACAAAGAATGCATGTCCATGCTAATGAAGAGTCTTTGCATTAACACAGTAGAAAGAGTGAAAGGCCCTATTCCTTAACCTCAGGAGTGGCAAAAATAAGTTTTACCTCTGATTGTTATCTTGCTAGTGTCCTCAGTACTCTCCTGCCAACCTCCCACATTCTCCTGAGGAAGGTGAGGGAAGCTTCAGGCAGAAGACCCTTCGTGAGCTTTAGGGAGGAAGAGACATTAGGCTGAGTGGAGCCATTCAACAAGGCCAGAGATGAAGACAATGGCGTTCTTTGGGGAAAAAAAAAAAATTCTGTACTGTGGAGTCACTCAGAGCCATGCCAGGTTATATTATTTAAAAGTTATTGTCTTAGATAAGCCATTTCCTTCCTTTGAATCTCCATTTTTCCTCTCTAAAATAATAATATCCACTGTCCCAAAATAATATCTACTTCATATGCATGTTGTGAGAATTAAAAATCATAAAAATAAACAACGTGTGGAGTCTAATAAAGGAAATACTATAAGACAGCAACTTGATTAGCCAATCAACAAATATGTGAGCACACTATTACAGTTGTTCCTTGGTGTCCACAGGCACTGGTTCCAGGATCCCTCATGGGCAATAAACCCCCAAACCCTCAGATGCTCAAGTCCCTTATTGTAAAATGGCATAAAAATATGTACAGTCTGCCCTCTGTATCCACATATTCCCAACCACATGTTGATAATATGGTTTTTGATCCATGGTTGGCTGAATCCTTACATTTGAACCCTGTGATTAAATAGGATTGACTGTATATTGATATCAGCTTCTTTCCATTAGCAGCGAAGGGTTCAGGAAACAGAATGATGGTATACAGGTGTACTCTGCACCATATTTGCAACTTTTCTGTAAATCTAAAAATATTCCAAAATTAAAAGGGTATTAAAAATAAAAAGCATGCATTTGACAAATGAGTATATCTAATAAGCAAAATAATATATTTATTTCCTACATAGTTTACCAAAATAATTTTGCATTACCTGAGAAACATGAAGCAGAATTTTAGGTAAGACATAATCATAGGTGTTTCAGATAATGCCTCACAGCCAAAAGATTTTTAAGTCAGGCCCAGACGAGTTGGAAACAACCTGCTTTGGCTGCAGATGGGGTGCAGGGAATCTTAGAATTTACTGTAGATCTATAATCCCCTTACCTGAAACTTTTCTGACCACATGTGGTTTGAAATTCAGACTTTGTCATATTTTAGGATGGAATTACAAAACATTCTACATGAGATCTGGGGAAGAACCTTGTAATTGACCGTATTAGTGATTCTGCAGTGAAATTATGCATATCAGGTAACTGAGTTAAATATCAATAGCTCACATTAGGTCAGACGGTCTAGTTTTTGCCACCCAATGGCATTTATTTCAGTTTTCAGACCATTCAGAACTTAGGTATCTTAGATGATGAATTATACATCAGTGTACAGAGAAAAATCCTAAATTATCATCAACAAACATTTATGTCTTTTCTCCCCCAGTTTCCTGTATACAAGTCCTTAGCCTGGCAATGGTGTTCACCTCTGAAGGAATAATATAAGAAAGTACATTTATTTCTCACAATAAGAAATAAATGTACTCTCTTGACAATTTCTCGTGGAAAAAGTAAAACATAGAAGCAAAAGTAGTATTACATTTTATCCGTCTGACAATTTTGTGTCATTTGTCTTTGAGGGATTAATTACTCATCTCCCTTCCTTGCCCTATTTCCTAGATGTGTCACTGACTTAATCAAGATTTTCCTGATATAATGAAGAGAAAAAACAAACAAAAAAACGGATCATTATATTTTCCAGAAGTCAGACTTTCAGTGGAGACCATTTCATTTTCCTAACCATTAAAAAACAATACTTCCTTGTTCACATTTTTTCTTTATTTTTAAACTCCTCAATCAAAAACTGGTGAGCTATGTGACTATTTCAATTTGAATAACTTAAAAATATTTTATATTCTTCATAAGATAAAATTAATTTAGAAATAGCATTACTGAAACCAGGCATTCTTTCTAAACTAAGAATTCCAGATGTTTTTAGTTGCTGCCTATGACATTTCCACAATCAGAATAAATTGTGTTTCCAGAGTAATGTAATAGATAGAAGTGCTGAATAAATCTCGTGCAGTTGAGATGACAAAATTAACATGCTGATGACATTTTAATGTTTCAATATAATCAAGGGGGCATGGATCATGCCTCCACCAGTTCTAATATAATTCTATTCTTTAATCTTTTTCTAAGACAAAATAAAATATAGATAGATTTCAGAAAGTGTGTAAGTGCAGTATGCTTCAGTCTTCAGGCAAGCTGCTTAGAATGCAACTGAAATGCTATTTAGGCTCAGCTTTGCAGTATATATTTTACTAAAGCAATTGCATTACATATAAAAATCCTGGATTAAGGACAGATATCATGTTCTCTTTCTGAAAGTTGCTATTAATGCTTCTGGTACAACCACTGTTTTTTGTTTGTTTGTTTGTTTGTTTGTTTACTTAGGTGGAAAGTTTGCTGATTTAAACAGGGAAATCAGTATATTCTGATTGGATCTAATGAATAACTGCTATTCACCTAGTCTCACAAATATACACATACACAACTAAACTTCTTGGACTCACAATAAGAAAACAAGACAAATAGCTAGTAATCATGAAAAATAAAAAGCACTTAATTTTTTTTAACAATGTAATGTAAACTGAAATATTAAAGCCAAATTCATCCTTGGAAGACAAAAAATATAGCCTGACTATTCACTTAGAGTGAAGATCTTTACTGAATGTTGATCAAGTTGCATACTCCTTGCTCAGTGTATGGGAGAGAAGAACAAAAATGAAGAGATGAAATGACAGCATTCCTTTCCTCATCCTTATATGGAAAGGGTAGTGATGACAGGCTAAATGAGAATGATAAACAATGATGACGTTGCCAGGAGTCAGGCGTAGATAAAAATGGACAGCATAAGTAGTTTCTTGGGCACTCATGGTTTTTACCATGGAACAATGACAGAATGAATATTTATTGCTCTACAATAGGTTTCAACCTTATATTTCATTGCAAACTTCTTTTTATTAAAGCAAAATCCCATTCAGAGGCATAATATATTAAACTGATAAGAAGAGGACACCCTGAATGGGTTTAATGATTGGTCCTGGCATGGCTTCCTAGGATACAATATCGAGTCCACTGCTGTAGATTCACCAAAATGTTGATTAGGGACAATTTTTTGGCAAGATATCTTCCCAATATATTTTTCTATTTGGGTTACCACCAATGAACTGGTGTTTGTAAAGCATAAGTTTAAATGCACAATTTCTTGCAAAACTCCCATGTTTCCAACCCCCACCCCAATTCCAGAGTATGACCAGTAAGGCCATTATGCCAGGCCTCTGCTTATGTCATTATTTTCTATGTTCTCTGTTTTACAGTAAATGATTTCAGCTGCAACTAAAAGAAATCTGATTTCAGAATGACTTCAATAATTATTCAATAATTAGTTATCCCTACCCCTGAGTTAGGGCAAGTCTAGCAGGACAGGTTTGAGAATGTCATCAAAGTACTTAACTCTTTCATTTCTGTTGTTCATAGTCTTATGGCTGTTTCTCCTAATTGTCTTAAAATGGCTGCCAAAAGTATCTGGGGCTTCTCTTTTTTACCTCTAGCAGAAGAGAGAGGCAGAGAGAAGAGAAGGAGAGGAAGAATAGAAGGAGGGGAAGAAAAGGAGGAGAAAGAGTGGGAGGAGAAGGAAGGATGAGGTGGCACTTGGGAAGATAAGAAGAGAAAAGAAGGAGGGAGCCCGTCTCCCACCATAGAAAATAAGTCTCACTATTCTTATTGGTATAATCTCAAAACAATTAATAAATGACAAAGGAAGATCAAGAGTCAGTTGACTGAAGTAGCAGAAAGGGGCATTTTTAAAAAGTATCCATTTTTCTACTCCAACTGAAGTCTGTCCAAGAATCCCACATAGAGTAATCTAATAGAATACTCCATACTCAACCACCAAAATTAATATTCAGACGGGCTAAATACAACCTGAACGGAAGTGCTGGAAACAGAGACTAGATTAACATGGCTATTTTGGTTCTGTCTCACACAGAGGACTTTAGAAGAGAATGTGAAGCAGTGTTCAATAGATGTAGTTTTTTTTTAACCCTCAGCCAAGTTTAAGTTTATTGATTTTTAGAGAAAGAGAGAATGGGGAGAGGGAGAGATGGAGAGGAAAGAACCATCAATCTCAGAAACACATTGCCTCCTGTACATGTCCTGACCAGGGATTGAACTCGCAACCTTGTGGTGTATGGGATGACACTCCAACCAACTGAGACACAGCCAGGACCAAGAGAATGTGTTTAAATGTCATATCCCAGTGATGTAAGTATGCAATGTACAATTGTGTCATTTCTTTCTCTCTCCTCTCTCTCTCTCCTTAGATACCTTGAAAGGCAGAGTGTCCTCTTACTTTGACCCTCACAATTAAAGGCTGAGAACTCTCCAGAATATAGTGTTGTTTTACACTTAAAACATAGTGCCCAGGCATCTATTAAAATACTCCAGGCTGTCAGCTGCATTAGCAGATTGATGGTTCTAAAGACCTCCCATATGCTAAAGATCTAAGGTCTCTTGATGCAGGCTTGGTTGGGGGATGTCTCCCTTCCAATCCTGCTTATTGAATTTGAAAAACTCCATAGATTTGCCTGCCATGGAAGTTGTATGAGAAAATTGTTATAGAATGAGTTAACAGGAAAAAAATGAAAAAAAAAGTTTAAAATGAAGTTAAGATAAATGGAAACTTTTTCAGTTCAACCCACCGGCAAAGAATAAATATACTTTCATTGAAAAATTAGGGGAGTGGGTCTTTTTTTTATAAGATATCTAACCTTAAAATATTCCTATCTTCAATATAACACTGTTGTAGTCATATAATATTTTACTTTCACAAAGAGAAAAAGAGAAATTTAAAGTTTTCATTAACTTGTTTACAAAATTATTGTGTAACTGTTATCTTTCTTTTATTAAAAAGTAAATTACTGGTGCACTTCTGCTATTGGGGTCAACTCAAGTTGAATTTGTGAAGGGGACAGAATTTCTTATGGCCACTGTCATTCTTTTAGGCATCTTCAAATACAGCACCAAATTACCCAAGAATTGCACTGCAGAAAACCATATAGATCTCTAAACTCCCTCCAGTTTCCATGTCCCTAAAATCAGCCTTGTGGGGATATACATGTGCTTTCTGGTCGGTGACAATAGGTTTAGAGCTATAGTGTGATTATAAATACTTCACTTGAACTTTCAAGTTATTTTATTAAAAATTGAGTCAACAGAAGGATGAAATTAGAAAATTAAAAATCCAAGAATTACCCACCACAAAATAAGAGTGTAATGTAGTCAAATTGAAACTTATTAAAGAAAATATTTTTTCTCAATATCCTTTCTAGTAAGCATTTACTTCTCCCATTTTTAAAAAAATTCCAGAATCAACTATAATTAGTATCTTTAAATATTTATAAGTGTGTTAATACATAGTCTGGCAAAAAAATTGTGAAGGGAAAGGCTTTCAAAAATATAATAGAGAAGCGTGGTGCAGGCTGGCTATAGCCCGTTTTTTCACATGTGAGAGCAGTGCAGGAGCACCACTGATAAAGACTCTTAGGCCGCAAAGCAATCTAGCACGGTCTGCATGCATAGGAGCATCTGTACAACAGCATACAAAGTATACTGGGGCTTGAGGCTCTCTGTCAGCCAGCCAGAGGGCAGAAGCCATCAATGAATGAGCCAACAACCGTCAAAACCCAATACAAAAGGAGAGCCCACATAAACTGCATAAAGGGCATCTCTAGAGCATCCAGCTCAGGGGATTACGGAAACTGCATCACTGAGTCCCACAGGACTCCTACCACAGAAGGCCACCCTACAAAGACAGGGAGTCAAAGCAAACCAATCTAATTCGTTGAAACAAACAAAAAGAGTTAGAGTCTAAAAAGAGTCCTAAAATGGGAAGATAAAGAAACAACCCCAATCAAAAGGAAAGAAGGAATCCCCAGAAAAGCAGCTAAATTATACTGAGGCAAGCAATTTATCAGACACATAGTTCAAAGTAATGATTGTGAGGATGCTCAAGAAACTTAGTGAGAACTACAAGAAATGTTCTGGGAGCTACAAGGAACATAGTAGGAACTACAGCAGCATGAAAAAGGACATAGAAACTATGAATAAGAATCAAATCAAAAGGAAGAATACAGTATCTGAAATTAAGAATACACTAGAAGGAATTAAAATCAGACTAGATGAAGCAGAGGATCAAATCAGCAAGTTAGAAGACAAGGTAGAAAAATGCACTGAGTCAGAGCAATAGAATGAAAAAAAGACTAAAGGGAGATCTGGGACAACATGAAACATAACAATATTTGCCTAATAGGGATACCAGAAGGAGAAGAAAAGGATCAAGGGGTAAAAAACCTGTTTGAAAAAATAACGACAAAAAACTTTCCTAACATGGTGAAAAGTCAGTGAATTTAGGAAGAATAGAGAATCCCAATCAAGAGGAACCCAAAGCGGATGACTCCAAGATACATCACAATTAAAATGGTAAAATTTGACTTTGAAAGTCAAAGTTAGCAGAGGATGCTTCAAAACTGGTGGTAAGGATGTTTTATAGGCAGATGGAAAAAGTTCATGTCATGGTGCCTTAGGCTGCAGCTTCTGCTGGACAACATCAGATTTAGAAGAAGAGCAAGCTCCTTGGTAGCAGACTCGTAGCTCCCTCCCCATGCAGGATGTGAAAAACACAGACCTACCCAGAGAGGCTTGAGTACATAAAGTCTCTGGGGAAAAAACAAAAGGCATTCAGGAGTGCAAGCACACACGCAGCTGGCTGTGCACCCAAATCAGGGATGAGGTTGCCATCAAGTCTGGACAATGCCAACAAGTGGTCGAGACCTTAAGCCACACCTAGAACTGGAAGGAGAAGAGGGTGGAGACTAGCCCTGTTTATGATAGACTCTGGACTTGCCTCAGGTATTAGTCAAAGGGGTGCAAAATGAGGTAGTTTATATACACGCAAATGTGCAACCCGGAAAGTGCAGGTCACTCCAAGGGCATGGGCTGGAAACTTGCTGACTATTGCAGCCCAGAGTGAGCCCACTTCCCAGCAGAACCCCCCACCCCACCACCACAGTATGAAAACGAAGCCCAACCCCCACTGCCTGCAGGAGCCTGGATGATCTGCAAAACCAGTCAAGCATGCTTGAGCAGCAGGGGGTGCTCTTTTTTCTTTTTCTTTTTTCTTTCTTTTTCTTTTCCCTTTTCTTTTCATTTTTATTCAAGAGTAACACAGTAAGTTCTGGAGCTGACAGAAAACCAGAGACAGATCCAGAAAGAAGTCAGAAGGCAAAAACCAACACCTGAGACAGAGTATACTTTGCTCTTCATTAGAACTTATATTTTTTATTTAATTTCTGTCTTCTTTTCACTTATATAGGTTATTGTTAATTGTGTTTTTCCCCCTGATTGCTTTGTTGTGGCTTGCTTTTCTCCCTAGCATATAATATCTTTTCTTCTTTTACTTCACTTGTGTTCCAAATAACTCACTACTCTCAGTCTTTTACTTTTTATTATTTGTATTCAAATTATATATATTTTATCATATTATTGTTATCCCAAAGACCACACAGCACTCCTCCCTGGTCTCAATCCACTTTGCCATCTTCCTGAGCTTTATTACCGTTGTGTGAAACGCACTTGCTCTCACACTACACTGACTTCCTGTCCCTTACGCCCACTGCTGCTCCTCCATCTAACCCCACATAAGGGTTCCTCTTCCTCAAGTCAGCACACACTCTTCTCCCCCTCTAATAAGAGTCTTGTTTCTTCTCCTCCTTATATAAACAGTGTCTAGTTAGGCAAAATACCACAGTTATTGCTGTACTGCTCCAATGGAATTCATAGTTGTTCACTATTTGTTGGTTCTATAAACCTGAAAGAAAACCTTCTCCCTGTCTTACTCCATTCCACCTTCCCCTTGCCCCTGATCAGTAGAGTAAGGAATCTTATTTCCCCTTTTTCCATTATTTGTAATTGTTTTGTTTCTCCTTCTTCAAGCTTGGGCTTTACTCCTAACTCTTAGTTTGCTTCTCCCATCCCCTTAAAATCATTAATTTTATGGTAAACTTTTCATATTCAATTTTTGCTTTAGTACAATATTCTTAATCTGCTTCCACCTTTATCAAACTTCTTTCAGCTGTCATTGCTATTGACCCTTCTGTGGCTTTTCTCCAATTTTGCTCTTATTGGTCCAATACCTTTTTCATTGTACTTAACACCCTGTAGCATATATTTCTCTTTTCTTACCCCACTGTTCCTATTGACCCTATGTGTTTTACTTATATTTAAAATTTTGTTTTCTCCCTATCTTCACCTCAGTTTTATCCCCACTCTTATCAATTTTCCTCCCTCTTACTGCTCAATAATATTTTCCCTTTTTTTGATCATCTCATATTCCCTCTGTCATATCTTTTAATACCCATTATCTCTCTTCACCTTTATTAATATTTGCTAAGTGCAGCTCAGATTGCTGATGCAGTAGGGTGGTCCCTTTTGTTGGCATAAGTTTGATTGTCTGGTGATACTGCTTTGTTAACCAACACCTATACAACAGCATACAAGACAAGGTGGGAATTTTGACTACTAGAAAACCTACTAGAGGGGAGAACCCATTAACATAAAAGCCACCAGCAAGTAAAGCCCAAGTATAACAAGAGAAGCCACACAAAAGGAAGAAAGGGAAACCCTAGACTATTCAGACAAGATCACAGAGACAGCACCACTAAGTCACACAGAACACCCACCACAGAAGACAAGGACACAAAGACTGTTGACATAGTAGAACATCCTGGATTATGGAAATAACCAAAAAGAGTCACCTAAAATGGGGAGACAAAGAAAGAAGCCACAATCAAAAGGAATGGAAGAACCCCCAGAAATAGAGCTAAATGAATTTGATGAAAGTAGTCTATCAGACAAAGAATTTTTAAAAATGGTTATAAGGATGCTCAAAGAGCTCACACATAGCTACAAGGAACTGAGTGGGAACTACAACAGCATGAAAAAGGAAATAGAAACTACAAACAAGAACCAGGGAGAAATGAAGAAAGCAATATCTGAAATAACAAATAAACTAGAAGTAATTACAAGCAGGCTGGATGAAGCAGAGGACCAAATTAGTGAGCTGGAATACAAGGTTGAAAGAAATACCCATATATAGCAGCAGTATGAAAAAAAGACTCAAAAAGTACAATGAGAGTTTAAGGGAACTGCATAACAACACAAAATGTAACAACATTTGAATCACAGGAATACCAGAATAAGAAGAAAAGGAGCAAGGCATAGAAAATCTGTTTGAAAAAATAATGACATAAAATTTCCCTAACCTGGAGAGGGGAAAAGCCGTACAAGTATAAGAAGCACAGAGGGTACCAAGGAAGATGAACCCAAAGATGCCTATTCCAAGACACATTATATTTAAAAAGCCTAAATTTTAAGAGAAACAGAGCAGCAAGAGAGAAATAAGAAGTAACATACAGGGGAGCTCTGATAAGGCTAGAAACTGACTTCTCAACAGAAACACTACAAGCCAGAAGGGAATAACAAGAAATATTCAAAGTATGAAAAGCAAAGGCCTGCAACCAAGACTGCTCTACCCAGCAAGGATATCATTTAAAATTGAAGGTGAAATTAGGAGTTTCCAAGACAAGAAAAGGTTGAAGGAATAATGTCTTCCAAACCATCACTGCAAGACATGCTAAAAGGGACTGCTTTAACAAGATGAAGAAAGAGAAAGAGAGGAATACAGGTGCAAAGGGGGAAAATGGCAATATCTATTAATCAATAATCTGAAATGTAAATGGATTAAATGCTCCAATCAAAAGACATAGAATAGCAGAATGGATAAAAAAACATGACCTGCACATTTGTTGTCTACAAGAGGCTCACCTCAGAATAAAAGACCTACACAGACTAAAAGTGAAGGGTTGGAAAAAATATTCAAGCAAATGGTCAGTGAAAAAAAGCTGGGATGGCAATACTGATATCAGACAAAATAAACTTCAAAACAGAAGCCACAAAAAGGGATACAGAAAGACATTACATAATACTGAAGGGAAGATTCCACCAAAAAGACATAAATAATGTAAACATATATGCACCCAACATAAGAGCACCAAAATACATACAGAAAATCTTGGAGAATTTTAAGAAAGATATACACAGAAATATACTTATAGTAGGGGATTTTAATACCCCACTGTCAACAATGGATAGATCTTCCAAACAAAATATCAACAAGGATATAAAGACTCTGAAGCACTAGAATGAATAGACCTAAGCAGTATATAGCAAACTTTTCATCCCAAAGAAGCAAAGCACACATTCTTTTCAAATACACATGGAACATTTTCAAAGATAGACCACCGGATATGACACAAAACAAACTTCAACAAATTCAAGAAAATTGAAATCATATTAAGCATTTTCCCAGATCACAAGGGCTTGAAACTAGAAACCAACCTCAAGGGTAAAATTCAAAATCATTCAAATTCATGGAGACTGAACAGCATGCTTGTAAACAATGAATGGGTTAATGATGTGATCAAGGAGGAAATAAAAAGAAATTTCTGGAAACAAATGAAAATGAACACACAACAGTCCAAAACTTATTGGACACAGTAAAGACAGTCCTTAGAGGGAAGTTGATACCAATACAGGCTTACCTAAAAAAAATAAAAACATTTCAAATAACCAACCTAATCCTACATCTACAAGAACTAGAGGAACAACAAAATACAAAGCTCAGAGCTAGTAGAAAGAAGGAAATAATCAATATCAGAGGAGAATTAAATGACATAGAGAGAAAAAAATAATTCAAAGGATCAATATAACCAGGAGCTGGTTCTTTGAAATGATGTACAAAATTGTTAATCCTTTAACCAGGCTCATCAAGAAAAAAAGGGAGAGGGATCAAATAAATAAAATCAGAGATGAAAGAGGAGAGATTACAAGTGATACAACAGAAATACAAAGGATTGTAAGAAATTACTACAAACAACTATATGCCAAGAAATTTCAAACCTGGGTGAAATGGACAAGTTTCTAGAAACATAATCTTCTGAAACTGAACCAAGAAGAAGCAGAAAGCCTGAACAGTCTGATGATAGCTAGTGAAATTGAAGTATTAATCAAAGAACTCCTGGCACACAAAAGCCCCAGCCTAGATGGTTTCGCAGGAGAATTTTATAAAACACTTAATTCCTTACCCCAATCCTTCTCAAACTATTCTAAAAAATCCAAGAAGAGGGAAGACTACCAAACACTTTTTACAAGGTCAACATTATCCTGATTTCAAAACCACATAAAGACACAACAAAGAAAGAAATTACGGGCCAATATCCTTTATAAAAATAGATGCTAAAATTCTCAAAAAAATATTGGCAAACTGTATCCAGCATTAAAAAGATCATACAGCATGATAGGTGGGATTTATTTCAGGGATGCAAAAATGGTACAATATTCACAAATCAATAAACATAATACATCACATAAGCAAAATGAAGGGAAAAATCACATGATGTTATCAATAGATGCAAAAAAAGCATTTGATAAGGTACAGCACCCATTTATGTTAAAGACACTCCACAATGTGGGAACAGAGGGGCATTCCTCAACACAATAAAGGCCATATATGAAAAACCTACTGCCAACATCATACTCAATAGGCAAAAACTAAAAGTGTTTCTGTTTTCTAGGAACAAGACAAGTGTGTCTGGTATCACCACTCTTATTCATCATAGTACTGGAAGTTCTAGCCACAGTGATCATATAAGAAGAAATAAAAGGCATCTAAATTGGGAAGGAGGAAGTAAAATTGTCATCATTTGCAGGTGACATGATGCTATACATAGAAAACCCTACAGACTATACCAAAAAATGACTCAACCTAAAAAGTGAATTTGGCAAAGTAGTGGAGTACAAAGTCAATATTCAGAAATTGATGGTATTTTGGTACACCAACAATGAGGTTCAGAAAGAGATACTAAGAAAAAAATCCCATTTACCATAGGAACAAAAAATAAATAAATAAAGTCCCTAGGAATAAATGTAACCAAGAAGGTAAAAGATCTGTATTCTAACACTATAGAACACTGATGAAAAAAGTTGAGAAAGATGCAAATAAATAGAAGTATATACTGTGTTCATGGCTTGGAAAAATTAACGTCATTAAAATGTCCATACTACCCTACCCTAAGTGATCTATAGATTCAATGCAATCTCTATTAAAATACCAATGGGAATTTCACAGACCTAGAATGAATATTTCAAAAATGTATATGGAAGCAAAAAAGACTCCAAATAACCTCCATGATCTTGAGAAAAAAAGAAAAAAAAACAGAGTTGGAAGGATTATAATACCTGATATCAAAATATACTACAAGTCCACTGTAATCAAAACAGTCTGCTACTGGCATAAGAACAGATACATGGACCAATGAGATACATGGGTCACAGAGTAGAGAGCCCAGAAATAAACTCAAGTCACTATGATCAATTAATATTTGACGAAGGGGGCCTGAGCATAAATGGAGTAAAGATAATCTTTTCAAAAAGTGGTATTGGGAGAACTAGACAAACTACGTGCAGAAAAGTGAAAATAGACCACCAACTTCCACCATACACTGAAATAAACTCAAAATGAATAATAGAATTAAATATAAGTCATGATACCACAAAAATCCTAGAGTAAAACATAGACAGTAAAATTTCAGACATCTCACATAGCAATATTTTTGCTAGTACATCTCCTATGGCAAGGAAAATAAAGGAAAAAAATTAAAACAACATGGACTACATCAAATTAAAAAAGCTTTTTCATGGCTAAAGAAACCATCATCAAACGAAAAGGGAACCGACTGCATGGGAGAACATATTTGCCAATGATACATCGCATGAGGGTTTGATCTCCAAAATATATAAAGAACTCATACACTCAACATCAGGAAGACAAACAATTAAATTAAAAAAAAACAGGAAAATATTTGAATAGACACTTTCTTCAAAGAGGATATACAGATAGCCCATAGACATATAAGAAAGTGCTGAACATCACTAGCTATCAGAAAGACACGAATGAAAACCACAACATATACCACTTCACTGCTGACAAAACGGCTATTGTTAATAAACAGACAAACAACAAGTGAGGGGGGATGTGGAGAAAAGGGAACCTGAGTGCACCATTGGTGGGAATGCAGAATTTTGCAGCCACTGTGGAAAACCATATAGAATTTTCTCAAAAAATTAAAATGGAGCTACCTTTTGATCAAGTGATTCCACTACTGGGAATATTGCCTAAGAACCCCAGAATGCAAATTCAAAAGAAGTTATGCATCCCTTTGGTCATAGCAGTGCTATTTACAAAAGCTAAGAGTTGAAAAACAGCTTAAGTGCCTATCAGTTGATCAGTGGATTAAAAAAACTGATACATTTATATAATGGAATACTAAGCAGCAGAAAAAAGAAGGAATTCCTCTTTTTGCAATGGAATGGATGGAACTGGAGAGTGTTATGTAAGTGAAATAAGCCAGTCAGTGAAAGACGGATACCATATGACCTCACTTATAAGAAGAATCTACTGATCAAAATAAACTAATGAGCAGAAGAGAACCAGAGGCATAGATTCATAAATGAGGAGAGTGTAAACAGCCTCTGGAACAATTTGAATATTGGAATGCCTCAAGCATTCTAATATTCATATCACAGAGGTGCCAGGAAAGAGGAGAGAAAGAGCAAGAAATTAGAAATTTATTTAAAAAATAATGAAAGAAAACTTCCCTAATTTGGTGAAGGAAATGGACATGCAAGTCCAGGAAGCACAGAGAGCCTCAAACAGGATGGATGCAAAGAGGCCCACTGCAAGACACATAATTAAAATGCTTAAGGTTAAGAATAAAGAGGGAATCTTAAAATTTCCAAGAGAAAGGCAGAGAGTTACCAACAGGGGAGTTCCCATAAGACTGTCTGATGATTTCCCAAAAAGAAACTTTGCAGGCAAGAAGGGATTGGCAAGAAATATTCAAAGTCATGAAAAGCAGAGACCTACAGCCAAGATTACTCTACCCAGCAAAGTTATCATTGAAAATTGAAGGGCAGAGAAAGAACTTCCCAGAGAAGACAAAACTAAAGGAGTTCATCATCACCAAACCATTATTATATGAAATGTTAAAGGGACTTATTTAAGAAAAAGAAGAAAATTGAAACTATGAACAATAAAATGACAGTAAATGCATATCTATCAATAGTTGAATCTAAAAAACAAACTAAACAAACAAAAAAAGCAGACACAGAAATGTGGATACATTTTGATGGTTGCCAGAAGGGAAGGGGGATTGGGAGAGTGGGAGAAGTGAGGGGATTAAGTACAAATAAGTAGTTACAGAATAGCCATGGGATGTAAAGTACAGCATAGGAAATGAAGTTGCCAAAGAACTTATATTTATGAACCATGAATAAGAACAACTGTGTAGGGATTGCCTGAGGTAGTGATGGGTCCTAGATGGAGGAGGGAAAAGGGAGGAAAATTGTGACAACTGTAATAGCATAATCTCTAAAATATAATTTTTAAAAAAGAACAAAAGTGAAGGGATTAGACAAGGATATATATGAAGGACCCATGGAAATGGACGACAGTGTGGAAATTGATTATGGAAGTGGGGGTTGGCCTGGATGGATGGGAAAATGGAAGAAAAATTGGGACATCTTTAGCAACATAAATAAAAAAATTATAAACATTAAAAAATGAAACATGATTAAAAAAACAGAAAAGTGCCAATCATCAAACAATCTTGCCAATACAGAATGCTATGTTAATATGAGTTTCCAAAAATCATAAAATATACTCTGTTTATGTATAGAAAGGATGCTTTTTCTATATATACATTTACCTATAGAAAGATATGGTTGTTTTTGCATTGAAGTGTCCCTTGATTTATATTTTCTCTATGAGATATCTTTGTAATCACAAATTTTATAGCCACAAATTCTATACTGCATTTAAACTAACATGTTTGAAGTGTCATTCTTCAATTATTTTGACCTTTTCTAGATAGAATATACTTTTTAGAAAGAGTAAATATATTTAAGGCTAGTAATTTGCCTTGCTTTTTTATTAAAAAGCATTTGCTAACTTGCAAATAAAGTTTTTTCAGCAGCATTGTACTGAAAACATTTATAGTAATGTTAAATTTGTATATCTGTTGGGTTACATAAAAAGTGCAGGTTGTTGAAAATCCAGATCGATAACCAGTATCTTTCTCCTGTGTAGAGAAGTCTGAAAGAGGATGAAGACATTCTGCTCTGGAAATAGCCCTTCTGTGATTTCCTTAGCCTGTATGCAACTTCAAGCAGATTTGGATAAACCAGGGTCCACTCATCCAGATGAATGCCCAGGTTATAGATTGAACAACTAATTAATAGACTATGCACAGAGCAACCAACAATATGGGTTAGCTGATTTTGTTTATGTCTCCTTTTCTAAGACCTCACTTGCATTCCTGTGCATAGGAAACATTTGTTGCAGAGGTTAGGCCATGAAGATTCAGGCTTGTTGAAGAGAAAGGAGGAAAGAGGAAGGATACAGTCAAAGCAAAAAAGGAAGGAATAGAAAGGGTAATGGAATGAATAAATTATGGCTAGAAAGACAATGATAAAATATAGCCATGAGGAAAATAAGAAAATGAAGAGAGAAAGTGTGGGAAAATGAAATATAGCTATTGAATCAGAAATTCAATTAAACATATTTCAATGAATAGTCTTCCAATGTCTTCTAGCTCCAGATTAGTCAAACTCATAATAATTTAACTAAGAGAATGAGGTAAAAAAGGGGTTAATAAAGTTTTACATGCTTTTACCATAGCATCACTTCCAAAGGTAATATCTAAGCAAGTGACGTTATTGTTATAATGAGAAATAAAACAATTCAAATTCATTTATATACTTTTTAAATTCACCATAGTTTTTCATCCCTGGCTGGTGTGCTGGATTGAGCACCGGCCTGAAAACCAACAGGTTGCCAATTCAATTCCCAGTCAGGGCACATGCCTGGGATACGTGCCACATCCACAGTTGTGGGTGCATGACAGGCAACCACACATTGATGTTTCTCTCCCTCTTTCTCCCTCCTTTTCCCTCTCTCTAAAAATAAATACATAAAATCTTAATATAAATAAATAAAATCACTATAATTTTTCTGAAAAAGTGATGGTTGCAACAGAAATATATAAGCTAATGTCTCTTTTTCACACCTTTGCCCTCTCAGATTCTCCCTAAAAAGTAGCCTTTTTATTAAAGGGAAGATTTTATTCCAAGTTTTAACAATGGATTTCAGATTATCACTAAAGTAATTTTTCCTGAGCTCTATGACAAAAAAAATATTTTCCTCTTAAGCTGAAATTGATCAGTAGTTAGAGAAAAACAAACGAGGTTCAATCTACAAATGTGGACTTCAATTTCTCAAACAACTTTTTACTGCATTCTGAGGCATGGGTCCTTTACTATGTAAATTTAAAAGACAATATGGAATATATTTTATTTTCTGTTTAAGAATTACTAAGAAAATCAGAAAAAATAAAACTTGCCACATTATGGTAAGTATGTGCAAGTTCAGAATCCTCTTAGTTTCCACCCACCCTCATCAGCTTCCAGATGGACATTTCACTGCCAAAGTCGCTCCATGGCCTCTATTATGTGTTCCCTATAATTTAATATCTTTTGTACATTGGTTAGACACCGTTTGACACAAATATCTATATATAGTCTAGGGAGGAGACCGCAGAATTCATGGTCAAGAAAACACTACTAAGTACTGCTAATTACTTTGAATACAAAGCTCTTAATTCTAGATTCTAATCCATTGCCAGAATAAATTTATTCTGGGAACAAGTCTCAGAGATATCTGAATAGCAATGCAGTTATGTGAACAGTCCCAAAGTCCATAAGAGTCACATAACTCTTCCTTACTTTTCAAAAAATAACTGTAACATTCTACATAAATAGTTCATGTATAAGGCATATATGTGTGCATGTATAAATGTGTTTACACACACATACAATTCAGTATACATTAAAAATCACTTCTGAAAGAGAGATGACCTTAATGGTTGCAGAATCTGCAACTTACACATATTAAATGATTATAAATTACTTTCATTCTAGAATAGAGTATACGTTGTTTTGTAACATGGATTGTTAATTTCATTCTTCACATCCCACTCATTAAATATCATTTGTAGTATAAAACGCTAGGTGTTTTAGGGAATATAAAGTAAGTTGTTTTTTTATCTTCAAATTCTACGAAAGTAATTGGGCAAACAAGATGCCTGTGAACTATTTTGCTATATTTAGTCATTCACCCCAGAACATTTATTCAGTTATGACCGTCTTTTACATTCTATTAGATGCTAAGTACAAATACATAGGTAGGTAATGTTTACTAAATGTTGCTATGAGTGTGTGCCACATGAATTAATTCACCTAGTTCTCACAATTATCTTATGAGACAGGTACAGTTTTATAGTCCATTATTTTTGCAGATCAGAAAATGAGGCACAAAATGGCAAAATGCCCAAGTTTGAACCACCTAAACAAGTAAGTAGTGGAGCAGTGATTCAAACTCAGGAAATCTTTTCTAAAATCTACAACTTTAGCATCTCTTAGGGCCCCTCAAATGCAAATAAAGACATAGTTCTGCCTTAAAATGTAAAACCTAGTTTAAATGCTCTATAAGCAAATATAAATAAATGTACACCTACTGGAGATGGGAAGTGACGTTTTCAGGCCTGCATAAACGCAACTGAATTAGAGAATGATGCATAGTGTAGATGACCTATGGATTCCTTCAGAACTTGAAAATCTATTTCCAGGCATAAACACTTAAGTAATGAAAGAAATATCTAAATGTCCAATTCAAGAGAACAAAACTGCTGTCAAAAATCAAATGGAAGGAGACCAAGGCCTGGGGGCTTGGTGATCTATCCATCAGAACCAACTGGGATTGTACTCGGTAGACCAAAATTCCTGGGTTTAAAATAAATCCTTATATCCACCAAGTTAACTAAATCTACTATTCCTTATCTTCTTGGATTCCTGAGTTGTTGTTTTTACTGGCAAAGTCTGTCACAACCCAAGGACATATGCATTGATCATTATTGAGATATAAATGTGTAAATCATGACAGTTTATGAAAGTAGCATTCTAAACTTAGTGTCTTCGTAAGCATTTAACTTTGATTTACTGATATAGTCATCACATGTTAATTGAACAGTACTATCAGGTATATACCAGATGTGAGTTAATTATATGTCACTTAAAATAATAATTTAGAGGACACACATTAATCGATTTACTATTGGCTAATAACAGGTGTTATTAATGCACCCGGAGGCCAAGGCCATTTGCAGTGACAATGGTTTAGAGAAGTCTCTAATGCAGGAAAGGAGTTATGATCTGAGATCACTTAATCTTTCACTTCCTCCAGTAAGTCAAAGGCTCAGCTTTGTGAATCTCCTCCTTTTTCTCTAGCTTTTTATTATTTTTTATTGTATTGAATCACTTTTACTTTATTTTATATCCAAATATTTTGTGTAGTTCCAGAAATTTTTGTCTACTATCTATAACATAGAAAACTGAGTGTTAGTTCTTTATTATTAACTCTTATGTGACTTGGCAAAGGAAAGTAGAGTAGATTTCTGGTATAGCCGAGAGGCAGCCAGCCTCTGGACAACTAAGCAATCAAATTTATTATGTCACTCATACCTTTTTATTCCAGGATTCAAACTGAAAATTTTCCCATTAATGATTTGTTATAATTTATAGTTATTAAAATCATACTATAAAATAATACTTTAGGAAAATGATATAAAATAGTATTGTATGATGTTGTTATATGTTATGAGAGAACTGTATAAGTATATAATGAAAAATTACCAAAAACCCATATACCAAATATTATATTTTTGTATCTAAATTACTAGTGACTTTTTCCACCTTGATCCTTTTCTATCTTAAAAGATTTTTTATTGACTATGACATATATTTAGATTTCACTGAAATATTATTCTCAAAAACCTATTAACTAGTTATTATGTATCTGTATCATTTACTATGCAGCATATGCAGAATTATTCAGTTGCAGTCCTTGACTTACCACTTCCTTCAGTCTTACACCCCACCACAGCAGGCCAATGTCAAGGTCCTCTAACCAGTTTTTTGACTTCAGGCTGGGGACCCAATAGTTCAGTGGTCATACCTTCACTGTTTAAAATGGTGTGAAATTGATAAGGAAAAAATTATTGATGTGCATTTTATAGTAAGAAATAATTTTTGCTAAACTTTTTTGTTTTACATGTATGAAAATATATTAATTTTCATGGTAAAATGTATTTATTACTATGGGAGTAGGTCGGAGGAGTTTGAAAAGTACTGCTCTAAAACAACCTACTTAAACAGAGGAAGAAACAACAGTACAAAGGGACTGAAGCAGTTTGTTCTAGTGTTCACCTATGCAAGAAGTGGCAGATTCAGGAGCAATATTCATTTGTAACCATCTAGCAGTTATCCTAATCATGCTGCCATATGGTATACTGTATAAATCACATAATAGCAGCTAACTGCAATAAATTTAATCATTATTTCAGAACTTTTTATCATTTTAACTCAGCAGCCTTAGTTAATATGATAAATATGGAGTATTAAAGAAGAAAAACAAAGAAAATATAATCATTTGCATAATTAATTTGATTATTTAAAAAACATTGTTTCTAGTCCCTATAAAAATGAGGATACAAAAAAAAAATCTATACTTTGCCTCCATTAGTATCAATTAGTAACATAGTCATTTCTCAATTATATCATTGCCTACCATGCATGTATCCAATAATCTGAAATTAAAATCCAGTATGCTGTGCCATTCTCATTAAATGCCTTATATCTAGTCTGTTGCACTTGAGTTAGTGAAGGATATTGTTTTGGAAAGGTAATTAGCAATATTATTCCTTACAACATCCTATCTGCTACTGTAGAGAGTTTTAGAAGAAACTAGCAAATATGCTAATTAAACCATCCATTTGACATAAGCATTTGCACTGATACTGTTAATTATTCTCTGCTTTAACTGGTCAATTAAAACTGTAAAAAGAATGGCCAGTGTGGAAGTAGTGTTTTTAAAATGTTGTCTCCCCATCATTTAACTCCAATAACTTAATAGTATCATTTTCACCAAGTGAATCAAATGCTTTTAAGTGCACATATCTTTCTTAAAATATATATTAAAAAACAAGTAATAGTCTGTGTCACATGGTGACAAGTACAGTTCAAAGTGCTATTATCACTGTTCTCATGGTGATAATTAATCCTTTAGTCATTATCATAATGAGGAGCCATGTTCAGAAAATGCTGATTGAAAAATTCAGATATCAAACACAAGTCACTCGTTGCCTATCAGCCAAATTGATTCTTACACTTATGGCAGATTAGCACAGAGCCTTCCAAATAATTTATTCAGCCTACTCCAAACTTTTCTAGCCTTCTTGTGTTTTACTTCGTGATTTTTTAAATGGCCTGATTTAACATGAAGTACCAGCATTACACTTTTATTTTTAATTTGTGATGGATCTTTTATCCTAATCAGAATCACTTCCTGATTTTGTTTTTAATATGGCCCAACTCATCCCTTAACTAATTGGAATAACTTTGCAACTATATCTATGATCAATTAAATCTGAAAATTTTCAAAGTTCCAAGTATAATTTGATCTACTTCAAATGCATTAACAATCATTTTCATATAGTCCAATGAAACCCAGAAGTGAAGTTAACATTCCAAATGAGTCTAATTCCAAATACATCTAGGAACATACAGGTACATAAAAGATGCTGCATTTTTTCCAACATGATAAAACTCCAAGTGCTACAAATTATTGTGTCAAATAACTTAAAATGAATGCTTTTTTTTATTTTTACCTCAAATTTCAGTTCCATATAGTCATGCTGGATTTTCCACATAAATGTCCTATAATTGTCTAGGAATACACTCAATTCCCCCATTTTTATCTTAACTCTTCTTGCCTTCCTATCTCTGTTTTCCCCTACATTTCTAAATTTCAAAACTTGAGTGTTACATTGAAATTCATTTTTTTTGTGTATTTGGCAATCACACCAAACTGACACGCACGATGCACACACACATTAAGTAATCAAGTACAGCATTTTTCCTAAGATACTGCTGAATCATGGAGAGCATCCTCGTAAGAAACAAGGAAAGAGTGAGGATTCAGAGTGCAGCACTAGCAAGATTAAATATGGGGTGGCTTGGAGGTTGAGCGGGTACATTTTCAAGATAAAACCTCACACTTCTTCAAGGGAAATCACACATAAGTTTATCCATATAAGCACTGTTATACCAGCATATTGATTCCAAAAGGAAGAAAAATAAAAGAACAAAGGAAGAAAGGTAAAAACAAAATCATATGGTTGGTTTAATTACACACCCAGAACCAAGAAATGGAAATTTGATGACGTGATTGACTGATGGCTCCAGCCTCTGGAGTCAGAACAGCATAAATCACTGTTTTATATTCTTAAGTTTAGAATCCTTTAAAGGCTTTTCTATAGGAACCAAAATTATAATTTTACTGTAGTATAATGACTGCAAGATCACCAGTTCAGGAAAGGCATCATTCATAGAATTTGGGATTGAGATCATTGCTTCTCTGTAAGCCATTTCTCTAGGGATGCCTTTCCAAATCAAAGGCTCATTCAATATTCCTGTTTATGATTGAAATCTAATAATATTCTGTGTCAGCTTTTGGATTAAAACTTAAATATTGCATTCACATTTTTAAACAAGCAACCTATATTATTATTTAATAATAAAACACATTTCTTTACTTACATGAAATATTTAAAATCAAGTTCAAAGATGGTTATCGCTCTTTCAAATATGCTTACTCAACAGTGCTAACTTCAATTCTGATGATCCATGCAAATTAGAATGTTGAATTTGTGGAATCAAAAAGTGGGGAGGGGTCCCCACCAAGTAATTTTTTGTATTCTAAAGGTTCCTTAGTTCTTTGTCCTAGTTGTCTTTTGAACATAGCTATATATTAACAGAGAGCAATTTTGACAGGCCTTTGACTAGGCAATCAGGAACTAGCCATCCTGTTCTTTGGGTCAATAAATTCTGCCCAAAATACCCTGACAAATTCAGCTAATGGACACTTAGAATATATAGAGTTGAGATGACTGTCAAATTGAAGAGCTGGGAGAGATCACTATGTACTACTATGATAACTAATCAAAAATCTAGAAGTAGGACTCAAATGATTGGCTGCTATTATTTATATAACTACCTTCTTTGGCTACTATAAAAAAAAATACAGACCACATTTCTATTCACCCAATGTTCTTTCTCTCCTCTGATATTTTCATGTGCTAATCTTCCCCCAAACTGAAATTATCTAGTGTACTTCTTAACTCCCAAAAACTTTCCTAAACTATTTAATTTGATTTTCTTTTAAAACAGTATATCCCATATTTCTTTAGGGCATGGACACACTTAGCACACTATCACCATCAAATTCTAAGAGCTCTTAGTAGTGTGACCATAAAATAATGAACAGTGTGTTAGAATGATCATAATGAACACAAATAGTACATCAGTTGATAGACATGTACAGCTGTTCCTTTTCCTCCTTCTTTCTTTCCTGCTCTCTTCCTACTCATTCTTTTTTTTTTTAGTCCCTTTCATTCTTAATTTAGGCCTAAAGCCTCCCAGAGATTAAAGCCTTCAGCTGCAGCACAATTATGGGTTAAGTAGATGGAGATAGTGTGTGGGGTAAAGAATCAGTGGTCCAGAACAGGTTATGGGTATGAAAGGTCAGTCCAGTAGATGACAGATATCAAGCAGGAAACAGAGGGTAGGTTTACATAACAAAAGCCCATCATTTAATATGAAAGCCCAGGTCATGTCAACAGGAATACCATGGCAGGGAACAAGTGTGAATTCAAGAATGAGTTTGTATACATACAGAGGTTTAATCAAACAAGTATATTGAGGATTATGGGAGGCAGGTTTCCCATTATAGAAGAAGCAGTTTACAAATATGGAAAAAGTAAAAAATTATAATAACCCTGTCATAATGGACTGGAATCAGGATTATTTGTGGAAATACAGGTACACAGGAGCATATACTCTTGCACACACATGTACATATAGGTCATATATAATTATACATGGTTAATGTAGAAAATACAGATATATTAGATATATATCAATAATAAATACCAAATAGTGTATCTGTACTATACACACAAACATTTCCTGGCTTTGCGCACTGCAGGTCTGAGAGCCTCAGTTTCAGCATAGAATTACAGAGAAACTGGATCTTGGCATTACATAACACTTAGTCTTTAAAAGAACCAGAGCCTCTTAGAGAGGGCTGTTTCCTGAACTAGAGCAGGGCAAGTACAATATAAGCCAAGAGATCTTGGTCTGCCAACTCAAAAAAAGTGACAGTAATAGATTAGAACCCATTAAAAGTAGGAAACTATGAATCCATAGATATAAATAAACATATGAGGAACATATTACATAATTTGAAAATACTTCCCCATTAAACACTTACTAAGTCCAATGGTAAATAATGTAGAGAGCTTGCAAGGTTTGGAATGAATCCTCTGAATAATTGCACAACCAGTGGCAGAATGTATGATGTATGTCTACTTCAGGAATTCTGGCAAATACAACTTTCAGCAGTAAAATGAACATCTTAAGTAATGGGACAAACAAAAAAATGGTGAGCTCCTCAATAGAATATAATGAAGAAAACACAGAATTAATAACTTGATATCCCTTTTAATGATATATCATCTGGATCTAATCATGAGAGCCAAGCCAACTTGGAAGACATTTTGCAAAATAACTAGCATGTAATCTGCAAAAGGTCATGAAGGT
The DNA here is from genome assembly GCA_004024845.1 of Tonatia bakeri. Classification (NCBI taxonomy): domain Eukaryota; kingdom Metazoa; phylum Chordata; class Mammalia; order Chiroptera; family Phyllostomidae; genus Tonatia; species Tonatia bakeri. The sequence goes on from PVIA01000043.1 coordinate 420,980, forward strand.
TAAGGAAACGCTTTAGGTGAAAGGAAGCTAGGAAAATATAACTAAATGCACTATTTGACTCTGACCTGCATACTCTGAGAATTAAATGAAAGGATTATATCAATGTTAAGATCCTAGTTTTGATGATTGTATTGTTGTCATGTAGGAAACACCTGCTGAAACATTTAGGAGTGTAGGGACATGAGGGTAGCAAGGTACACTCAACTGGTGCAGGAAACAAACAAACAAAAAGTTATTTGTACCATATTCAAAACTTTTCTACAAATCTGTGACTTTTTCTAAACCAAAAAAAATTAAAAATTGTGTAACAAAAATTAATGGAAGATAATCAAGAAATGATTATATGGCATATTGGTTGCCTAGTACTACTTAATCTTGTATGTACCTTTAGAAACCTGCTTATCACATTACACTGAAAAAAAAGTGATTGCTCTCCTGCAATCTACTTCATGGTAGATATTTATGGTCCCACTGCTTAAAAGAGCTCATATTTATGCTTGAATAGATCATGCTTTCTTCATAATTAGATTATGAATAACCTACCTTGGTTGGCCTTCCTTTTTCTCTTTAAAGGAGAAAAGTTCAGTGTACATTAAAGTAGTTAGAGATACTTGAAACAACTCTAAGAGTGAAACACAACACAAAAACATTCCATCAAGGCACAGCGTAACTGCATTGGTTTCTTAGAATTATTCAGAGAATCGTTTCTAAATTTCCCAATTTCTCTGTGTCATTTTCTAGAAAATACCTGCAAGATTTATTGGAAATTGTTTCTTTAAAAAAAAATCAAACACACTAAAAGACTCTTCTGGCTTGTAAACTATGCTGAAAATCCCCAAAGAGAACCTAAATTTATGGTCCTATCCCTCATTTACCTTGTTCAAAACTCTGAGACAACCAGGGCTTACATTAACTAGAATTCACACACATATAAGAAAATATTAATTTGCCCTTTGGGCATCAAATCATCTTCTGATAAAACTTTAATATAAAAATTTAATAATAGCCTATTGCATTTTGCATTCCTATTTGGGTAAAAGTATGTGTTTTATATTTTGTCTAAATACTATATATGAAATGTCAAAACATGCTGAGACTTGATCAACCTTCTCTGTTTCCTGATACATTTCCATTCTGCAACTAAATACTACTACTGATTCATAGGTTCAAAAATGGAACAAAGTTTTCTGTCTTTCTTTTATGCCTCTTGCTTATTTTAAGTTAAACATCTTTCAGACAATGCTTTTTCTCACTGTAACTTCAGTGGGATGAGGAAAGATTTGCAGATTTAAAACTGTTTTCCTGGACTAATTCTGAGTTCAGTTTCAGTTGTCAGCCCCTACCCCTACCTCATACATTATCTCTTCTCATTTCCATTGACTATTTTATCTTAAGATACTGTTGAAATAATAAATTACAATAAAAGCAATCAAAGACATGGGGAGCAAAAGAATTTTCAATGGCAGCCCACGCCTGCCTCTCCATAACATGGCAGAGGAGAGCCTGAAAGTGCAGTCCAGAGAACTTGCTAGCAGCCCCCATTGTCCTTTCACTTTCTAATGACACTGAAGTACTTCCATGATTAAAATTTAAAGGCTTCCCTGTAACCAAGTAATTTGCCCAAAAATTCTTATCTAGCACTCACCAAAAGGACTCTGATTTTAATATACTATTAATCAAGCTCCAGCCAAGTTTACCACTGATACTTTCGATTACAGAGAGAGTCGCTTCATTTCCTCAGTACGTATGGATGAGGGGAATTTTATCCTGATTAGTCAGTAACCTAGCAATGAAATAAGCCACTAACTTGGTTGAGAGATACAGTACTGAGACACTAGTTGTAAATTTGATAACAATACACCAAAATATTGCAAGCTATTTTAAAGTATTGTTTCCAAAAATGATTACAAATCTGAATTCCTTAGTCTTCACTGCTAACAAGTTAGTATTTTAAAGTTTGCATTTATTAAAATACATACTGAAACAAGCCTTATACAACGTAAAAATCAAATAAGGAATTTATTTAAAGAAATTAATAATGGATACAAGCAAAGATTTATCTATCCATATGTTTGTTTCAGTGTTCATGATACCAAATATTTAGTGCAACATAAATATTAAAAATACAGAATTGATTGTATAAATTATGTATCATGCCTCCAAATAGTTAAATAACATAACAGTGTACTTATAAAAATGTATTTAATAATATGAGAATTACTTGTAATATATTAAGCAGAATAAAGCCAGTTTATTTTGTTGAAATATATGCAAATGCAAAAAAATCTGTAAGTAAAATCACCTACATATGACCAGTGATCTTCTTTTGATTGTTATGAGTCATATTTATTTTCTTAATTCTGCACTTTAACATCTAATAAAAACTGCTTTATGACAAGATAACTGACATTAATTTACCTCATTCTACACATAAGAATACACTACATAGCCAAGGAAGTATTTTGTCCTCTCTTACATTTTTCTCAATATTTAATTTAGTACCATAATGATTACTATACCAAGTCACATAATTCTTTTAAAAAACAATATTTGGATAGCTAGTTTATAATGTTTGATGTTTGTTACAATAATGTAGACTATGTGTATATATAGCTTAATAAATGATAATCAGAAAATCACTAATTTACCTTGGTCAATTAAGTAAAAATATAAAATAAAAATCAGGGTTTTTTTTTTCATTCAATTTTTGGTTTTCTGTATGGGCACATTTTAAAAAAATATATAATTAAACTCAAGGAATTTTACCATATAGATTATATAAAATATAGGATGACCTCAAAAAATAAGTAACTGTATGGCATTATTTGCTAGTGAAAATAAAACAAAATAAATAAATTGACCAAACCTTTATAGCTTGAGGTAGAAAAATTACAATTATATAATCACCTTATATATTTTTGTAATATAAATTAAATTTTTATTATTTATACTGAATAATGATCCACATACTAACACAGAAGAAAAATAAATTCCTGAAAAAGGTTTTGGCCAAAGGAATGAGTGATCCCTAATTTTTTAAGCACAGTGTCCAAGTACACTTTTATGCTAAATTGAAACAAAAGTAATATAATTTAAAAAATCAGATTTTATAGACAGGTTATTCAGTAGTATGTAACTGATAGTAGTTTATAGTTTATAGATTTTATAAAGTGTTTTAAATAAATTATTTCAATTAAATCTTAAAAAATAAATGCTAAACTTTATATAGTTATTATGAAGATGAGAATATTGTACCTTAGACACTTTATGAGAAAATGTTCAAGTTCACTAACAGTGAGAAGTGAGGAAGTGATACATAATTTTTAATTTTAACCTATAATACTAAAGATTTATTTCATCATTATTATGATGACAATAGTTGATGCTCTTAGAGATGTGATTATCTAACTTTTCTCTCATTTCAAGAAAAAATATCACCAATTAGGAAAGAAATGAAGAAATGTACAGAACATTTCAAAGTATTCACACCACTTGAGAAAATAATCCCACATTTGAAAACCATTCCTAAACATTTTTACTAAAATACAGGAAGATATAACAATATGTAGCAATATTGGATGGACAATTAAAAAAACCATAAATTTATTTAAATTGCATGTTAATAGTCATTTTAATAGGAAGAAAATTTTTCATGTTATATAATGTAGTACTAATAATAGCATTATGATTTTTTTAAAAAATATGTAGAAGGAAATAAAGTGAATAAAAATATTAACTGTAGTTAACTTTGCAAAAGTGGTAATAAAGGTGATTTTTAAATATTTCTTCTCCATTGTAACTTTTTAGTTTTCAACAGTGAGCAAATTTTGTTTTTAATTGAAAAATAAAACTAATTATATTTTAAAAGTTTGAATGTCACCTAATCATTCACTGGATTTATGCTACATTGAGCTTGATTAGGCATTCTGTTTTCAGTTGATGTCCTCTAACATTTTAGTTTCAAGATGCCTAAGACCAGCATATAGATAAAATAAGATTTTCTACAAATGACAATTTAAAATATTTTATACATGTGATTTAATTTATCCATTAAAGTTAGATTTATAAAAATTTTATTTGGATGTCTGAAATTCATTATGGAACAAAAATTGATTGAAAAAACAAACTTTCAGTTTTAGACATGCCTGATGATTTTAATCTGCATGATTACAATGATTTATTATCCATATAGTAATCAGTGACTTGGATTTTGAAAATATTTGATACAGAGGATTTATTAGACCTGTCTCAAGTAGAATCAGGTCTACTGATTCAGGTCTACTGACATTTAAGATCTATTTATACTTCTGGGACACACATCTAAATGAATTTTATTTTTCTTTTAATTCTCTTTTCTAAAAGCTACAGTCTAAGATTAATAATTTGCTTTGATAATTAAACAGGAAATTGGTGACATATTTTAACCAAATGAAAATATACTGTTCATGTGAATATGTAAAACATGTAAATGAATCACTGTAAATATACATTACTGTATACTATGAAAGAATTCTTGAGCCCTTTCTAAACTAATTATATACAAAGTAAAAAAAAAAGCCTATGTTTCTGTGAATTTTAACCTGACATTATAACAGTGTACAACCATCTGCATGTAATGTTAGATGGAAAAACTCTTAGCTCCAGTGACTACAAATGAAAACATAGTCAAGAATAAACTGAAAACATCAACTCACAGGTAGTTTGGACTACTTCCAAGGAAAAGAACTGCACATTTTACAATTATTGTTTTCTGTTTTTATTGTTGTTTTATTTGTTTTTACCTTTAATATACTGGTAAGTTTGTGTGAACACCAAAAACTAGTTCTCAATCCTTTCTGAGGTGACTGAACTATGGATCCTTCACCTAAAGTCTCATTTATCCAGGCCTTTTAAATTTAATAACTATATATTTAAATATTTAAAATACTCTTTAACTTCTTAGAAGGTTAGATTATCAAAAGCTACCAAATGAGGCTATATTTGTTTTGTCCTTTTTTCCTTTTTATTGAATTTATTGGAATGAAACATGGTTAACAAAACTATACAGATTTCAGGTGTACAATTTCATAAAATATCATCTGTATACTGTATATTGTGTGTTCACCTCCCCAAGTCAAGTCTCCTTCCACCATCATTTATTCCCCTTATATGTTCCTCCACCTACTCCCCACCCCCACCCAGGCAACCCCTACACTGTTGTTCAAATCTATACATTCTTTCCTTTCTTTTTTTTTGCTCCTTCCCTCTACCTCTACCACTCAGCCCTCCAACTCCCCATTTTATATTTACCTTATATCATAGTTACACAAATATACACACAAACATCAAGTAAATAAAAGCAAGGATTTTTAACCTGAAAAGCAGCAAAAATCAGTTCATTAAGTTCTATTTCATATTGAATGCTCATTTCTTATTTTGCCTATATACTTGATTAAGACATATTCAAGTAGTATATTTCATGAAAAATTTGAGCTCTCCTATAAACTGGACCTTTACTATGTTGCTGGTTTCCATTTGATTAAAAGGAATTCTCAAGTTTGTTTAACAGGGCTAAGTAAATTTTACAATAGAATATTTAGACAATTGTCTACAGTCTAAAATAATGTTGAGCTTCATTCTGCATTACCTTCCCACAAAATGCAGAGATTAACCAATTCTTTTCTGTCAACTAGCAATTTTTGGCAGATCCCTTTTGCATGATTCATGAAGGACCAGTAAAAGGCTAATTGTTCAAATTAATTTGCGTAAATGACTAAGCAAGAGATAACAAAATTACATCTGCACTTGTTTGGCAAAGATTCAATAGCAGCGGCCCTGTACTGCCAGCTGCTTCCAGACAACACTCTTGCAGAAATTAAAAGCTACAAATATTAATTAATACACTTTTTTGGTACGTTAATTTGCACTGAAAGGTTCCGGAGTGCAAAACTGCTGAGAAGATGAACCATGATAATTAGAATTAATGGGATGGATGCATGTTTTTTGCAGCTGAAGTTTTAAAAACCCATGAATGGAACTGGGAACTTGAAACTGACATTCCCATAAATCTCTATGATAATGCAGCTATTAGTATTAGAAGGATTAAGTACTATGGCTCCAGAGTTATCCATCACATGACACGTTATATCCCATCTGTCATTGCAGTAGCTAAGACATGATAGCCGTCCTTGAGGAAGCTGTATGAAAAGCTTTGGGAATTCGAGGAATAGTAGTGATGACTGTCAGACTACAAAATGAATAGCTCAAATCTCTGACTTCCAAACAGAAATAACAGCCAGCACTCTGTATTTGTCAGCTTAGTAAATTGCAAATCTGTTAACTTTCATATCTGTATTTACGTTTAGTTAAGCAATCTGAATTATAGATATTTTAGACTAAAAAATAGTAAAGTGTCACAGATTTTATCTTTAATCATGTATAACTTTAAAACTATGAGGTCCCTGCAGAATAGCTTTTACTGATTAAGTTATACTAGAAACATCTAAGGAAAATATTACTGTTGAAATACAAGTAAATATGCCAAAATTGTCCTTGACACAAAGTGACTAAGAAGTAAAAACGCAATGGTTAGTCAAACACTGGGCCTTCAGTTTTATCAATTGATTTTAAAATATTATAATTCAATAGCTGGCAATAAAGAAAGAATGTCAGTTTTAACATGAACTTCACAAATATTGCTAATGTATACTATACAAGATATGTATACAGAGAAATCTAACTTTTGGCTTAAAAAATGACATCTTTATGCCTTACACATTAAATTCAACAATTTATTCACTTATTTTGTACTCTCAAAGGACATGATGTCTAAAAGCTGGGAAGTAATTATTTTACAGCATTCTGATTTGATCAGTTACCACCTTTCTAGGAGTACTGGAACCATCTTAGAGTGCTGAACTTAATGAGAGATTATGGGTAAATAAAAGAGAGTTTTAAGATTTAAAAATATATATTTTAAATATTTAGAAAATAACTTGCTTTAAATCAGGCTGACCTTATGTACATGAGTGAAAGAAAAATTCTATACCTAAGAAAATATTTCCTCATTAATAACCAAAATTATACCCTAACATGTTTATTCTTCCCATTGTGTGTGTTATTTTTTAAGATTTTATTTATTTATTTTTAGAGAGGGGAAGGGAGGGAGAAAGAGAGAGAAACATCAATGTGTGGTTGCTTCTCATGTGGCCCCCACTGGGGACCTGGACTGCAACCCAGGCATGTGCCCTGACTGGGAATCGAACCTTTGCAGCCCGCACTGATTCCATTGAGCTATGCCAGCCAGGGCTCCAAGGTGTGGTTTTTACCATGTATTCCTTGGACAAGTTTCCCAGATATTGTCTTTCTCTAAAATTTTGCGGAATACTGTGTTTTTTCTCTCTGAAGCACTGCCGGATTACATTATTACGTTAAGTTCTTGAAGGTGTTCAGACTGAAGTTTAAACTCAAGGCTTTGACCTTTATTTTAGTGAATACATAAGCACTGCCAGGAAGCAATACATAAAATTACTCAGTTATTTACTCTCCTGAGAAGGTGATTTCTATCCTTCCTTGATAACAATGTCTATAGAGAGGTTACAGAATAATACTGAAATGATTTTAGGCAGAAAGAAGTGTCCCAAAGTGGAGACCAAGGATTGAAATCAGAAGGCTGACAGCCCAGGGTAAGCTTTAACTAGCTCAGAGTTGTGCTCAGGGCCCGTGTTGCTTTTGAACAATGATGAAGAACATAAGTAATTTATTCAGGGGGAAAAAGCCATGCAGTAACATTATAGTTTAAGTATTGGATGAGTCATTGCCATAGGGACTACAGATTTGACTTTCTAGAGAATATCTTAGTGACAAGGCTGATGAAACTTGATGATATACCTTCAAGTATAGAATTAGAGAACGTTTCTCAGGGGAAGAAGCAGAACTCACTCATATGCTTGCTCTATCATAATAAAAAAATTTCAAATATTTTTCCCCAACAGAGGAATTTATAGCTATAAAAAGTATATGTTCACATACATTACTTTTTTTGTCAAGTCTTTAAATAGCCATCTAATAGGGAAAATAATAGCTTTTTTGTTACAATATAGAAGGTAACACGTTGAAGTGTTTGTGCAGTGACTCTAGAATGCTACCGCATGGTGCTCATTCTTATTGCCCATCATAGCTTGTCTCCATTCTTTTACCAGGTACACTAACCTACACTTAGAAATATGCCTACTCCACACACTTTGTTACCCATCAGCCTCCCTATGTCATAACAAAAATTTCATAAAATGTAAACAAGTTATTGAATACATATTTGGAAATTCAATAAGCTTTGTTTATAGACCCTTGAATAATATACTTTTTAAAAGTGTTAAAATGTGTACTGGTTTCTAATTTCTAGAATCTAATCTATATTCTTAACATCATTAATTTATTATCATTTTTATGTGAAGTAAATATGCATCTATATCTTTAATACTCAGAGTTGATTTGAGCCTACTTGTCAGAGTTAAAACACTTTATCAGGAACACATATTTTCTCCCACTGGTAATATAAGTTTCTACAGATATGTATAATTCGAGAGTTATGTAAGCTCTAGTTCTTTTCTTTTGTGGGTGCCATCTTAGCACAGTGCCTGATATGAAGTTTTCTGTTGTTTTATCAGGGCAGAATTATTGGTCTTTGTTTAAATATGATGGCATTGCCTGGCAAAATATTAGCTATTTCTATTACTATGTTATCTGTAAGGAAATATTTCAGGAAATAGCACATATCACATGCAACAACCCAAATCTTAGAGATCCCTATTATACAGAAAAATACACACAAATATACAAGAAAGCAAGCACCATGCAGATACTTTATTTCCTTGGGCAAAGAGTCAAAAGTTGAGAAAAATAGCTCTACAGAAAAAAACAAAAATAATTTAAGCAAAATTAAAACCAATTTTTAAAAAATAATCAGATTCATACAATCAGTATTCAATTTTCATTTTACTTTTACTGTCCCTTGAAAAATAGTTCATAAGTAAAACAGACTTTTTTCCACCAAAAAATCCTAAAGCATTAGAACAATTTTCTTCAATCCATTTTTTCATATGAGGTTCATAAATCAAATCAAACATACATACACAGCTCTATCCCACTAGGAAGATTACACACAACAAAATCTATGAGGCTATTCAGAAATGGCTATAGTACAGTCTCCTGGCTTGATAACTTCCACCTAAAACTGTATTTTTTAAAAAGATTTTATTTAGTTACTTTTAGAGAAGGGAGGGGAGGGAGAAATAGAAGGGGAGAAACGTGTGGTTGCTTCTTGTGTGACCCCTACTGGAATATTATCTAATCTATCAGTGCATTGCTTCCACCTAAAATGCTTTTTGAACAAATATCTGCCTTTTGAAGGACCCAGCTTTTTTTAAATTTTAATTTTATTTTAATCTTTATTCAAGTACAGTTTTCTGTCCTTTACTCCCATTCCAGGCCACCCACCCATCCCTCCCCACCTCCCTCCCATTTCCACTCCCCCAGCTTTAAAAGAACAATGTATATCCAATAACTACACAATCTCCATTGGCCATTCACTTTAACGTGATTTCTCTGACCTGTTCAATCTTGCTTCCTGTCCAATTTATAAAGCAAATGATATTTGCTGTTTTAGGGGATAGTTAGTATTATTTACTTTATTAAACAATTATTTAAATAATTTTTCATATATTTTTTCATCAGTCATTATTATTAGGCTGCCAACCAAATTGTAAACTTTTCAAGGACAGGGTCTCAAACTCATATGACCTTATACTTCCTGATATTCACAATAATTCCTGATGAGGCGTGCATGGATTTAATTTATCCAGATTTTGGAAAGGCTTCCAAGTTTACATTGACCCTCAATCTGAAAACTTCTCTTGTTTAAAGCTGCCCCACCTCCACTAGCATATACAATGGTAAGGCAGAAACCTGTCTCTCATACCTAAAATGAGCACCTTAATCAAGCTAGAAAATCTTGCTTTTGTTCCACCAGAAACTTGATATTTATATTTAGAAATTAGAGAGTTCATTTCTAAAATTTTAGGCATTTTGCTTCTTTCTAAAAGTTATTTTATTGCATTTTTCCATTACCATTTATCCCCTCATACCTTCTTCCACCTTCACACACCCTTTATACCCCCGAAATCACCATATGTTCTCTGTGTCCATGAGACCTTTTACTTTTTTGCTTGATTCCTCAACTTCCCCCCAGAGCTGTCAGCCACTCTGTATCTATGAGTCTGTCCCTGGTGTGCTTGTTAGTTTAGTTCATTAAATTCCACATGTGAGTGAAATCATAAACTGCAAAAGCTTCTAGCTGAGGTTCCAGCATCTGAATTCTTGGTTGTTTACCTACTTCTTGGATTCCACAAGCTGGCTAAAGTTGTTATTTCTTTGCTTCCAGTTATATTTACAGTTAATTTAATTCTAAGAAACTTAACTAACACAAACAACACTATATACATTAGAGTCAACATCATAAAAGAATTGTCATTGTAGAATCTTGGCTTCAAAATGAAGAATATGGTTTTTATGACCTATTTTAAGAGGGAAAATTTATCAAATTCCTTTCCGTAAATGAATAAAAACTCCCACTTGGCTGTATATAAACATTCTAGGACTAAAATCATGTCAATGAAAAAGATCTATGAATATGAGTTGCATCATTTTATTGTATGCATTTAATCAAAATATTCAGTCCAATTAAAATATATGTGAAGAATTCCATTTGCAAGTGCTTCATTCTTTTACCCACCTTTAGGTCAGGTAGTTATGCAACTTTCTTCTCCTAGCCAGAATTCTCACACCAACATCAAAATAAAGCTATCTATAGAAAATGATTTTATCTTCACGAAATTTCTCATTGCATTATCTATGATGTATTATGAACTGTATATTGATTATGATAAGCCAATGTCCCATAAGATTTATTATATACACTTCCATAAATGATATCTTAGACAGTAAAGACTCCATTACTCCATTAGTAAATGGGAAATAATAAGCAATCATAAGGAAGTCAAATGATATCTTTGGGATTTGGGGAAACAAAGATATTTTGAGAGAGCATCTGTCATGAAAGAGACTATTTCTTTCTTTGAGAAGTACATAGTCTTTATAAAACAGAAAAGTTGTTTATTCATAAAAGAAGCCATAAAGAATATAAACCATTTATTTGTGAGTCTTTTTCTTGAATCCCTAATGTTTTGGTTCTTAAATCAAGATACTGAAATAGGTATTTGGCAATAAAAACACAGGTTTCACACACATTCACTAGGGTTATCACTCCATAGAAGAAAATGTTTGACTTGGCTATATATAAATGGTATAATATATTAAGATATTTGATATAAAGAATAACAATGGCATTTAAATGTCTATTAAGTTTTTGCAAAAAAAGTTAAGTGTGACTCTGAAAAATAAGAAGCTTTAAATTTCTCTAATAACCTGTGGCTGTGTTAGAATTTTATTAAAACAGCTACCTCAGATGAGGTAGAAGGACTACTTGTAGGAGAGTAGATGAAAGGCTCGAAAGGTAGCATATTTCTTCAATACAATGCACTGTGACTGAATGATCTGCTACAATGCCTTTGGCAACTGTTCCTCTGAAGTTCAACATACAAAAGGAAAATGAATGGAGACATTCACTACTTACCAGTATAATTTACCCTAATATTGCCACGAAAAGATCTGCTACCAGGTTTCCAATAATCTTAGGTTTTTGTCATTCTAACTCCTTTCAAAGAAAACCTTTCATTTTTGAAAGAACATTAAAATAAAATTTCTTCTGAGATTACTTTACATTTCCTATTCATAAGTCTCAAATAACAGCACACCAGAGTAATATATTCACCACATGTCTGGCCACTGATTACCCTTTATTGAGAGAAATATACTTAAGATCGAGTCTGTTCTTTCTATAGCCATGAGGCAAAATGGAAAAAGAAAATCATTGTTGTGGGAGCAAGAGTCCTCCAATGACTGACTCTTGAGTGATCTTGAAAAAATCACTTAAATTCCCCTAGGCTCAATATATACATCCAATTTATGGGGCCATACAGACTTTATATATTTTCACTACCTCCATAAGATTAGTGTGATTAGTCTGAAAGTTTATTTTATCCATTCAAAGACAGAGATACCAAAAAATTTACTACTCTCAACTATTAGAATAGATACTAAATTTACATGTGGATTGAGCTCAGTGATAAAGAGGTGAAGGTGGATTAAAAGAAAGAAGCCAGGTGACTAAGTATTTGCCCATGCTTTATTTCATGTAACAGTTTTAACTGTGGTGATATCTGACTCTCCTCTTCTGATCCCCCAAAATGAGGTTACATTGCCTCCATTAAAATATTTACACATACAGGCTTTATGTTTTCATCACGTGGAAAAGCTGCCACAAGTTTTAAAATAAAAAAACTGTCAATGAATAGAAGGGAACTCATTTAATCTTATTTTTTGAAAAAGTACATAGAAAACTAGGGAAAGAAATAATGGAGTATCTCATAAGGAAAATAAATCAAGAGGGAAGTAATAGGGTATCAAGTTATATATCATGACATAATTATTAGGAATTCAATCAGATATTTTTAATATTTTTTTTCTTAGAATACTAATAGGGTTCTTCCAGTCAAGATGGAGGCATAGGTAAACACAGCTCACCTTTTCACAAAACCACAGAAAAAATTACAACTAAATTACAAAACAACTATTACCCAGAACCACCAGAAAATAGAGCTATAGAGCTATATGGAATTCCAACAATCAAAGAATTAAAGAAAGTCACATTCATTCAGATGGGCAGGAGCGGCAGAGATGTGGGGACATGGAAAGTGCTCATCCCACACCCACGTGTGGTAGATAAAAATCCAGAGGGATGCCTTGGCAGTGAGGGATCCTAGCCCTACACAACACCACAGAGCCCAGGGATCTAGTGCTAGGAAGATAAGTCCCCAGAATGTCTGGCTGTGAAAACCAGTGGGGGCTGGGACAGTGGAAGAAATGATGGGATTCTCAGGCATTTCCTCTTAAATGATAGGCAATGGACTTGGGACTTCCTGGGACTCACTCTCTCATGCCTCCAGCACTGAGGCAACAGCTTAAAGGGCACCAGTGGCATACAGGGAGAAAATAAAGTATTTTGCATTAGAGCAATTGCCAGGGGACAGTCTCCTCCTGAATAAAACTCCAGAGGCCAGGAAGCTGCCAATGTTTCTGAGGCTTCCCTGACAAAGAGCCACAGATAGCACCACTGTACCTGAGACTCCATCAACCTGGTTTATACCAGTTGCCCCACCCTGGCTATTAACTAAGACTCCACCCCATCCAACTTACAATGCACTACTAAGACAGGGAGTCAAAGTGACTCTACTTAATACATAAAAACAAACACAGGAAAGCTGCCAAAATGAGACAAAGACATATGGCCCAAATGAAAGAATAGAACAAAGCTCCAGAAAAAGAACTAAACAAAATGGAGACAAGCAATCTATCAGATGCAGAGTACAAATAACTGGTTGTTAGGATGTTCAAGGAACTCATTGAGTATTTCAACAGCATAAAAAAGACCTAGGCAGAAAAGAAGTTTACACTAAGTGAAATAAAGAAAAATGTAAAGGGAATCAAAAGTGGAATAGATGAAGCTAAGAATCAAATCAATTATTTGGAACACAAGGAAGAAAAAAACACTCATCAGAATGGCAAGAAGACAAAAGAATCCAAAAAAATGAGGATAAGGAAAAGAGCCTCTGAGACAACTCCAAATACACCAACATTTGAATCATAGGGGTGACAGAAGGAGAAAAGAAAGAGCAAGGAATTGAGAATTTAGTTGAAAAAAGAATGAAAAAAAAAAACCTTCTCTAATTTGGTAAAGGAAATAGACATACAAGTCTAAACAAGATGGATTCAAAGAAGACCACACTAGCACAGAGAGCCCCAAACAAGATGGATTCAGAGAGTACCACACTAAGACATATCATGATTAAAATATCAAAGGTTAAAGAGAAAGAGAGAATCTTAAAAACAGCAAGAGAAAAGAAGATAGTTACCTACAATGGAGTTCCCATAAGACTGTCAGTTGTTTTTTCAAAAGAAACTACGCAGGCTAGAAGGGGCTGACAAAAACCATTCAAAGTGATGAAAAGCAAGAACTTACAACCTAGATTATTCTACCCAGAAAACATAGTTGATTATCTACAAATAAACATAGGGAACCATCTAAAAGGTGGAAACAATAAATCAGGTCCCAAATAAAAGAACAGGAGAAATCAGAAAAAGTACCAAATGACATGGAGACAAACAAATTACCAGATACAAAGTTCAAAACAATGATTAAAAGGATACTCAAGGAAGTCAGTGAAAACTTCAACAGCATGAAAAAGGGACATAGACCATAAAAAAAATCAGAAATGGAGGGTACACTAACTGAAATTAATGATTTACAGGGAATCAACAGTAAAGTAGATCAAGCCAAGAATCAAGTCAGTGATTTGGAATACAATGTGATTTGGAAAACAAACACTCAATAGAAACAGGAAATAAAAGGAAGAATCCACAAAATATAAAAATAGTGTAAGGAGCTTTGGGGACAACTTCAAGAACACCATTTTCATCATGGGGGTGCCAGAAGGAGAGGAGAGAAAGCAAGAAAATGAAAAGCTATGAACAAAGTAATAACAGAAAACTTCCCTAGCCTGGGGAAGAAAATAGATATACAAGTCCATAAAGCACAGAGTCCCAAACATGATCAACGCAAAGAGGTCCGCATCAAGACAAATTATAATTAAAATGCAAAACAAGTTAAAAAAAAAAAGAAAGAGAATCTTTAAAGCAACAAGAGAAAAGCAGTTAGTTACCTACAAAGGAGCTCCCATAAGACTTTCAGATGATTTCTCAACAGGAACTTTGCAGACCAGAAGGTACTAGCAAGAAGTATTCAAAGTGATGAAAAGCAAGGACCTACAACCAAGATTACTCTACCCACTGAAGCCGTAATTTAGAATTAAAGGACATTTAAAGAGTTTCTCAGACAGCAAAGAGCTAAAGGAGTTCATCATCACCAAACAAGTATTACATGAAACGTTAAAGAGTCTTCTTCAAGAATAAGAGAAAAATAAAAAATATGAATAATTAAATGGCAATAAATACATATCTTTCAAAAACTGAATGTAAAAAACAAAAATTAAAAAGTAAAACAGAAATAGACTTACAGATACAGAGAACATTTTGATGGTTGCCAGATGGGATGGACATTGGAGGATAGGTGAAAGAGATGAAAGGATTAAGAAGTACAAATCGGTTTTACAGAATAGTCATGGAAACATGGAGAACTGTATAGGGAATATAGTCAACAATATTCTAATAACTATGTATGATGTCAGATGAGTATGAGATTTATTGGGGTAATAACTTAGTATCCAGTCTAATCACTGGAATGTACACCTGGAACTAATATAATAGTAACTGAAAAATAAAATATAATGATTTTAAAGAAGAAAATATAAGCAAATGGGACTCAATAAACAAAAAAGGTTTTGCACAGAAAAGGAAACATCTACAAACTTTTTTAAAAAACATCTGAGTGAATGAGGATATTTACCAATAATACATTCAGTTAAATGATCATTGGTAAACCACTTACCAATGATAAGAAGTTAAAATCCAAAATTTATAAAGCACTCATACAACTTAACAAAAACAAAGAACCAAAAAAACCCTAACAATCCACTTAAAAAACGGGTAAAGGACTTGAAAGTACAGTTCTTAGAAGAGGACATACAAATGGCCAATAGGCATATGAAAAGACGCTCAATATCACTAATCATCAGAGAAATGAAAATTAAAACCTTGAGATATCACTTTTTTTGAGATGTCACTTTATACCTGTCAGAATATCTATCATCAGTAAATCAACAACAAATGCTGACAAGCATGTGGATAAAAGGGAACCCCTGTGCACTGTTAGTGTGAGTACAGATTGGTGCAGCCACTATAGAAAATAGTATGGAGGATCCTCAAAACATTAAAAATAGAACTACCTCATGACCCAGTGATTCCATTTATGGGTATAGCCAAAGTAACTCATAGCAGTAAGGATATATTCACCTCTTTGTTCCTTGAAACATTATTCATAGTGGCCAAGATATGGAAGAAATCCAAGTGGCCATCAATAGAGTAGTGGATTAAAAATATTCTATCATATACATGATAGAATATTACTTAGCCATAAAAAATGAAACCTTACCCTTGCTACTATATAGATGGACATAAAAGGTCTGATAGTAAGTGAAATAAATCATGTAGAGAAAAATGAACATGATTTCACTTACATGTGGAATCTAAAGAACAAAACAAAAAACTAGAAACAAAGTTGTAAGTATCATTCTACCTGAGAACAGACTGATTGTTGCAAGAAGGGAGGAGAAGTAGGGGACTTAATGAAAGAGGTGAAGGGCTGAAAAATAACAGATTAGCAGTAACAAAACAATTAGGAGGATGTAAAGTACAGCATAGGGAATATAATCAATAATACTGTAATAACTATGTATGGTCCCAGACAGGTACTGGAAATATTGGGGGGATCACTTCTTAAAGTATATTACTGTCTAACCACTTTGCAGTATAAAACTAATACAAAAGGATGTTGAATGTAAATTGTAACTGAAAATTAAAATTAAAAAATAAAATGCTCATGTTTTTAGAGAAAAATGAAGAATTGGAGATTTATAATAAGCCACTGAAACATTTTTTAAAATCTCTCAATTTTGTTTGTTGATTAAAAATTAATTTGAGAAAAGACTATGCAGATTCCTGAATTCCTTTATTATTTTCCATCTTTAATGTGTAATAGCACACGTTAAGTCTCTATTTGGATATTATGAATATATATTTACACAGTAGGACAGTGATTATGATTGCAATTTATAGTAAAGTAAACCAGGTCTAGTTCCAAGTGCTAACCTCATAGATTTTGAACTCCCTATGGTTAATTTTGTTATAGTCCCATAGTGTTCTAGATATTTTTCAGGGAAGAAATTTGTACTGGTATCATGAGAAACCAGGAATTAGCCAGCTGGATTGGCGGAGATCATTTAAGCATGAATGTAGAATTCTTCTGAACTAATCCTACTGAATCATTTTTTTTTCTCTTCAATATTCAAGGTCAGGAGTCATTCCCATCGGGGAGCCATCCTTAGCTATAAACCTAGGTAGAATTATATGTCTCTGAATGCCTATGTTAGTGTGCACTTAAATATATATAATTTTATGATTTTGTCTCCTATTCTATTCCTTGAGCTGAATAAAAAGGAGAAACTGTTAAATCTGTAACTCAATTAATTCAGTGTTTTCAGGTCTTATTGGGAGTATAAGTAAAATGAGATAATTTATATTGGATTGACCAGTCATAGTGAATTAACTAATTTGAAATAAAAATGTGAGTATGCTGAAAAAGGATAGGGACCTTACAGAATGTATGTATAAAAAAGTTGGACCTTTTTTAACAAACGCTAATACACAAGTCATTAATCATATTTTCACCTTTCTTCCCCCATCCCCACCACTGCCAAATAACTGCTTTCCAACAGATGCAAACTTTTGTTTGTTTTAAGTTTTACTGGGAGTAGAAACCTAGTCTGGACCGAAGTCAGTCTCAATCTAAGTTCTGCATCTTTAACTGGCAATTACTATGATGTTGCTTTCTCCATGGTCACATCACAGCTCTGAGTTTTTAAAGCATTTATCTTGAAATCATTGGAACTTGTAATTATTATCATAAAAAGTTATAAAAATATTTAAAATTTTCCAAACAGAATATCAAGTTTTATTTTTAAGGAAGACTTTGTTACACATTTAAATGTCCAAAAATAAGGTTTGTAATAAAGAGCCTGGTAAACCTTTTACTGTGACAATATCATTTTCAAAAGTGATGTAATATCCGATGAAAACACCGAGAGGTTGCATCAGAGGGGGGTTACAGAATCCATTTGGTTTTTAAGCTGACCCTGAAGGTGTATCAAAACATTTGTAATTTCCACAATAGTCAAAGACATGGTTAGAGATTTCTTGAGCTTGGAATGAAATATTTCAGGTTAGTGATTCTACTCAGTTCATGTGAAGGGGTGGGAAGTGATATAGAGAAAGAGTCTTTCAATTTTCTTTTATCTATACTTTGAATTGATACCTTTAAATGATCAAAAAGTAAAATTATGCAAAAAATATTTTGAACTGCAAAGTAGTATGGGGAAACTTATTCTAGGTTACAAAATTAGAAAATACAAGCCTTGGCTGGCGTAGCTCAGTGGATTGAGCATGGGCTGTGAACCAAAGCATCGCAGGTTCAATTCCCAGTCAGGGCACATGCCTGGGTTGCAGGCCACAGCCCCCAGCAACCACACATTGATGTCTCTCTCTCTCTCTTTCTCCCTCCCTTCCTCTCTAAAATTAAATAAATAAAATCTTTAAAAGAATCTTTAAAAAAAATAGAAAATACAAAAGAGCTAATTTTTTCAGAACTTCAAAAAAAATTTCATCTCAACCACATCAATAGTCCATCTGACAATCTTTTTCTAACATAAGCTAAAATGTAAGTTATTGTCACACCTCAGCAAGTATGTAAATTATTTTAAGAACATCTGGGCAAGATAATTTTCCTAATATGTTAATTCCTTGTAGCAAAATGAAGCTTTTTGTAGCCTAATAATTCAATTAGGTAAAGAGATTATGCAACTCAGGATTTCTGAACTTCATATCTTCAAAGCTTCAAAAGAGGTTGTTGCTATAGCCTAGCAGTTACTGCTATTCAAAAAGGACCAAACCATTTTGTTTATATGATGTATCTGTTCTGTTAATTCTCATTACATTTTTATAAGTATACATTATTTAAAATGATGCATTCTTTTAACTTTTCTTTAAAATCAATGTTAGGAAAAAACTAGTAGAACTGTTACTCAAATATGCAGGCAATTTGTTCCTCAAAATAATAAAATACCTTAAAACAATTAGCAAGTAACACATCTCAGCACCAATCTTATTCCATTGTGTGTCAAAAAGTTTGTTTTCTAGTGAAGACAGCACTTTATCTGGTGGCACTTATATATGCTGGTGGTTTCGAAGACTTTGGTAGTTTTCTCCTTGTAATATTTCAGCTTTTAAGCTGCTTCCCTGCCTCACTGAATTCACATAAGATACATCTGAAAGCTTTAGTACAAATTTACTTCGAATAAAGTCTTCAATTCATTTTCATGGCACCAAAAAGACAGCTTTAATAACTGCAATGACAAATAAACTGGAAATCATTCCAGGCCTTTTCACTTAACTGACAAGTAGAACACTCTCATAATGAGCCGCAGGTTTTACGTTTTCTCTTTGACCATAATAGCTTCATTTAAGAGCGTCAGACCCTGACACTTCATCATTTATCTACATTATTTCTCATCTTCTTTCAAATAAATTATGGAATACTAGACTGAGCACATAAAAACAAAGTGACTTGTTATCAGTAAACAGCAAGATAAATTGTCCAGAAGTTCCTCATTTAGTTCCCTTTAAATTTAAGGGCAAGTTATCGGGTGCACCTTTTTTAACTTCCTGAGTTTGCATTTTTACAGCCACCTTATTTCTCTTGCCACTGGCCTCTGTGCACTCATCCAGAGCCTGATGCGGAAGGCATAAAGTGATGCCATTATCCCAAGGTTGGTCACGAAAGTACAAAGAGGCAGAAGCAGAGAAAATCAAATAAAAGACTTGGAAAGAGAATTCTCCACATCTGTAAACCCCCAGTCCATAATACATCTTGTCACACTAGGAAATGTGACACTTCCAAAGTAATGAACAGTGCAACTGTAACTCTTTTAGCCCTCAGAAACACAGAACTGATTTTAAATGCATGGGTGAATACGATCCCTTTCACTGAATCCCTCCTCCCTTTTTAAATATGTAAAACTAGAGAAAATCTAATGAAATCACTATATGATTGTATTTCTTTCTAAACTGTTGTCTATATTTATAGAAATCCTTTGCTTGGTATTAACTTTCAAAGACTTACAGTATTATATCAGAATAATTAGTACAAAGAGCAATATTTAAAAAACTATTAAACCATCAGTTTCCGCGTGTGTGATCAGACACACTGGAGTTGAAGCTCCAGTATATATGGTACACTTATCAATGGAGGATGCATAGTGTAGGTAGTCACAGATTAATTGTATATTTAAAAATGTTCAATGACTTGAGTTATTCTGGAATTAACCCTCCAAAAGGCATACCAGTGTGTGTTTGGTTTTTCTTAGCTACTTCAATCAATTTAGTCTTTAGGTTTTTCAAATTTAATAACAATATTACATTGGAACTTTATTAATAGATGACTTCATTTGTAGACCTCTCACTCTAAGCACTCTTGTATTTTCATGAAATGGAAATACAAGAAAAGGATATCTTCCATTATCTGTCCTCAAATAGTTCTGAAAAACAAGACTGCTTATATAATTTTGGCATGCTATTTTATTTCTGAGATTCTACAGTGCTATAATTTAAGGTATTAATGTATATGCCTCTATATTTATCCTTTGAAGGATTACTCCAATTTCTAGTTCCTGAGAGGATGGTGAAATAATATGGTTTTCTGGCTCCTTCTATATAACCCCTGAAGTATTCCAGGAAAAGAGGTTGATAGAGCTGTCATCTAGAAATGGTCAGAAAAGTGTTTGTGGACTTGTGAGAGAAAAACAAGAGAGTGCTATGTGTAGGTGGGGAAGTGGTGGGGAGGTGGAAGGAGGGGAGAGCGGATGAGAGAGAACCTGGAGTAGAATTGTCTATCTGGGTGTCCGACATTTTGCCATCTCTGAGCCAGAGATGAAGATTTTGCCATCTCTGGTCCAACTGAAAGAAGAAGAGTTGTCTTCAGCCGCACATTAAATACAATGCAACATGTAATGACAAAAATAATCTCATAATGTTTTAAGTGAATTTATGATTGTGTGTTGGGCTGCATTTGTAGCCATTCTAAGCTGCATGAGGCCCACTGGCCACAGGTTTGACACCCCTGAGTATTGATTTGGGTAAAATGGGCATAAGTTTTGTTGGATGTATGCCCTTTTCTTTCCCCTATTCTACCCTTTGCAGGAACAGTGTTGGCTCTGAGAAAAGGATGATGAAAAAATATCTTTTAAAAGAACAGTGTCTGGGTAAATGTGCAAATTATCTCATGATGGTGCTTTGTGCTCTACTATGTCTCCTACCACCTACATTTGCCGTGAAGGACAGGTGAAGACGTGGATTTCTCCGCATCTGCAAGCAAACAACCCAATAAAGATGACTAACCTCCAAAGTCAATAGAAGCTTACTAGAAAAAAGTTTTTAAAAAATTCTTGAGAACTCAACAAATATAAGAAAAAGACAAACTCAAATATATAAGTAAAAACTAATTTAAAAAGCATTTAAATGAGCATACTAAATGTTGCCAAATAGGCAAAGGGAATATTATATAGCTTAAACAAGAACAAAAAATGATAAAGTATACTGAACATAACAACTAGGGATTCTAGGTGTTAGAACTTGATTCATAATTCAAAAAGATACAACTAAGAACTAGTCAGTGAAATGGAAAATAAGATGAAGTTCATTCAGCAGGTTTAGAAAGGGGTGCGGTAATACAAGAATGATTATAGAAGTGGAAAGGTCAATTTGCATATCTAAAAATGTAGAAAGATTAGTAATGTGGCAGAAAGCATTTAATGAATTAAAGAGATATCTTCATACACATACATACATATACCTCTATAAAATAGTCAAAAATGATTTATAAGAATAGAAGAAACCAATGAAAAATTGAAGCCTATTTATATAGAATAATACTCTTATAACTCAATATGTCTAGAGATATTAAGAGCACTGTTTAAAAAGAATAGTAATCATTTCAATCACATTCTACTGAGGTTAGCATTTGTGTTGTACTTATCTTTATGTTTTGAGCCCTAAAAGTAATAGCTTGCTCTTAGTTTTTAATAGATATATAATTATCCAAACTTTCTGCTAAGCCATCATTATAGATGAATACTTACTATTATTAAGGAATAAACATTATTTTACTATGTGCCTATTTTACAAACTAAGTCTGTCTAGTTGCTTACTTGAAAAATATCAACTTAACTATTTAATCCTAATAATTATATAAAATGCCTTCTCTGAGTCATCTCTTTTCTGCTAAAAACTAAAAATATAGAAATAAATAGCATATGCCCATTATTAAGTATAACTTACTTTCATAAACCAATAACTTGTGTAAATATGATTTCCATATATGAAAGGACAAATGAAGATCATTTAACCCAGCATGGGGCCAGTTATAAGGCTTTGAAAATTTTTCTAGATAAAGTAACACCCAAGTCAAATCATAAGAGTAGATATATATTCATTAATTGGAAAGGGCTGGGTGGAAAAGGTGAAGGGTTAAGCAAAAAAAGAAAAAATAATAAATAAAAATAACGCATTGACACAGACAACAGTATGGTGATTGCCAGAGGGAAAGGGAGGTGGAGGGAGGTGGAAGAGGGCAGAGGTGAAATAAATGGGGGTGGGAAGGACTTTACTTTGCACAGTGAGTGTAGGATGCAGTATGCACATGATGTGTTATTTAGTTGTATTCCAGAAACCTATATGGTTTTATTAACTAATGTCACCCCAATAGTCAATAAAAAACATATTAAATGTTCCTAAATGAAACAGAATATAGTCTAGAATGTCTAAAAAGGTTCATCAGCTTTGAGGTAACAAATACAGAAAAAATTCTTTAAAAAACTGGTACCAGAAAAACAAAAACTTTCATTCATACCTCACATCATACTCAAAACATTAATTTTAAAGAGATATAGACACAAAAACAAAAGCACATATTCCATAAAATAAAAAATATGTATAAGTTGAATTTTATTAAAAGTAAAAATGTCTTCCCATAAATAGAAGCCATTAAGAAAGTAAAAAGTAAGTCACACATTAGAAGGGAATATTTGTAATACATATATCTGAAAAAATCATATTTAGACTATGTAAACAACTCAAGATATGTAACAAAAAAGACAAGCCAATAAAAATGTGCAAAATCCTTTAGTCATTTCTTTTTAAAAAACTATTTTGTTTTGCCATTACAGTTGTTCTAATTTTCCCCCATTGCCCCATTCCACTCAGCCCATCCCCAACTTCCACAGTCCATCCCCACACCATTGCCCATGTCCATGGGTTCTTTGTATGTGTTCTGTGACTAATCCCTTCACCGTCTTTCAATAAATCCCACCTTCCTCCTCCCCTCTTATTGCTGTCAGTCTATTCCATGATCCTATGCCTCTGGTTCTATCTTGCTCATCAGTTTATTTTCTTCATTAGATTCCACTTATAAGTGAGATCATATGGTATTCATCTTTCACCAACTGGCTTATTTTACTTAGATAATAGTCTCCAGTTCCATCCATGCTGTTGCAAAATGCAGGAACTTCTCAAGGAAAGAAAAATGATTGGCTAATGAGTTAAAGAAAAGTGTTCAACATTTTAGGAAGAAAATGTAAAAATAGCAATGACTGACTCTGGCTGGGTAGCTTAGCTGGTTAGACGGTCATCTCTATATGCCAAGGTTGTCAGTTTGATCCCTGGTCAGGGCACATATAAGAATCAACCAATAAATGCATAAATAAGTGGAACAACAAATCTCAATCTCTCTCTCTACAAATCAATAAATTTAAAACAAAATAGCAATGATATACCACTATGAGCCCCTTATAATAGTTAAAAAATACAAAGACATAGAACAGTGAAAGTTGATGAAAATGTGGAGCCTCTGGAATTCTTTTTCTTAATTGCTGTGGGAATATAAAATGGTTCAAATGGTTTACAAAACTGTTCCTTATAAATTTAAGCAAATGTATTATATGGTACAGTTACTCCATTAGTATTTTTCTAAGATAAATGAAACCATATACACACATGAAAAAAATACTTGTACAAGAATATTTAAGTAGTACTTGTGTTCACATTATCCACAAATTGACAATCCAAATATTCAACTATAAGATTGTGATTACATTTATTTAAAGAAATATTATCCCATATAAATAGTAGTAGTAAATAAGTACTACCTATAACTACATTAGTCAAGCTCAAAAACATGTTCAGTGAATGAAGGTAAACACCAAAGTGTACATACTCTGTAATTCCATTGATATGAAATTCTAGAACAGGAAGAATCAATCTATCGTTACAGAAATTAGAATTTTGATGTATGAGGTATGTGAACTATATTGAATGTGGACGGGAAGAAAATTTTTGAGATGATAAAAATTAGCTATATCTTGTTAGCTATCATACCAAGGTGTATATATTTATTAATAGTTATTGAATTGCATGCTATATGCACATTTTTCCTTAATAATAAAAATACTAAGAACCTTGTTACTAGTTTGGATGATCTCATGGGATAGGTCTAACAACAAACTACGCACAGCAGAAAATAGGATCACTGGTGAACTCAAAGAGATGTCAACAGGAAATAACCAGACTTAAGTACACAGAAAAAATAAATAGAAAAATAAGTTAGAAGAGATAATAAGAGTAGGTGGGATTCAACCCAACCTAAGGACTGGACAAGCTTTAATTAGATTTCTAAAATAAGAGGAGAAAGAGAATGGCACACACACACACACAAACACACACACAGAAAAGAATTAAAGTAATAATCCAAAGAATCAACCCACAGAGTCAAGAATCTCAGTGACTCCCACAGGGTAAATACAAAGAAAATTACTTATAATCAAATTGCTAAGAATCAAATACAAAGATAGAATTCTATAAGCAGCCAGAAGCAAAATATCATATGACTTCCACTGATGACACATACTGATGGCTGAGTATCAACCAAATTCTGCCCTTGCCAGGTAGCTCAGTTGGTTAGAGTGTTGTCCCAATATGCCAAAGTTATAGATTTGATCCCCAGCCAGGGCACATAATAGAATCAATGAATACATAACTAAGTAGAACAACAAATGTATTCTCTCTCTCTCTTTCTCCCCCTCTGCCCCCTTACCCCCATTCTTGCTCTCAAATCAATAAAAATTAGAGGTTTAAAAATATATCTACCAAATTTTGGCAACCAAAGACAGCAGACTTAATGAAATATTTAAATTACTGAAAGGGAAATAAAGACTATGAATTTAGTAGAGTATATCCACTGGAAATATGCTTGTAAGATCATGGTGAAATAAAGATGTTTTAAGAACAAAATAAACAAAAAACTGTACCCCTTGCATTTGCATTTCATAAGATGCTAAACAGATTCCATCACAATGAAGAAACATGCCCTATGGTAGAAGCTCAGAGCTTCAGCTTGGAATAAAATAGAACAAAAATGATGACTATATAAGCAATAGAAATGAATTTAACTTTTTTAAGTTACAGTATAGAATAGGTTTTGTTTAGAAACAGAAACCACTCAATAATTTGAACAGAAATAATTTGAATGTAACTTAATTTATGTTAGTATAAATAATTATTAGTTAAAGATGGCTAATCACTAAAAGGGGTTAAGAGAACTTTAAACAGTATAGAAATAACAAATGTGAGATTCTTCTACCTCCAAGGCTCAGGAAGACCACTGATGGGAGAAATAAACCTGGAAGATCCCCTGCTAGCCCCCACCACCACAAGACTGAGATTCAGAGCATGTTGGAAAGGGTAGGGTTGTGGCCTACTAGAAAAGGAAATTCACTGGGTGCCATGGTACAGAACTGGTCCATAGACTAGGATCGGTGAGTAGAAGTTGCTTACTTCTGGTGAAATCCTGATGTTTGAGAGCCACTGGACATTATCCCATGTGCCGCCAGAAGCATTTTCATAGGAAGTAAAAAGAAAAGTATAGCAGAACCAGGAAGGCAAGCCTGGTCCCTTGTTTTGTGCGGCAGTGCCCTTTCAGCCCCTCTGTTGCAAAGCCTATTACTGAAACAACTGGCAAAGGAGAAATCTTCACAGAGTTCAGCTTTAGTATCACTAGGCAGGGCAATGAAGGGCAAATTTGGAGCTCAGAGGAAACACATTTCTAACCAGCAGATAATATTTTGTAGTATACAAAAGTATGTGATAGTAAAATATATGACTTATTGTCTTGGAGAAATGGTAAATTTTTAAATTAAAGTAGACAAATATATCACAGATGCATGTTGTCAAGCTAATTAACTACAGAAGTTATCACTAAAGAGATTAAAAATATACAGCATGAATATTTGCCTCATTATTGCCTATTATAATAAAAATTAGAAATAATTTATTGGTAATAGGGAAAATTAATTAGATATGTCCATATAATTGAATATAGTCCAGTCATTGAAACAAAAGCAGGAGTTGCAAATGAATATGTAGTCACAAGTGTTCACTATAGGCACACTAATGATAAAAGTAGGTTTCAAAACTGTAAATACTACATTATAATAGCTACATTATTGAGTACTTCTGGTGTACCTGGCACTCTGCTACATGCTTTCACTTAATCCTATTGGCAGCCCTGTGAGGTACTATCTCCAATACAGTATCACTCAGTATCATTTAATTTTCATAATTATACTTATATTACAGAAAAAATATACTAAATTTATCTCTAATTGAGGATGTAACCAGTATTTTTTAATTAACCCATTTGCTTATAAATACTTTCTATGTTTCACCAAGTGAGCATATATTAGTATTCTGAAAATAAAAATTAAATTCTAACTAAGCATTTATAATTTTAAAATATGCAATCAAATCAAAATTATTTCTCTTAGACAGTGGATAAATTAACTTATAAATTTAAGATATATGCATCAAGATTATAAGATAAAGCACATTTTATAATACAGTAGTTATATAGTTTTCAGATTGTTTTGAATCACTTGAGAAAAACATCAGTATAGAAAGTGTGGGTTTTGGTCATGCTTCCATCATTGAATACTGAATCTTAACACTAAAAACATTATTTTCAAGGGATTAATTAGGATTTCAAAACTTGATCTTTTAATTTAGGTACACTGACATAAGGTGTCCACAGATGGTTCATTCTGTTGATCCATTATTGGAACTACAGGACATGTATTATAAGTGAAAACAAGGGAAAAAATGACACATTTTCTACTCACAAAAGATAGCAGTCTTTATTTAAAGAGCTCAATACAGTATTATTCAAAGGGTATCAGAGAGACTAATAAGCTAGGTGAGCCACACTTTTATGCCAGTTCTGTATCAGTTATCTTCTCTCGATCTCCAGCACTTGATAATGCCCTTGAAAATAAAATAGTTTGAATGACTTAATGAATAAAAAAATAAACAAACTCATCAACCCATGTGCTTTAAGTGACTATGAGGGTTGAGTATAAAGTTCTATAAAATTTATCACAAAAGTTCTGAACTGTGGGTTCAAGGGAGTCTTTTGGAAGAGGTAATATTTTGTCCAGAATAGAGTTAAAAATGATTTGAGTTCTTAATATAATAAATGGATCTGAGGTTTCAAATCAGGAATTGACTGACATAGTAAGGTTCCTCATGCTGCCCAGGTGTGAAAGATTTAAAAATGAGAGGTCACACTTCAAAAAAGCCCATACTCAACAATAGGATTCCTCCTGGAAAACCTGAGACTGCCATTCTTGGTCCATATTCAGCATTTACTCTAGCCAGCTTTTGTTCACTTGTATGTCTTATTCACCCATGACTATGCAGCCAACTCTACTCCCACTAGATAGGAAAGCCTTCCGAGAATAAAGATGTGCTGTAATCATCTTTATTCACTTCACCTTCAGTTGGTAATGTTAAGCAGACTATTGTACTGACGGTGGGCATTAATAGATTCTATAGAGGATTTAGGCTTCCCTTGCTGTAGTACATGAAACTATGCCAGGAAAGCATTCATGAACATAATGTATAGATCCCCTTACTTAATATACCAACGTTAAAGCTCTCTTTCATGTCATCCACTTAACTAACTCATCCTTCAAATTTCATTTGAAATTTCACATTTATAGGTTATCATTCCACCATTATTGAGATATAATATTGGGAAGTTACAGGTGTACAATGTGATGATTTGATGCACGTACATATTGTGAAATGTTTACCATAATAACGATTGATGTATTCTTTACCTCCCATAACTACCATTTTGTACTTGTTATGGTGAGATCATTAAAATTTACTGTCATAGCAACTTTTGAATTTTGTTGTATTAAGTATACAATACAGTACTGTTAACTATAGTCACCATGCTGTTCATTAGATCCCTGAAATATAGGATTATTTCTCCTATAAGTTTGTACTCTTGATGCACAACTCCTCATTTCAGCTCTGCCACTCCCACAACCCCCATTCTCTGACAAATACCAATTCACTCTGCTTCTATGAGTTTAACTTTTTTAGATTCTACATATAAAAGAGATTATACACTATTTGCCTGTGTCTGGTTTATTTCACTTAGCATAATGCCCTCAAGGTCTACCCCAGCTTTCTTTTTTATGGCTGCATAATAGTCCAGTGTGTGTCACATTTTCTTGATCCATTCATTCATCAACAAACCTTTAGGTTGTTACCTTGTCTTATTTATTGTGAATGTGCTATGACCAATACTGGAGTGCAGATAGCTCTTTGAGACAGTGATTTCATTTCAATCAACACTGGAGAGCAAGCAGATAGCCCTTTGGGATACTGATATTTCATTTTCAGGTGATTTCAAAGAGGAATTGCTGGATCAAATTGTAGTTATATTTCTAATTTTTTGAGTAACTTTATTACTGTTTTCCATAGTGGCTGTATCAATTAACATCCCTATCATTAATACAAGTGTTCCCTTTCCTCCACATCATTGCCAACACATGTTATATCTTGTCCTTTTGATAATAGCCATCTGGCAGATATGAAGTGATATTCCATGATTTTGATTTGCCTTTCCTTGATGATTAGTTATGTTGAGTACTTTTTCATGTTCCTTTTGAACATTTGTATGTCTTTTTTGGACAAAAGTCTATTTAGTTCCCTTGTCAGTATTTCAATCACATATTTTTTTCTTCCTTCCTTCTTTCCTTCCCTCTTCCTCTTTCTTCTCTTTCCTTTCTTTTTCTTTTGTTATTGTTTTGTATGAGTTCCTTATATATTGTGGATATTAAACTCTTATCAGATGCATAGTATATATTTTCTAGTGTTCTCTAAATTGGCTTTTCATTTTGTTGATTGTTACTTTTGCTGTGCACAAGCCTTTTAGCTTGATGTAGTCCCCACTTACCAGTTTTGACTTTTGTTGCTTGTGCTTTTGTGTCATATCCAAAACACGCTTGCCATGACCGAAGTCAAGAGATTTTCTCCTATGTTCTCTTCCAAGAGTTTCATGATTTCAGGTCTTATGTGTAAATCCTGATTCATTTCAAATTAATTTTTGTGACTGTTGTAAGTTAGAGTCAAATAAAAATTTTTTTACATAGGAGATTTTGTGCTATCTGACTCTAAATTATGTTTCTCTATCACACTCCAATATGTATTAAATAACTATAAGTGCATTTAATATAGCCTTATGCTTGACTCATGACAATAGATAATTTTTTATTCTATTTATACCTTTTGAAATCTTGATTGATAACAGGAGCCAAATGTTCAGCTTATTATTTTCCTTTATTTCTCAATTTTATTTTTCAAAAAATCTTTATTTCACCTTTATTGTGGATATAAATCTTCAGTGATCTTCAAATTTTTGAATTAACTATTATTTTCCTCATCACATTAAAAATAGTTTATGCTTGTTTCTATTAATTATGTTTAGAAGTCATCTGTAATATTCTTTTTCTTATTTTTTAATTGTTCAATTACATTTCCCTGGTTGCTCTCCCCTGCCCTGCCCCCACCCCTCACCCTCAGTTAGTTTCCACTCTGTTGTCCATTACCATAGCAATAGATCCTTTATACATGTTCTTTGACTAGACCCTTCCCCTTCTTTCCCCTGTTATTCCCCCTTCCCCCTCCCTTCTGGTCACTGTCAGTTTGTTCTTTATCTCCATATCTCTGGTTCTGTTTTGCTCATGTGTTTGTAATATTCTTTTTCTCGTTCCACTTATGTAATCTCTTCTCTCTCTCCTGTAAGTGGCTATAAGATTTTTGTCTTTGTTGTTTTGATTTGGTTTTCAGCTGTTTTCCTATGAATTATCAAAGCCTGAGTTTTTGTTTAGGATTGTGCTTAGGCTTTATATCCTCTCTTGAGTCTATCAATTAATTTTTTAAATAAGTTGAGGAAAATTCTAAGCTATTATCACATGAGATATGGACTCCAATTAAAATTATGCCAGGTCAAATTATTGTGTCTTTTCTGTTTTTATTATTTTTAGTTATAAGATCTTTTTGTCCCTTCATAAGCTACTCTTGATGTTTTTTCTAATCATTTTGGGGCATTTCTATTTACCTTTTATTCACATTTACTCTGCTCTTAAAACTACCCATAATCTTCTTTATCCTGTTTCTTACATTTTACAGATCTAGAATTCACATTTAAGCATTCTTGTTTTCTATCACATTATCTATCAAAATTGTTAATCTTACATGTTTTTAAATGATTCTAAGTATATTAATTATTTTTATGTCTGCATTTCATAGTTCCAATAGCTTTGGCTGAGTCCCTATAGTTTTTTTTTAAGTTTCTTTTATTTTGTCAGTTCTCATTCATATTACTTTGTCTCCTTGATCATCTTGATTTGATATTTGACACACTATTTGATAACTTATTTGTAGATATACTTTATTTTCCTCTGATTAGTCAGCTGGCATAGCCTGAAATCCAGAATACTTTAATCCAACTTGGCCAGTAACTGTCTGAGCCATTTGCATGACTAAATGGTCTAAAGTCTGTTGAGGCCTGATTTGCTTCTAGTTCACTCTTCTGGGTAGAGCCATCTTGTGTCCCAATGCAAAGATAAGGGGATATACCAGGGTACACTATCACTGAGTTTGCTACTTTAAATTGTGGTTTTTAGCCATGAAAGGATTAAAAGAACCACTTAGTCTTTTGGTCACCAATTTGGGAATTTGCAAGAATCCCCAGGGAAAAAGCAACACATTTCTGTGGATTTCCATCTCCTACTGGATTTTGAGCTGGAAATGCTGTACAACTCTTAGCTCTTTGATATCTACAAGCAGATGCTTCTATTAACTTCTGCCCCCTTACCCCAACCCACTTCTAGTTTCCTCAGTGGGAAGATTGCTCAGTCATTATCTAACTGGTCACTTTGAGAAGGAAAAGTACCCACTATTAAAGTAGTCCAGAGTGGTAGGAAATGTAACTAAGGAGAGTCAAGTGTTTACAAACAAAACACAGTCCACAGACATTTGAACTAATTCATGAAAGACATTATTTTTTAGTGATAAAATATAAAAAGTAAACATCAAATTTAAAAATGCTATTTTTTTTAAAAGCTGATTCTGCTGGCTTTGAAGGACCTGATAATTTGTACCTGGTCTTTGAGGCACTAATATAATCACCATTGCTTCCCACCAAAAATACTCTGGTTAGAAATGTGAGTGCCATGCATATACTGTGAACCTCTAAACACACCCACACAAATTTTCATTCATTCACTGACCTGAAATACGACTTCCTCCCTGAGGTCATCGATGGCACTAGGTTGACTTTCGTTGAAAGGCAGAATTCAGTTCACAGTACTTGCTGATGTTTATAAATAATAACTTTTAAGAACACAAACTTTATTTTTTTCTGATTAAAACAGATGATCCAAGGAAATATAACATGGTTTTGTTTTTTCCTTTATTTTAAAATAGTTTTATTCTATTTCAGATTGCACACTTCTAGCAATGGTCAACTACTGCATTCTGAGGCGCTGAATGTAGCTTCAATGTTTGAAGCATCCAATTTGTGTAAGGTAATCAAATTAACTAAGTAACTATCAATATTCTTTCACTATGTCTGGATAGTATTCTAAGGATTGACACCAAAACCATTGCTTAGTTTTATATAGGATGAGATAAAAACATAGCCTAATATTTAATGATCCTTGATAAATATGAAACATCAAGGTTTTTTTAGTTTTATTTTACAATTCAAACTCATAACAACACATATATTAGAAACCACCAAGATAAAAGATAACATAAATTTTAATAAGATATACTAGTTTTTGAGTCTGTGCAACATATGAGGTTTGTCCTATCAATACCATACAAATAATTGTACATAAAACATTTCAGAACATTGATAAATTTTCATATTGCTAAAAAAGAAAGCATCAAAAAAGTGGATACACAATTTGATGGTACTTCTAACACTTAAAAAAATAAGACCTATATATCACATAGTAAGTCCGTTCAAAATGTGCAAAAAATAAATGCTGAGTGTTAATTAGTTTTGAATGCTTATTATTGATCTCCATTACAGTTATCTTTATTAAAATATCTATAAATTATTTTAATAAGGAAGGATGATCTTTGTGATTTAGCTTTATGTTTCTGTAATAAAAAGTGTTAAAATGTTAATCTTTACTACCTCTGATTTACAATATAGACTATAAGCACAGATTCTTAAGAGAGTGTCTTTATATGTATTATTTTAAGAAAATGTATCCAGGCATATGTGGTTTTAAAGAAAATGAACAGAATAATTTTGTAAAATAAATTGCAAGTTACATTAAAGGATAATACTTAGGGATATATTAAATCAATTCACAATTTGTACTCTTTATGACTGAAATTATGTAATGTTCAGCTCTGTATGTGTGTTTTATTTGATTGATACCCAAATGAATGTTGCATTGATTATATATTATCCTTCCTAATCCTCTTAACTCTAAATGCAAAATAACATGTACATATGCAATTTCTGTGTCTCAGGAGTACCTTGTAGTGTATAGCATTTTCAATTAAATGTGGTAACCAACAAAACTTTCAGAAGTGCCTCTTTATTTTCAGACTTACTGTTAGTCATGCAGAGATTAAAATGAGCAGCAAGAGTAATGTAATCAAGCAATGATGTTATGAAAATCTGTACATGCATTACTTTCTGTAGCTGATGTTTCTCCTGCCCCTTCTTATTCTAAAAGTGTATATGAGCTTGTATTTTCTAAAACAATAGACAGATTGTACAGGTCTGTCTTCTGAAGAGACGAGTTAGAAAATGTTGCAAGAGTATTTGCCAAATCATAGTACCGTTATTAATTCAAGCATGATGAAATTGTTCATTTTAACTATAATCATGTAATTCATCAAAATACTACTAGAGCATATCATTCTCAACTATTACACTGATAAAGAACCTTATTCTAACAGCAACAAATGCAAAAATTTACTTTTGATGTTTATCTACCAAAAAAAAGTAATTGTTTTGAATCTGGGCAGCCTTGCCTCATATTTTGATAAAAAAAATTCAACATGTTTTTATGTACTGACTTAAATTTAGTCATTTTGCATTTGAATAGCTCTATGTATTAAGCTTTAAAATATGTCACGGTCCTGGAACTGAAATGGTGTATTTTCCACATGTCAGTTTCTTCATTCTCCTTGATGAATACAGAACAGACTAAGATGGTATGTAAGTTTCCCCATAAGTCATAAATCAACAGAATCATGCAAATCTATAATCTCATCACCAAACAGCTCTTCCCTGAAAGTTCTTTTTGCCATTGAGACCACAAACTTTTTAAATATTATTTTAAAAATGAAAATGCATTAGATAAAAACCATTTATTGCCATTTACACAAAAAGGAAACTGAGGCACAAAAAAGATCATTTGGTAAAAATTTTTGTCCTTGATAGTTCACTAAGATAGCCAACTGTTTTATTGCTAATGGAATTACTTCATAAAATAAGAATGATTACTATTAAAACAATATTGTAACAAATAATAGTACTCACTTATTTGTATGCTATACTTGAGCATTGAAATATATATATGAAAATGCCCCTCCTTTTTCCTGAAGACTGACTTATCTACACTACAGGGAGGTACATATAGAACAGGCTTATTAGAAGAGAGAGTTATCGCCACTGGGAGAAGGTCTGGTTGTTTACTGTGCCATTTAATCTATCATTTCATTATATGCTTCTTATCTTGCTTTTAGGTTTTATGTTAGTAAATAAGTGTCCTTCATGCAATAAAGCTTACAACTTTGGAGACCCTTGGCTTGGTACTTCTCCCAGGCATATGAATTCCACAACCCCCACTAATTCTGATTCACATGGAGGGGGGATACAGCTGGCAACACTGTCCCTGCCTTCCCTCTCCTTCCCAGCCTGAGCTTAATGGCAATCTCCCCCTTGCACTCTGACTTAAGTATCTTCTATACTCAAGATCTGTGATCTATATCTCTACAACATGAAAATTAAACTTATAAATTGAGACAACTGGCTAAAATTAAACAATCCAAGTGTATGTCACTCAGCAACAAAGCCACTGTTCTACATATGACCTGCCTGGTATGTTCTTCTCTTGACTATCTATTGATCACTGATTTGCTCATCAGTCATATTACATCCATATAATATCTTGGAAATAACAAATTAGGAAATCTTCCTTTGCACTGATTCAAAAGTATTAAGTATAAAACTAATATACACCTTTCTTATAATTATACACATTTAAAAGATTGTGCTGAATATACTTAGATTTATATAAGTCAACTTCCCTAAGAATTAAAAAAAAATTACAATGAATTTTTCAAAAGTATTTCTGTAAGCTTATCCTCTCAAGACTTTTGCTTTAGTCAACTTTTTTTCTTCAGTCAATGGCAACTCTTGCTGCCAGTATTATCAAGTAAACTATTTGAGGGGGGGGGAAATAGGTCTGCTCAATAATTTAAAGCTCACCTACAAGAATACCTTTTGAATATTGTAACCCCTTAACTTAGTAAAGATTATCAGATTGGGCTTTTCTAAAATTTCTGTATCTATGCTATCTATCACCTCTCTCTCTCTTCAGTATTTATTGTTTCTATATTTTAATTAAGCACATACAAACTTCAGATCAATTTATGTAAGTATAGAACTAGAAAGATCTCACATGACCCCAGCTCAAAACACTCTGTGAATTCTCACATTCTCAATTTTGAATCTAACTTAAATAGGCTTAAATATACTGAATGTTGGAATTCTTTGACACTTTAAACTTTTATTGATTTTTTTTCCATTTCCTTTTATTCCCTTAGCCCTCTTTCACTCCTGCAATCATCACACTGTTGTCCATGAGTCCTGCTTTCATTTTTGGTCCTTGATAAAGCAAGCACTCCATATGGATAAGGGGCAAAATGTGCACACAAAAAATTGCAAAAAAATGAAGTAAATTAATTATTGAAAATCAACAATTTGATCATTTCCATGCAAAGTGAACACATATGTATTGACTTTCCTATTCAATGTAATTTTCTTTTATTTTTATTTCACTGCTTTCAGGGAGAGAAGAAGTGAGAGAGTGAGGCAGAGACAGAGACAGAGAGACAGAGAGGAAACATTTATGTGAGAGAGAAACATCAATTGGTTGCCTCTCATATGCGCTCTGACCTGGGGGATGAACCTGTTACCCAGGTGTGTGCCCTGACCTGGAATCAAAGCCATGACCTTTCCATCTACAGGATGATACTCCAACAATTTGAGCTACATCAGCCAGGGTTATTGAATGTAATTTTCAATGTAAATCCTTTTATTAAAAATGAAAACTATTTGAATATAGAATAAAATATAAAATAATTCCCCAACCATGCCTAACATATTCTTTCCTTTTTCCTGTAGAAAGGAGAAAGCATTTTTCTAATCATTACTAAAAGTTCCTATTCCACTGGGATGTTTGCTAGACAAGTGAGTTTTCCCACATAAGAACTAAATTTACTTCCATAATGAACTTTTGTATGTCAAATGCATTAGTATAACTCTTTGACTACACTACACATTTCAGAATTCTCTTCCCAGAATTTTAATTGGATTGCAAACTTTCTTTTTCCTCTTCCAATTAATATGCATATGTTTTTGTAAGTTTGAATTAGAAAGAGTATTAGCAATTAACAAAAAAAATAGAGTATATAGTCTATAAAGATATTTTAAAGGAGATACACATTTTTAATTTCTGGCTTGGGTCATAATGTAAAACCTGAAGTCTCCAAATACTTCATTCTTTTACAAATTTGGATGTGGGTATTCTCTTTACTTACACATCATAATATCCACCATAAAAGTATTATATAATATTAAATGTAATCAATTGGCCCTCTACTTTTACACAATAGAAAAGGGTATACTATTATGGTCATAACATTTCAAGTACACATGAAAAATAAAATGAACTTTTCATTAACATATAGATGTTTGTTCTGTTTGGTAGTCATCTGTGAACCAGAAGAATTTGTGCCATTTACTAAGGATCTGGCAGATACTTTTATACCTTGTATGAATCAAGGCACTATTTACACATAAGAAAGAAGGGTAACAGATTTCTAGGGACAATTAAAAGTAGAAAATATCATTTTCCTTAAGATAAATATTTCTCAAGTTACTTACAGCTGAAGATATGGTAGGACACACAATGTTTCTGTCACTGAGATGTTCACATTCTACTGGGGAACTGGATAACATCAAATAATCAACTAATTCAATAAATGTTTCAAATCTCCTTAAGTGTACTGGATGGAATGGAATGATATAATAAAGAAACAGTGCAGAAGACATCTTTATATAGGATTGTCAAAGAAGACTGCTCTCAGGCAGTATGTGTGAATTGTTAGCTAAAAGGTGAAAGATGTGAAGCCATTTATTATGTAATGCCTGAATACCCACAATCTGACTATTTTCTCCAAGAGGCCAGAGTACTCTGCCTTTGCTAAGTTAATAAGTAATGGATTTGTGAGCAAGAGCACTAAAATCTTTGAGAAATCTGGAAATGGCTATCATCTAACTCTGATCCAGGGTTGATAATAGATGTCATGGAATTGGAATATAAAATTTCAGAAGAGGAGAGATAAGGTGGAAGAATGTAAGCAACAAGGGAGAGGAAGATGAAATTATCTTAATGAATAAGTCATCAGAGAACTGTACTAGTGAATAGAAGCAATCAGAGTATTTTGAACTACAAAGATCTATGACAATGGTTAATACACCATGGTGTTCTGAAGGGCAATATAGATGGACAGCCAACCAGCATATGCTCAATTTGAATAATCATAAGCATAATCTCAATTATAAGAGATGTAGTTGGAGAGAAGACTTACTTCAAAGGAAAATCATAGTCTTCAGTCACTTTTCAGTTGGCTCAGGGTATGAGCCAACTGATTAAAGGGAAGCTGCAATTCCCTTTGAGTAGATTCTGTATAAAAGTGCAGGATATAAAGTAAATACAACACTTTAATACTTCCCCAAGGAATCTGAGTCCACTTACCAATGCAACTGTACACTATAGAAATGGGAATAACCAGGTTTTCAAGGACTATTACATACAGGATCTAAGCTAACATAATACAAGAGAATCTGAAATACCATCAACATTTTCCTTCTAATTGGGGGTACATGAGTATTGTACTAATTCCATCTCCTACTGATTTTGGTGGGCACTCAGACCCACCCTGTAGTTATTTCCTGAGTATGTATTTTATCAGCCAGAAGCATTTGCCTGAAAAAATAAAGAGAAATATACTACAAAGTTAGGTGTTTACAGTTCAGTTGCCATTTTCAAACATCTGTATCAGCACCATCCAAGAGCTAAATCCATTGTCATGGTATCACATACAACGCTGCCTCAACTACAGAACTCCTATAACTACAAAAACATAAAATAAGACAATAGTTGTAAGATGATCTGCTCTGGCCATATACACAACTACCCTGATACCACAGTAGAATAACATGCTGAAGGTTTAGCTAACATGCCAGCTCAAAATCAATGCCTTGGAATACTGACAGTCTACTATAATGATGTTCATACACTTTACCTATAACTAATAATCAATAACTAGGGTATATCAGAACAAAGAATTGGAAGTAAGAATGGCTTTTCTCATCACCACTCTCAGGGAGATATTTGTAGAATTTATAGTTACCACAACCTTAAATTCTGTGGGGTTATGAGTTCTAGTCTCCATAAGGGTGAGGGGAATTAATAAACATTTCTGTTGAGGAACATCAAGAAATTTCATCTGAACTGAAAGGAATAACTGTATACTTTGGATCTTCATACAATTTACAAACAGGTAAATAAAAATGTTATTGTACTAGCTGGGATAATTAACCCTAATTACTATGAGGTTCTAGAAACAACTACACAATGTACTCAATGAGTTTAGGGAAGAGTATGTCTGGAACTCAATCATGAGTATCCAAAGATACTATAATAAATACTCATTATAGTATCTTTGACATTTTCATGCCACAATGATTGGATGACATTGCCACTTATTCAAATGGACAAAACAGAAGAGGAACAAGTTTTTGTGAAGGGTCAAGATCAAATGCTTTGTTCTGGATGCATAATAGAAGTCAGATCAATATCAACTAGTCAGTTAAAAATAAAAATTGGGAGCTCATAGAACTTTGAGATAGAGAAATGTATCTTTAAATGGTATATAGACATTATTTAAGGCCATAGAAATAATCTGTGTTACTAAGGGTAATACTGTAGATAGAGAAGAGAAATAAAGACTAAGCTCTTC
This sequence comes from Tonatia bakeri, assembly GCA_004024845.1. NCBI lineage: Eukaryota > Metazoa > Chordata > Mammalia > Chiroptera > Phyllostomidae > Tonatia > Tonatia bakeri. The sequence continues at coordinate 459,665 of PVIA01000043.1, forward strand.
AGAAATTCTAAAATCAGAGGTTAGTAGAGAATGACAATTAGATTACGGGACTTAAATGATATAGCTAAAGGAAATGCAAGAACACTGCAATGAAGAATTGATTAGGTCCAATTGTACTGAATGATACTAAGAGGTCAAACAAGTTTGGAAAAGAATGTAGCCATTGGGATTTTACCACGTGATCATTGTTGATAAATGATATGATTACATGAAAATTTTAATGAAGATTTTAGGAATAATTTCTATACAGTGATGGGTATATAACAAGACTGAAAAAGTTTGGTTACTGAATGGGAAGCAAGTAAACAGAGAATGAGGGAGTGAACAATTATTTTAACATGTTTTATCATGAAAGGAGTAAAGAAATGAGACAATATCTGTAGAAGAACACAAGGTTCAAAAATTTTATTTTTTAATTTTAATCTCTTTTAGAATGTGAAATACTATAGTACGTTTATATACTCATAAAAATGATCCTGGCCAGAGAGGTGACAATGGACCCAGTAAAGAGTGCTGGTGAAAGAGAAAGAGATGGGGAGAGAAAGGGAGAAAGAGACAGAGGAGAGAGAGAGAGAATAGGAAGGAAAGAGGGAGCTACAGAAAGCAGAGAAGACATGGGATCCAGAGTAATACTGAAAATGCAGATATTATTGAACTGGGCCTCTAGTGAGAAGATGAGGTAAGTTGTTCTTGGTCACTTATAATATTTTCTTTATCAGGTATGACTGGATAAAGATAAAGAGGAAAAATTGTCAAGCAGGAGGAAATCATAATTTTCTCAAAGAGTAGGGAAGTGATCGTATCTCACATATAAATTGAATTAAGTATAGTATGCCCACTTAAGGCTTAAACATGATTAGCGTTCAGCCAGTACTTCTGGTGTCCATTGTGACACTGTGATTGGTATGTGACTGTGCTTTACAGGTTGATGAGAGAGAGAGAGAGAGAGAGAGAGAGAGAGAGAGAGAGAGAGAAATTACTTTGTAAGTGGTGTTTTTCCCCCCAGAAAATTTCAGTTTTTCAGAAGTAGATAATTAGGTTTAAATTTGGGTTGGACCAGGAATATACAGTGGAAAGAGTGAAATAAATTTTTAGGGTATTTTCAAGCAAGATTATAATAATAGGTCATAGATTTTAAGGTTAGTGAGACAAGAAATATGAAGGAGCTATATGTTGACAGATAATGAAAACCTGATATGAGTATGTTGTTTGCTCTTCTTGAAAGCTGCTACAGAGGAAGTGTTAGAGTAAGGAAACAAAAATAAAATTTGGTGGTTGAAAAGAAAATGCTTGCAACAAGATTTTGGTGGTAATGTGGTTATTGGTGATGACAATGTTTGGAATGTGGATGCCTGAAAATGCACAGTCTAGTGTGGTTGAAACAAATATGGTTGAAAAGACCTCTGTCAACAAGGAAATTCAGGAAACAAGAAGCCCAGCAGTTAAAAGGGACATCCCCATGGATGTCATTGAGAAAGATAACAAAGAGTAGAGATTTATGTAAAAATAATTGATGCAGCAGCTAAGTTTCAATGATGAAAGTAATAAAGAAAAAAATGTAGCAGCCACAAGGGACATAAATGGTAGAGATGATCATATAAGTATCAATGAAACTGAAGTTGCTTTTAATCGGTATCTTGTATATGAAAATAAATCAGGGACAATGGCAATGGAAGATACAGAAGTACAAACCTAGAAGGACCTTACATCTTGTTACCTTGGGACTATCCTGGGTCAAGCCTTGTTAAAACAGCACAACTATTACCAGCATCCACTTTTACTTTCAAAATTGTTTGGAATTAAATAATATGAGTTATATTATCTGGTTACTCTATACCTACCACATCGTTAATCCTAAACAGAGAGATATTTTAGATTTATCTTCACTTTATGCTCTACAGAAATTAGAACACTTTACAACACTCATATTCCTCTATCCTAGCTATTCTGATAGGTGAATTTTTGCATTGAATTCTCTCACTGATCAAATTTATGAAACCCAGATTTCCATAGATTGATTGTATAGGACTGGTTATTGCACAGAAGTCTTTGGGGAGAAATTTTAAGTCAGCAGATATGAAGTAGGTTCTGGGAACCCAATCTACTGAAAGTTACTTCTCTATGATGAATGAATGCTACCAAATATGGACAGCTCTCAATTCTGACTTTAGCAAGCATAAGGAATGTGTGTGTGTGTGTGTGTGTGTGTGTGTACACGTGCGCACGCATGCACGCACCTATGCACATGCACATGTACATGGTGTTGAGAGTCACAGAGATTCCCATTTGACCACATGTCACTTGCATCTACATCCTTTGAGTTCCCTGAGTAAAGAATCTTAAAATTGAATAGTTCAGATTTATCAGGTGCCTTACATACATAAAACAACATTTCAAGCCTGGCCTCATTAAATTCCCTGTAGCAAATAAACCCAGTTACTCCAATGAGATTGCAAGCCCCATGAGGTACTTTAAAATCCTAGAAAACATTTTGTTCTCAGCCTTGCACATAGCATGCACTTAATAAATAAATAAATAATTGATTTACTCTCTGATGAGATTACATGGAGCTGAACCTTCTGTCAACATTTTAGTCCCTGGACTCCAGTATGGTTCACTTGCCCATCATTTGCAGCCTACTGCTAAACAACACCTGTCTTCCACCACAATTCAGCAGAATCTATGATTCATTCTTAGACAAAAATTTATTTCCATCTGTGACTGGAAAAAAAGCACAAAATGTTCTCCAGTTAATATTTAAATATTTTTTCTGTTCTTCCTATTGGCAATTTTATTCAATTAGTAAATAATTTGATTTGGATATGTGTTCCTTTATTTTTTACAAGTAGAACACAACTTTCTAATAAAGGTCCAAAATGAAAGACAGTTTTATAAATGTTGCACATTTATTTATTTAATAAAAATCTACTAGATATGAAATCAAAATGCATCATCATCCATTTGAACTCAATCTAATTTTGGCTGGCATTGTAGATAGCAGTAATGTAATTTGTCATCATAAACATATTTTTATTTAATCATATGAAAGTTTTGGTTTATCTTGAGTAAACTTTATAGTGATTTTAATACACAGGAGCCATTCCTGACAGATATGATAAAATAGATTTATCACTCTTGACAAATTATATTGCAAAATGTCCTTTCATGACTGCGCACAATGGAAACCACATTGCCGTATTCAACAGGAATGTCACCTGTGATTCTTATTTTATAAAATTGTGCAGTGCCAATCTAAAACTGCTTTTCAGGGGACTTCAGCATACTTAGAATGTAAGATGGTTATAAGAATAATCGTATGAATGAAGGAAACCTGTAGCCCTTTAAATCAAACTAAGTAGTGTTTTATTAAAGTGCTCAGCAAATCAATCTAAATCCAAGGGTAATAAAACCCTAATCAGGTGGTAGAAAAAATAATAGGTTGTCATGCATGAGAAAAAATAGGCAATCACGGAATGTTTTCTTTAATTAGGTCATGTAAAGTGGAGGAACTGACTAGGAACTGGCAAGACATTCATCACAAGCAAGGTGGGAAATTATTTAGATTACTAAGGAAGGAAAATTGAATGTGATACACTTAGATTTGACTGGACATAAAATTAAAGCTTTTTTAAAACTATACGTACTACTTTGCTGATGATAACTATTGACATGTGTGGGGTTTTTCAAAGTTAGATTCAGCCAGTTAGTCATCTACTTTTCTAAGTCCATATCCATTAATTATTTTCTAATGATTTTAATCTCCAAAGGGCCCTGGGCCACTGCATGTGCTCCTCTGGCATTCCTACTGCAGAACTGCCTCTCCCCTCCATTTCAGTTTAGCTCCTGATAAACTTGAGATTGATTATTGAGCACTTCTCATTTTCTTCTTAAACTTAAAGAAGTGACTAACACTATCTGGGATTGTTAGTACACTGCTCTGTACAGGGATACTATTACAAGTCACAAACATCAGTGGACAGATTTCTTGTTAGATTTTGTTGTCTTCACAACTAAGACTATTACATACATTTTAAAGATTTAATTTAGGAAATGCAATGATATGGTTTCAAATATTTGCAGTATTGTGACAACTGCCTCAAACAAAATTATGTTTACCAAATTCAATCTGAGAACTCAGACTCCCTCACCCCAAACAGCATGATCAAACAGTTAGAACATTCGTGGCCTTTATTCTTCTACTGTGCAGGTCACAACTACATCCTTAGGAGCACTGAGAATTAAAGGCACTATGGGCATACATGTGGTGTTCCTTTATTTTTTTTATGTCAATCAACCATGCAAAGAGAATATATATGCATGCCCTGGAAAAATCAGACGAGGTTTAGTTTCCATGAATTACAATCATGGGTTTTATAGTAAGTTAAGGGATAGCAAATATCGGCAGACATATGCAAGACCTTTGTGGATATAGTCTCATCTATGAAGTCCACACTTGACCTGAGAATCTTTTTTTCAGAAGTCACTATTCATGCCCTGCTAAAATCTCCCTGGCACACTGCAAAGGTCAGCTGGCCACTATGGGAATAGTGCCTATACTTACCAGCGACTTCCAAGCTCATGCTCCCTTTTCTCTCTAAGTTAGGAGCCTGTGCAACCAATGTATAGGGTAGGCCAGAAGAGCCAAGAGTTAAAGTCCCTAGAACATATCAGAAGAGCAGCCCTCACTCACTGAGTGATGAAAGTTGGTTTTAATACCCAGGATTTTTACCCTGCAAAGGGATACATTTGAGCCATATTCTGTAGTCTTTTAAGAGGTCTCCAATAGGACTGAGCCTCAGTGGCCCACAGCAATAACTTCACATTAAGTTAGCCACTATTAGCTTTTCTCCTTCCCCTTTCTTACTTCATTTCATGAATAAGCTACTGGTCTCTGAGTCTGATTTTGGGACAACTTTTCAACACAGTACTCTGCGCAGATATTACCAGCCACCACTGTTGCCTATTACATGACTATTCCCCACCAATCCAGCAATATTAGCAAATTGTGTCCTGATTTCTGCTGCAGCAGCAATAAACCAAGCACTGCTTTATTAGTTTACTTTCTTTCTGAATTGGTCATTTCCCAAGAAATGATAACAACATCAAATTATTTTCAGGTTTTTATTTTAGTTTGGCACAATTTAGGGAGCTCTGTTTATGAATTAGATAGACAGTTCCTTATAAATGAGCTTTCCCCACCTTCACAGGTAGTCCCTGCTAAAAACAGGCCTCAGAGGGTGAGTTCTCAGAGTGACAAATTTCTCATTGCTTTGACTATGAAAAGAATATTTATTTTTTAATTCCAAAATTACTATCTAGTTTTTAAATAACAGGAAATTGTTTAAATGAAGATATTACTTTAAAATTGCACATCATCAAATGTTTGCCTTTAATTATGACATTTACTTGATTTTGTTAAACAATTTTATAGCTACTATGAATTGCATACTTAAGAATATGCTAAGACAGAGAATGAAATGAATAATGCATTTAAAAACCCACAGAAATCAGTAAATATAAAGTAAATTGATAAAGCATTGCATTTTTCATGACACCGTATGCAAATAATTACTTTATAGACTATCAAACCAGAGTACTCTGAGAGGAGCTCCTATAAAAGGAATTGTATCATGACGTTTCATAAGAGAAATTTAAATAGAATCTTTAAAGCGTACGGAGGTCCTTTATGAATTTCCCTGTACAGTTGAATTCTTGTAAACTGTATTTATTTATTTCAGTATATGCCTAAACCCAAAGATGGGCAGGCTTTCCTGAAGCTCACTGAAACAGTATAGTTAGTTTTCTTTTTCACAATATCTAGGTATTGGTACTTAAAGTTTATATTCATCAGGATCACCCAGAAAATTTTGTAGAAATTTACATCCCTAGCCCCAATCTGGAAAGGGCTCTGTAACATGTGTTTTCACAAGAACCCCAGGTGATTCTGATAGATAGTCCATACACAGACCACACTTTGAGAAAACCTAGTCTATTTGGTACTTAATAAATTATAGTTGAACTGAAATTTAAATGTTCAAACATATTGAATATAAATAATACTTACCTTGATGAAGAAGGAAGCCATAATAAGATATCTTAAGATGAGCCCTGGCTGGCGTAGCTCAGTGGATTGAGCGCGGGCTGCGAACCAAAGCATCGCAGGTTCGATTCCCAGTCAGGGCACATGCCTGGGTTGCAGGCCATGGCCCCCAGCAACCGCACATTGATGTTTCTCTCTCTCTCTCTTTCTCCCTCCCTTCCCTCTCTAAAAATAAATAAATAAAATCTTTAAAAAAAAAAAAAGATATCTTAAGATGAATATATTACATAATTTCCCATGATTATATCACCTTACAGTCAGTGAATATAAGAACAATTAAACTACTTCCTGAGGAGATTTTCTCTCATTAGCCCACTTGAGATGTGCAGATGATTTAAATCGTCTAGTTTGGTCCCAGAAACATGAAAGGCATTCTATTACCTTTGGGAAATATTAAACAGAGTTCAAACTTCGTAGCTTTCATATTTCCATGTGCTGGCTGCTTGCATATTAACCTGAGCTCCACAAGTCTGCTTGATTTAGTGGTTCAACAAGCCCGCCAAAGAGGTCCTATTGCCTCTCTTCCACCACTCATGAAGAACCAACCTACAAATCACTTGTCAACAACTTTGATCTACCTTGTTTCAGGTGGTTTACTCTCTGTCTATTATTTCTGCTAAGAGACCCGTGAAAATTAAATACAGACCCTGCTGATGCTTGACTGACCTGGTGCTCCATCATAACAGCAGTGTAATAGCAATAAATCATTTCAACTTTAATCTATTGTTATTGATGAATGTACAATTATTTGTCATCTAATATGCCGAAAATGATGACCAAAGAAATAGATCAACTTTTTTCTTCTTCCAAGTGCGGCATTGATGGATTGTATCCCTAAGCTGTTATTACACTTATAATGGACTCCTCTGCACTGACAGCATAGCTAGTTTTTTAATCATTCCATAGTAATCAACTTAAGACAACATAGCAAGACTCATAACTCATGTTCTTTTCTTTTTTGGCAGTGATGGGAAATGAAAATGTTTTTATTCTTTTGAAATAATTCTTACCTGACTAGGCTGAAGATTGCTTTAAAATTGTAAATAAATGGTTGTTTATTGAGCTGGAACTGAAATGTGACATATTAAAATGTCTCTTTCTAAAGGGGAAAAAATTATTTAGGCCTGAGTGAAGTAAGACAGAAAAAAAAAAAAAGATTTGTTTTGAACTGGTTCATTGCTAAGTTAAACCTTAGGGAAATATATTTATACAAAGCCAACATAATGGACAAAAACACTATAGGGAAAAATGACAATGATATAATAAGAGATAATTCCTTTGAGTGCTGGCCAGGTGACTCAGTTGGTTGGAGCATCTTCCCATATACCAAAAGATTGTGGGTTTGATCCCTGATCAGGGCATACACATAGGTTGCGGATTCAATCCCGTCAGGGCATGTACAGGAGGCAACTGATTGATGTTTCTCTCGCACATCAATGTCTCTCTCTTTCTCTCTCTCTCTCTCTCCCCACCTTCCTCTCTCTCTAAAATCAATAAACATATCCTTGGGTAAGGATTTAAAAAAGAAATAATTCTTTTGAAAGCACTATTCTACTATCTTCCTTATCTTTTTATTTATGTCTCTGTTACTGGCTTAGATGGCTAGTAAATCTTGAGTAATGAAATACACAGATCAGAAAGAAAATAGAAATCACAACTAAAACATAGAGAAGCAAATTTAATAACCAACTGAAGACTAGCTGAGGAGTTCTTATAACCAAGGATTTACAGAAGAAGCCACATCAAGAGTGGTAGGAAAGGTGGAGACATAAAAGGGCTGGCCCTACTCCAGTGGCTGAGATTCTGGAGGGCTATCTCAACTGCAAACATCTCCACTGAGGGGCTGGGGTCTCATCCTCTAGCCATGGTCCTTAGCTCATAAAACCAGAGCTGGGAAGAGGCACCCACATAACATCTGGCAGTGAAAAATCAGTGGTGATTATGTCTGCCAGGGGAACAATGCACAAATTGCATCTGGAGTCACTCACCCTGGACTCCAGCAGAGAGAGGGAGGAGTAGACTAGAGTCATATGAAAAGAGACTGAGGTTTGTGGCTTTGTGGAGAGATCTGAAGGAACAGCTGTCAGGGCCATGTGCTGAGGCACTCTCCCACAATGCAGACACTGTCTTTCAGATGTGGAGGACTCCCCTTCTTACAGCATCAGTCTGGGGGGATAATAGCCCCACCCTCTTGACTCTCAGTTACCTTACACTGTAGAGCCAGTGCCCAGCTGAAGAGTCAGCTGCCTGGGCTGGGGTGTAGAGGTATTGACCAACTTAGGAAGTATCAATAACTGAGTGGTATGGCTTTAAGGCAGGAGTCATTCCCCCCACTTTCCCATGAACCACAGTGGCACCTCCTTTCACAAGAGATCCACTAGCCCCACCATCTCTGCTCCTAGTGGCCCCGACCTCCTGACTCCTGATGACTCCAACCTGCCAAGATCTGGAAAGAATCAAGCCAGATTGAGTTGTGTGGTTTTGGGGGGTGGAGACCACTCCTTGCTCCTTCTCCCAGCCTGAGAGGTACCTTCCCCCTCACAGAAATCCACTAACCTCACCCTTCTAATGCCTGGCTGCCACATCATGCTGAGCCCGACGACTCAGCATAATCTTGAACTGCTTGAGTTGTGTGGCTCTAAGACAGGAAGCATTTAACCCTTAAACACTCAAAAGGCACAGAGCCCTCCATTCACGTTGCTAGATCTTGGTTTGTTTGGGCCTGATAAATAGGACCTTACCCTGATGACTCCCTTGGAAATTTCCCTACCACAAAGGTGTGCAAGTACCTAGCAGGAGGCAGCTAGACTTGTTATATACTGGGACATTTTCTGAACAGCCTCAGACCCAGCACAAAATTTGAACCTGTATCAATCTTGTGGACACTACTCACCCATACCTGGTGACTCACTAAGAACCTACCTCACGTAACCCAAGTACCACCAGAGGCTTTTTCATTGACTGAGCTTAAAAGGCAACTGACAGGTAGATGCAGGTGGACAAAACTCTCAGGGAGTCTTGGGACCTTTGCCGACCTAATCGTGAGCCTGGTCCTGGCAAAAACTGGTCTTAGTAAGCAGCTTGTTCCTTCCCATGCACATCCAGGCCCAGCAGAGGAAGACACAAACTGTGACTCACTCTGTAGTTACAAACAAGTTTCTCAGGGTCTGTCGTAGGCAGTGTCTGACATTGTTCTGGATCAGAGTCTCTCCCAAGAGGCCTCAGAACCAATAAACCAAGTGATCATCTTCAGAGAACATCAGAAAAGGATCCAATTAGCTTCACAAGCCACATATCCAAAGGAAAATCTCAGCATAAACTGACCCAGCTGAGGAGAATTCCCCTTTGTATAGTCAGCAACTGGACAGCTACTCATATACTGCAGTTGAGGTTAATCCTCACAGTAAACCAGCCTTACAGTTGACCCCTTGCACAAATGGGCCTATATAACTCAAGACTCTGTTATACCAGAAGGACCCACATAACCCACACAAGGGACATTACTGAAGCACCCAGTTCAGAGGATCAAGGAGACTGCTCCATTTGACCTCACAGGACACCTACTACATAAGGTCATCCAATAAAGACTAGGAGCCATAGCAGATCTACCTAATATGTAGAAACAAAGAGAGGCAGCCAAAAGTGGAGACAAAGAAACAGGTCTCAAATAAAACACAGGAGAAATTTTCTCCAAAGAAATAACTAAATGAAATAGGGGAAAGCAAGTTACCAGATATAGGTTTCAAAATAATGGTTATAAGGATACCCAACTGCATTAAAAAAGGACATATATACTCTAAAAAATGACCAAGCAGAAATAAAAAATATAATATCTGAAATGAAGAATACACCAGAAGGAATAAACAATAGAGTGGATGAAGCAGAGGATCAAATCAGCCATTTTGGAAGACAAGGTAGAAAAAAGAAAAATACCTCACCAAAGCATCGAAAAGAAAAAAGAAGAAAAATTAGGATCATTTAAGGAACGTTGGGATAACATGAACCATAGCAACATTCACATAATAGGGGTATCAGAAAAGAAAGATAGAGAGCAAGGAATCTAGAAACTATTTGAGGGAATAAAGACCAAAAATTTTCCTAAACTGGTGAAAGAGAAAAGTCACACAAGTCCGGGTAGCACAGAGTCCCAAACAAGGTGGACCCAGAGAGGCCTACATTGAGACATCATAGTTAAAACTGCAGATAAAATACAGAGAGAACAATCATAAAAGCCACAAAAGGACACAAGATAGTTAGTTACCTACAAGGAAGCTTCCATAAAACTGTCGCCTAATTTCTCAACATAAACATTTCGGGTCAAAGGAATTGGTCTGAAATATTTAAAATGATGGAAAGCAAAGACCTACAACCAAGAGTTACCCAATATTTAAAAATTATAGGAGATATATAGACCTTTTCCAAAAGGAAAAAACTGAAGGAGTTTGTTACCACTAAACCAGTATTACCAGACATGTTAAAGGGTTTTCTTTAAGGAAAAGAAAAAAGAAAAACATAGTTAAAAGAATAAAATGGCAATAAATGAGTACCTACCAATAATCACTTTAAATGTAGATGGCTTGAATCTCCAAATCAATAAACATAAGGCAGGTGAATAAAAAAGAAAACAAGACAAATACATGTGAATATGCTCAGAATAAAAGATATGCAAGAACTAAAGGTAAAAAGATGGAAACTTTTTTTCATGCAAACGGAAATGATAAAATAGCTGGAGTAGAAATACTTATACCTGACAAAATATATTTTATAATAAAGGCTATATGCTCTGACTGGTGTGGCATCCTCCCACAAAGTGAAAGGTCGCCGGTTTGACTCTCAGTGAGGGCACATGCCTAGGTTGCAATTTCAGTTCCCAGTTGAGGCATGTACAAGAGGCAACTGATTGATATTTATTTCTCACATTGATGTTTCTCTCCCTTTTTTCTCCTTATCTTCCCCTCTGTCTAAAAATAAACAAATAAAAACTTAAAAAGAAACAAAGGCTAGAGTAAGAGACAAAGAAGAACAATAAATAATAGCAAAAGCAGCAATCCAATGAGAGAATATAACCTTGTGAATATGTATGCACCCAATAAAGAAGCATCTAAGTATATAAAGCAAATCATAATGGACATAAAAGAAGATATCAAAAATAATACAGTCATAATAGGGCATTTAGACACTCCATTGATATCAATGGATAAAAATTCTGAAAAGAAAATCAGTAAGAAAAGAGCATCCTTAAATAACACACTAGATTGGAAGGATTTAATTGATACCTTTAGAACATTTCACCCCAAAGCAGAAGAATATACACACTTTTTAAATGCACAATGGAACATTTTGTGGATAGACCATATATTAATATAAAAGAAGTCTCAATAAATCTAAGAAGACTGAAATCATATCAGACATCTTCTCTGACTCCTGTGGTTTAAACTAGAAATCAATCACAAGAAAAAAAACCTGAAAACACATAAAGATATGGAAGCAAAATAACATGTTGCTAAACAATGAAAGTAATAACAGTGAGATCAAGGAGGAAATTAAAAGGTAACTTGAAAGAAATTAAAATGAGAACACAAGGACTCAAAATCTGTGGGACAGAACAAAAGCAGACATAACAGGAAAATTCATAGCATTACAGGCCCACCTCTACAAATAAGAAAAAAATCATATGAACAATCTAATTTTACATTTAAAGGATCTAGAAAAGAAAATGGCAAACAAATCCCAAAGTGAATAGAAGGAAAGAAATAATAAAGATCAGAGAAGAAATAAACAAAATAGAGTCTTAAAAACAATACAAACGCTAAATGAATCCAAGAGCTCGTTCATTGAAAAGATTGAAAAAAGGATTAAGACCTCAACCAAATTCATTAAGAAAAAAAAAAGAGTGACCAAAGAAATAAAATTAAAAAGTGAAAAAGAAAAATTAACAACTGACACCAAAGGAATGAACAGGATTGGAAGTAAGAAAATATATAAACAACTATATGTCAACAAATTGGCCAATCTGGACACAATGGATAATAAATTCCTAGAAACATAAAATCTTCCAAAACTGAATAAGAAAGAATCAGAAAACCTGGACAGATTAGAACTAATGAAAATGAAGCAGTAATTAAAAAAAAAAAAAAACCCTCCCAACAAATTTTCTGGACTGGATGGCTTTGTTATGGTGGAATGAGTGGCCAGAGGGGAAATAAAGGCAGGGATCTCACCATTGTAATTTAACAAAGAATTTAATACAGAGGGTTAAAAGAAAAAGTTTACCTGTGAAGCCAGTAATCTTAAGCCTGGTCTGATAAACCTACCATGCATCCCAAACAACAAATGAAACTATGGTAGTGTAGAGCAGGGAGCCCTTGAAAGTCTTTGTGTATCATCTCCAGTGGTTGGGAAAAGAAAAACATTGAGACTGTGTATTTGGAAGGGAAAAGGGGAGGTGGACCATCGTGTCCGAAGAATAAACCTATAAAACAACTTTTGTTAACTGCCTACCTCCTGCCACATATGCAAAAGGAACAAACAGACTGTAGAGCAAGATAAGGATTCGGGCTAACAGACCCCTGACCATACCTACATTTGGTAGTCACATCTCCCTGGGGATAGCTGGCACCATCTTTACCTGTCAATCAATATGTAACTTCTTCACCCCCACACTGCCCACTATATAAATCCTCAGAACAAAAGACTCTCTCTTGGCCTCTTCTCTTAGTATTGTGGCTCTCTTGCCACAAATGGGGAACCCTGGTCAGCTGGCCTCTGGTGGGGGGAAGGAGGGCAATAGCAACATCTTTTGGTCACCTGGCCTCTGGCCATCTGGGTGCTAGCCACCGAGTTTTTGTCACCCTACTTTTGCCACCCCTGCTCTAGCCACCCTTGCTTTGTTTTCCTATTAGAACTTAGCATGAATAAACTTCGCTTGCAGGCTAGTAGGCTTACTGGACTGTAATTCTTTACTGCATTGGTGAGAAGAACTGAGTTTCTGGGAGTTTCTCCCATAATAGCTTTACAGTGAATTTTTATCAAACTATTCTGAAAAATGCTAAAGGAGGGAAGATTCCCAAGCTCATTTATGAGGCCAGTATTACACTAATTCTAAACAAGACAAGGACACTACAGAAGAAAGGAAATTATAGGTCAATATCCTTGAAGAACATAGATGCTAAAATCCTCCAAAAATATTAGCAAACTAAATCCAGGAGTACATTAAAAAGATCTTCCAGAATGATCGAGTGGGATTTGCTCTGGAAATGCAAGGTTGGTATATGTCCACAAATAAATAACATTGATATGCCACATAAACAAAATGAAGAACATAAACAAAATAAAGAACAAAATGATTATGTGAGCAGATGCAAAAAAAAGCACTTGATAAAATCCAGCACCCATTTATGTCAAAAATTCTCAGCAAAGTGAGAATAGAGGGAATGAACATACCTCAATGTAAAAAATGGCATATATGACAAACTCACAGCCAACATCATACTCAATGGGCAAAAACTACAAGCATTTCCCTTAAGATGGGGAACAAGACAGAAATGTGTGCTTTCAGTACTCATAATCAACAGAGTACTGGAAGTCCTAACAACAGCAATCAGGTAAGTAGAAGAAATAAGAAAACATCCAAATTAGAAAGGAACAAATAAAACTGTCATTATTTGCAGACAACATGATACTGTGTAGAGAACCCTAAGATTCCACCCAAACCTAAGGGAACTGGTAAATAAATTCAGTAAAGTATCATGATACAAAATAAAATCCAGAAATCAGTTGCATTTTTATACACCAACAATGAACTATCAGATAAGAAAATTCCATTTATAATTGCATCAAAAAAGTTATCTAGACATAATTTTAACAAAGGATGTAAAAGACCTATAGCAGGAAAAATATAGAACACTGAAAAGAGAAGTGGAAGAAAATACAAATAAGTGGAAGCATATACTGTGTGGATTGGAAGAATTAACAACATTGAAATGCCCATGTTACCCAACACAATTTGAGGATTTGATAAAATTCCTATTAAGATATCAATGGTGTATTTCTCAGAACTAGAACAAATATTTGAAAATTTATATGGAACCACAAAAGACTCCAAATAGCTACAACAATCTTGAGAAAGAATATCAAAGTGGGAGGAATCATGCTATCTGATATTAAACTATACTACAAAAATGTAGTAATCAAAATAATATGGTACTGGCATAAAAACAAACATACAGATCAATGAAACAAAATACTTTGACTTGAAACCCAGCAAAAATTTCAACTCTCTCTACATCTCCAACCAAATAAATGAATAAATAAATAAATAAGAGAGCCAGTCCCTACATGGGTGGTTCAGATGGTTGAACATCATCTCATGCACCAAAAGGTTGCAGGTTTGATCCCCAGTCAGAGCATATACTGTATTTTAGGACTATAAGACACACCAGGCTATAAGATGTACCCAGGTTTTAGAGGAGAAAAATAGGAAAAAAAAATTGAAGCAAAATATGTGGTAAACTATTCAATAACCTGTGACCATGCTCCACTGTAACCCACCCCCAAGAGTGAGCCAGGTAAGCTACATTCAGACCATAAGATGCACCCCCATTTTCCTCCTAAATTTGGGGGGTGTGTCTTATAGTCTGAAACATATGGTGCTGAGACTGTGGGTTTAATCCCCAGTTGAAGCATTTATGGGAGGCAACTTGTTGATGTTTCTCTCTCACGTTCTCTCTCTCTCTTTCTGTGTCTCTCCCACTCTCTCTGCCCCTCCCTCCCTTCCTCTCTCTCTAAAAATATCAATAAACATATCCTTGGGTGAGGATTAAAAAAATAAGAATAGCTAACTCAGAAATAAACTCACATCTTTATAGTCAATTAATATTTGACAAAGGAGGCAAAAATATGCAATGGTATAAATGTAATCTATTCAATACATGGTGTTGGGAAAATTGTACAGATACATGAAAAAAAGTGAATCTTGACCACCTTCTTATGCCATACACAAGAATATATTTGAAATGTATTAAACTTAAAAGTTGGACTTGAAACCATAAAAATCCTAGAAGTAAACAAAGGCATTAAAATATTGGACAATTCTCATAGCAATGTTTTTTTGTGATTACCTCCTTGAGCAAAGTAAACAACAATGATAAAAATAAACAAATGGGATTACATCAAACTAAAATCATTTTGCATAGGAAAAGAAACCATTAGTGAAAGGAAAAGATAAGCCACTGAGTGGGAGGACATACTGGCCAATGACACATTCAATAGGAAGTTAATATCCAAAATGTATAAAGAACTCATACAACTAACACCAAAATCTCCCAATCAATCTGACTAAAAAATAGGCAAAGGACCTGAATAAACAGTCCTTCATAGAGGACATACAGATGGCCAATAGGCACATGAAAAGATGTTCAATGTCACTAATCATTAGAGAAATGCAAATTAAAACTACAGTGAGGTATCATCTCATACCTGTCAGAATGCTATTATCAATAAATCAACAAATAGCAAGTGCTGAAGGGGATGTGGAGAAAAGGGAAACTTTATGTGTTGTTGGTGGGAACTGGTGCAGCTGCTGTGGAAAGCAGTATGTAGTTACCTCAAAATATTAAAAATGAAACTGCCTTATGACCTAGTGATTGCACTTCTGGGAATATCTGAAGAAATCCAGAACACTAATTTGAAAGAATATACGCACTCCTCTGTTCATTGTAGTGTTATTTACAGTAGCCAAGACTTGGAAGTAGTCCACGTGTCTATCAGTAGCTGAGTGGATAAAAAAGCTCTGGTTCATTTTCATAGTGGAATAATACTTAGATGTAAAAAAAAAAAAGAAATCTTACCTTTTGTGACAGCATGAATAGACCTGAAGAGTACTATGCTAAGTGAAATAAGCCAGTCAATCAGATAAAGACAAATACTATGTGATTTTGCTTATAAGTGGAATTTAACGAAAAATAAACAAACTAACAAAAATAGTCGGAGACTCACACGTACAAAAAATATACTGACAACTCTCATAGGGGAGGGTTTTAGGGGACTGAATGAAAAAGTGAAGGGATTAAGCAAAAAAAAAAAAAAAACAGAAATCATAGACACTGGCAATATTATGGTGATTACCAGAGGGAAAGAGGGATGGGGTGGTAGAAGAGAGTAAAGGGAAGAATAAATGGTGATGGTAGGAGGCACTTTGGAGTGGTGATCACACAACACTATACAATAATACAGAGGATGCATTACAGACTTGTACATGTTAAACCCAATAATTTTATTAAGCAATGTTGTCCTAATAAATTCAATGAAAATTCTAAAAAGAAGGTAAAAGAGTGATTGTATCAACAATCATTCAAAATAAAGTTTCCTCTTAATCCAATGAAATATACATAGCTGAGTAGAAAGTTCAACATCTTGAATCTGTCTCATAACTTGTCCCTATGACACGAAAAAATACTTTTTGGAAATTTCTATTAAATGCTAACCTAATTCTCTCTTGCTGCCACCTATTCATAAGAATGGTTTCCCCACAACTAAGAAAAATACAAGTGGCACTGCTGGGTCTAAGTGAACAAACTTTTTATTCTCAGGCAACTGTCTTACAAGTCTCCAGGTGATTCTGATGTATACGAAATTTGGAAAGTATTTATTGAATAAGGCCTTCTGTCTTTGAGTTTGTGAAAGGCTTCAAGACAGATATAGCAGGAGGATATTTCTAGTATAGACCATGACAATGTAGTCCTTGAGAGCATGACTCTGGGAGTCACACCAGATCTGCATATTGGCTTAAAGTGCTCTCTATATGGAACCCAAGGAAAGGCATTTACCATTTCTCTCCTTCAATTTTCAAATTAGAAATAAGAATAGTGCTTACTCCTCTAAGATTGTTGAGAACATCAATTATTTAATAGATCCATGTATCGCATGTAGTAAATAATAAATACTAGCTATTAATTTTACTCTTTCACTAATATTTGGAGAATACTTTGAAGAAATTGAAAAGGTCTGGGAGAAGACAGTGACTTGAATAAAAGTAGGCAGTTGGTCCATCATTATACATGAAATGTTTTAAGTGTTCAAAAGGCAAAATTGAAAATAATGTTTTACCCCTGTCATGTAATAGAAAATACATAAAAAGAAAATAATTATCATTCTCTAATTAGGCTTGTCAAATTTCTGGTTTTCACAAAGAAAACAACACTTGCATGACTTTTCAGGATTCAGATCCTCACGACACGTTGATTTAACAACATGTCAGTTAAAGGCATACTATTCCAGTCTTAACCTTATCTGTTTTATCTTCAATATACCTAGTCAGTTGAAAATGCTAACCTCTGTTGGAGCAACATGATAAGGATTTTAAATGGTAAAGTCATAGTGACTCTGCTGTTAGTCTATTTTTGACCAAAACCCCAGGAATGTAGAAAACAGTCAAAGTCAGTCTCATGAATTGGCTCACTTGTCGTCTGCTCAAACTGTATGACTGGTATGAAGGGGAGTAGGAAGGAACAGAATTGGATATTCTCAGATGCAGTAGAGGGTGCTAAACTCTCAAAACTGAGAAAACAAGGTGTTTTCTGCAAGAGTATAAGGCAACTGATTTGTCACATGATGGGGAAGACTTCATGATGAACTTTATGTATTAAACAACAGTCTCCATAAGACTTAGGCCATAGTCTGTCAAAACTGACTCTGTTCTTTTACCATCCATGATAAATGTATATTGTGGCATGGAATCAATGACTTTCTAAAGTTATATTAATCACTCTGCAATATCAAATATTCATTTGCTTTATTCTTTAATAGATCTTTCTCATTAATCATTGTCATTTCCATTATTATTCTCACTGATTCCTACCTCCTAGGGTGTCAAAAACTTGTTTCCTGTCCACTTTACCTTCAGTGACAGCATAGAACATGGAATTGTCCCTTGATTTAACAACAAAATCATATTTTTCTGTAGTCCTAGTGGATTATTGTAATTTTGTAATTATTTGTAATATTGTTGTCACTATATTATTAAAACTTCCAAAACATCATGTAAGCTTTTAACTGATTTCTTATGCTTTTTTCTCAGCTCTCTTTAAAATTATTTCTATTTTTACTTCCAGTTGTAGAATCCTTTGCAAGATTAAAATACTTTGCAAATGGAATCCCTTTTGTTGTGCTCTTTCCACAATGATAGTATCTTTATTTATTTGACTTCGTTATTATAAGCCACACTACTTATCTTATTATGTGGGAATTTTATTATGTTAGAGATCATTGAGAATAAATAAATCAAAAAAGACTAAATGGTGCTCACTATAACTACATTAATATAAGTCAAAATTATTAAAGTATACAAATAAATTATTGTTTTTATAAGGTAAGTGGGCAGATCCTGTAGCCCATTTTTGATGCCATATACAAATGCACAATGGTTTTGTTTCAAATATGACATTATTTGGAAACATAAATTTCTAAAATCTCACTTGATAATGAACAGATAAATAGAATTTCAGAATTTTGTTGTCTTTTATTTTCAGTGTAACTGAAGATATGTCTGGCCAGGATAAGAAGCCTTCAATATAAAAAGATGCCAAGTAAAATGACTTTGATCCAGCATATTTGACTATATGCTCCTTTACATACTTAAATTTCTTTCTAAATTTTTCCTGTTATGAAAATGAAAAATAAGGAGGCCTAATTATTAGCAAGTTATCATATTCAATATTCCATATTGTGCCATGTATGATGTACAACCATGTTTTCATGTGCATTATACAAGGGATTATTATACCCATGGCATGTAATCATATACCCATGTATAATTGTCCTTATTTTTCCCTTAAAAAATTGGGCAAAAATGTGCACATTAAACATGGAAAAATATGGTAAATCAATTCACATATAGATGGAAATAGAGTCAGTGAAAGTAAAAATGTGGAGAGCTTATATGGGTAGTATCCAAACTGTTGAATTCTTATTAAACTCTAACAATATTTTGGTAATGTGAAAGATGTAAATTTTTAAATAAATCTTCAAAAGAACTTTAGAAAGTGTAATCAGGACATTAAATCCCTCAGTCTTTTATATCCTCTACAGAATTCATTCTACAAACTCCTAATTCTCAAAATAACAATAATTTCTGAGAAGTTTCTCTGTCAGGTGCTCTGCTGAGTACTTCATAACAATTAGATATGATTATTCCTATTTAATGTATCTAGAAATTAATGGTTGGCATAATATAAATTTTCACAATATAATTAAGAGGCCAAATACATCTACCTCAATAACTGTTGCAATGAAGACAGTATTTGTATATCAAATACTAAAACCATATTTCTATATTGCCAAGATACTTTGCAGTTAAATTAAGGTCGTATGTCTACTTATAGTGATTGAACTATAAATGGAAGGGATATATATCATTTCTAGCCAAAGCAGATTAAAAAACACTGTACAAACTCCATGCTTGTCTCTGTTAAGGCTAGTGTGGAGGTATCTTTCAGATGGTGAAATTATGAAAAGCTGGAAGCCTACCCATATTAGTTTCCTAGGGCAGTTGTACAAAGTTCCCTAAACTAAGTGGCTTAAACAGTAGAAATTTACTGTCTCACAGTTCTGGAGGCTAGAACTCTGTAATTAAGGTGTCAGAGGGCTACGCCCTCTCCATAGGCTCTACGGAAGAATCTGTTTGACATCTTCCTTCAGTCTGGTAGCTTCAAGTATTTGTTGGCTCTTAAATACCATTTTCTCCCTGTGTCTCCACATTTTCTCCCCTCTGTGTACATCTGTATCTGTGTCCAAATTGCACCATTTTATAAGGATGCTGGTTAACTGAATTATAGCCAACTCAAATGATTTTGTCTTACCTGGACTGAATCGGCAAAGGCCCTTATCCAAAATAAGACCACATTCTCAGTTGCTAAGTGCTAGGTCTTCAACATATCGTATGAGGGGGACACGATTTAACTTGTGAAACAACCCGATCTACATGAGAATTGACAACAAGAAATCTATCTTTATAATATTTTCCATATTGAGATTTGAGTATTGGGTTTTTTTCTTTGTTAATTTGTTTATTTTACCACAGAATAGCTTCTGTTCTTAACTTATTCTGTACTATACTGACTTATTCTATATTGTAACATCTGTAATCAATTTTCCTTGTCAGCATTTTTATTCCCATACAGTGACTACTACGCCCAGCTAAATAAACCTATCTATAGGCAACATAACAATGTTCTTGTACATGATCTTAGTTAGACCCCAGTATCACTTTGAAATACTTGCCCTGGTTATTGGTCACCCACTTTGCCATATTTCTTATTGACTGTTCTTAATGGCCAATACTTCTTCAAACCTCATAATCAACTCTGATTTCCTTTCTTTTTCTTTTTTCCTTGAGGAAATGGCAGTGACAATAATTAAGTTAGCTTTATGACTCTGTGAAAAGTACATTAGAAATGACCAGCTTAAAGATGAAGTCCAAAGTCTATGAATGAAAATATGAATTTCTCCATAATATGGTCCTTATACACTTAGTTCTTCAGTCTGTTTCATACATCTCTCCTCCTCATACCTGATATGACAGACATACCAAATGATAGACAACCTTTTATATGAACACTTGTTCAGATGTTTATGTCTGTGTTCATGCTATTTCTACATATAATTGCTCCACCTTACTCTGCCCTCATCACTTCTATATGTACTCCCTGAGAAAACTCACATAGGTTTAAGGAGTTGACTTTGAAGCACTTCTGATCCCTTCAGGTGTATTGGGAGATTAGTTAGTGGTAGCATTTGCTGCTTTAGTAATTATTTCAGAATGTCTGTGGACAGATATATTCACATATTAGTCCAATTACAATGTTCCTGACCAGTAATGATTCAGGGACCTAGGCTCTTTCAATCATGAGGCATTACCTTTGTTGCTGGTGCAGAGAGACGGGAATGGAAAAAAAGCAAAGGCACATTGATATAAGAAAATCTAGAGAATGTGTCCCTTTGCTGGGAAAACATCTTCACTGACAACTCTGTTTGGTGGTCTGCTAGCTCTCTCTGTCTCACTTGGTTCCTCAGTCCATTGAGCCCTTTTTTAAAGTATCTATTGAACTAAATTGCATTCTGCATTCTTTTTTCATGTTTTCCTCTGCAAGTAGACTCTCATTGTGTGAACAAGTAGTGTCTTGATAATTATATTTTCTCAGTGTCCAGATTACCTAGCATATGGTAGGAAAATGTACATTTCACTTAATTATTGGATTAAAAATTTGTTAATTTCTGCTACTATTAGTACTTTCATTGTCCCATGATTTCTTAAAATCAAATAAAATTTTTAAAAAATCTAACTAATTTGTAATACTCCGATTTTTTTTTCCTAGATCTAAAAGATAGTAAGCTTATATTCATAGCTAAGCTTGTTAAGCAGTAGGCCTAAAATCTCTAATCAAATTCAACATTGCCAGTGGCATTTAATTCTCAAATATTCAAGTAATAGAATATGGAAACATATATTTTGTACTAGTAAAGCCTGATAATATTTAATTTGGTTATTACTTCATCCAATGATTTAAAACTCAATATTATTTCTAAGAAGTTTATATGATAATGAATTCCTCCTACTTTATTTATTACTCTGAATTGTTTTGGTTATGGCATTTACTTTGATCATGAAATAACAAAAACAAATAGACTATTTGGAGAACTAAATAGGAAAACTAAAGTTTCATTATGCAGCTGCATGGAACAACTCATATTAAAATTTGTTTTAAAATTTTATAATCAGTTTCAATTTCATTAGCATAGTTTCACATTTTTATTTGTTTCCACATGTGTTAGCTAAAATGAATTGTCATAATTGGTACAA
Source organism: Tonatia bakeri (assembly GCA_004024845.1). Taxonomy (NCBI): domain Eukaryota; kingdom Metazoa; phylum Chordata; class Mammalia; order Chiroptera; family Phyllostomidae; genus Tonatia; species Tonatia bakeri. The sequence goes on from PVIA01000043.1 coordinate 481,621, forward strand.
ACTGCTGTATAAAAGAAATAAATAAGTTAAAACTATCTTGAGGCCACTATAGTTCAAAATGTGGTCAGGAACATCCCAATTCCTTTCCCATGTGCTATCATTAAAACGTTACACACTTAATAAACTAAATTTTTAAAGAAACCTAATTGCAAAGTCAGTAACATTAATTTTGAAATATAAACCCCATCATAAAATTGTATCAAGATATCTGTTGTCATTAAACCAATAATATTGAAATATTTGTGAACAGTTGCTTATAAATTTAAATTATAGCTACCCAAATTCTCTTTTTCTCAAATTCAACAACCCATCTTTTTTATAATATTCTAAATTCCAGTATAAATGTATAATCCCATGTATATATGTATATATATGATTACACAATTTATATTTGCATATATATATGCAAACAAAAAGCAAATGTGGATTTTTATGCCATAAATTCTAAATGGCAAAATATAACTTGATTTTTATGTTAACTTCATCTTTCTTTCTGACTAGTGGGAAAGAAAAAGAAAGAAAGAAAAATCAATCTAGTTGCCATCAGATAAGCTTGATCACTCTAGTATTTTTTTAAGCCTTTACAAGTTTAAACTTAGCCAATTAAGATTTCTCCTTTTTCCCTTCTTTTTCCATGGCCTGGATAATATAGGTATATATGATTAAATTAGTCATAACCTCAAGAAAACAAAACTGGTCCAAGGTTGTTTTCTGTCCATGACAGACTTACTGAGTTGTAAACTCCTCCCAGCTTTGCATCTGCCATTCTCTCACACCAGCAACTGCTGTCATGGACTCAAGTCTCAACTGGCCTCCAATTACATGGTTCAACCTGATATTTTCTAGGGCCCTAAACAGCTCCCTTATATTCTTTCTAACATCCTGCAAATGTTGTATTCTTCTCCATTTACTGGGTAGTGGAAAAATTCTCTTGACTACTGTCCTAGTGTTCCATATGGGAAGTGGATCACTTAGTCCTAATGTACAATCCATAAACTTCCTTGGGGTTTTATCATACCCCCAAAATTCAGCCTGTAACTCTGAGCACGGAGCCCCTCTTATGACACCCTCATGGTATGCCTGCCAGTCACAGAAATATTTACAAATTCCAAACAGGTAAACTGACTCAGATTTTACTGTAATCTGGCCATTGTTATATTTATGTAATAACTATACTTCTGTCACAATTTATATAAAACAGAACACAACTAATAAAAATGAATCAAATTGATCAAACCAAAGAAGAAATGGGTAATGAGAATGTTGATGGGTCAGCTTGGATAGGGAAGATGTTGCCTAGTACTAGCCATGGAAATGCATACCTGAAGGTAACTCAAGAATGTCTTCTGTCTCATATGTCACACCATGAGGCCATTAAACATTTACATCATACAACTAATTATCTTTATGCCAATTTCAGACTCACTTAAATAACCTCTCAAAAACTACCTTGTTAAGTGGTACATAGAATGTATTGGTGGACAGCCACCATTTTATTGTATACAAATACATCAGTATATTTTATATACCATGCCCTCAAGAGTTTTACTTACATAATTCCACACCCTCAGTTTTAGTTTATGCCTGGATACTCACACAAAATTGTTTTTTCTGAGTCCAAAACATGGAAACAATAGTGAATAGTTAGGTAAGAGCATGCTTACAAGGAGTCTGTATCCAATGTAATTTCTTCAAAATTCTACAATATGAATTTTCCTGGTCTATAACTTTCTATTAATGCCCACACTTCATAAATTTTTAAGTGACAGCTCTAAGTGGAGGTGTTCAACAACTTTTTTATAAAAGATCTTTGAATAAAATGCTAGTATATTTACCAAATTTACTACAAAGCTTGCTATTGGTTATTTACAAATAATTACCCAAGGTTTATTATGATTTAGCACATAGATGTCTATAACATTCAACTGTGCTTAATCTATGTCCATAAGTGAGACTGTCCTTGTGTGGAAAGCCATAGTCAAACACACACCACAGTGGTTGATGATCACATCACAGAGAGTCATCCGATGACAAGAAGAGCAAAAAGGAAGCAATGTGAGGGTAGCAGGGAAAGCCTGGGTGATATGCATAGCTGAGTGAGTACTGTGCTCAGACCTCATATTTAGCTTGTATCAGGCAGCAGTCAGATAGTGTTGACTCCGTATAGCTGAATAATATGAAATTCACTCTCTCTGGTACTCGGCCAGAACAAGGTTTATTAAGGCTTACATTGCTTTATCATCGAGGTTAACTCCTCGCTCTAAGGGCCATTAAGAGAGCTTTATTATTAGTTTGTAATTTTGTATGTTTTAAGTGGAATGACATTATTTTGCCCAAGTGAATAAAATGAAGTACCGTAATTGTAATTGCTATTGCCAGACCTTATAGCGAGCCTCACAGGATTTTCCAAAAGTAAAATGACAATGCATCATCATCAACCTGGCCATCATCCCACCACAATGATTCCTGGAATATTTCCAACATTCTTCAACAATTCTTGACTGTCCCTGCATAAGATATATGACATGTCAAAGTCCAGATTCATTACCTTACCACTTTTTTTTCCTTTGGTACAAGATAATCCTTCACCATTGACTCATTTTTTAAAGGAGTCCTCTAGTTAAAAATATATCAAGATCTTGCCACAAGATTTCTGACATTGACTCGTTATTATAGAAAAGAATACGTTCAAGAAAACTAATGGGTATCATAATGACCAAGTGACAAAGCACAGCTCTATATGCACAAGATGGATAGCATTGACATAAGATGATAAACTGGAGTACCTGAATGTTCATAGTAATTTAAATCATATTCAGTTAAGAAAAGTGCAGTTGAGAATTAAGGAGAACCAATGCATTACAAAGAATATGAATATAAATTCTTAATGCCTTAGGCCTACATTACCTGGTTCCTGTCTTAGGAAATAATCTCATCACTTTCTGCTTGTTCCCCTGCCTATTCCTCTTCATAATCTCTTGCTTCATATTTGTCTTTATACGTGCAACACACATAGTATACAAGAACACACTTGTGAGCAGCTAGCTTGACCTCTGACTGCTTCTTGACTGCTTCATACTCTTGCACATCACTGGAATTTTGTTTTAGTATCTTCTACTTATAACTGCTTTGCTTTCCTTACTCTTTGCCCACCTTACTCAGGACCAGCACAGATCTAGCTCTTCAAGAAATACTTGGTTTGCAATGAAGAAGAAACTAAACTGAAACTAACTTAAAACAAAATGTGGATTATATGATAAAACCACTTCTCACAGAACCAAAGCATAGTCACATGGCTGTGAGAAGGCTTAGGGGTTTGTGTATAAGTCTGGATGACTCTATCACAGAGGAAGTTACAGTTCCCTCACACATACTAGTGAGAATTCAGTCAAGTCATCCCAAACTGTTTACACTTAGCAAAATGAACTGTTGCATATACCTGTAGAGTTGGTATCAATGAATAAACAAACCTTATACAAGTAGCATTTGGCATTTTTTTTCAGAACAGGCATAAAAACTTTCTATATCATTCTCCATGATCCTCAAAGAGAACTCCGTGAAGAACTCTGAAAGATTTTGCTTTGAACATGCCCAGATATTGTACAATAGAAATACCTACTGAAATAAAGCAACAAATAACCAGAGACCACTAATTTATGTTCATTTAGTTTGATTCAAACTACAATGTGCTTTCAAAACTTCAGAGTTAAAGTAATTATGCAATATATCTGCTTAGTCCCTTACCAATGGACATGAAGAAACTGGAAGGTTTAACAAATTATTTAGTAAAGATACATTTTGAAAGCAATATACACCTTTAAAAGACCCATATGTACTAAACAGATAGAAAATAGACTCTCTAGAGGCAAATATGTAGCTGACCAACCATGTATTAAATATTCTCAACCTGATTCAACTTCTATTAAAAACACAATAATAGCATATGCTTAATAGGGTTATTATAAGAGATATATAAAATAAAATTAAAGAGACTCATAGGTTAATCACTGGCATAGATAGGCCCCGAAATAACTTATCCCTCTTTCTATTTGATTCCTATTTGGTTGAGTTTATGAAACTATTCTTTATCTATGCAGTAGACTAGTTCATCATATACAATTTTCACTTACTTTTATATCTCAATGTAAAATATGTAATATTATTTTGGGGATATGCATATATGTGTTTTATGTAAATGTCCTATTCCCTTCTGTACCTTGTTTTTTTATCCAACAGCATGATTTTAAAAGTGCTCCACATAGATACATTTGAATTTTTAAGACTACGGCAGAATGTTCTGTAGTATGCATATTCTAAGATTTTTTACCCAGTTCCTGCTTCAGAGATATTTAGTTTTAAGTTTTTAAAGTATCTTGCCCTTATAAATTATGATCCAACAAACATTTTGCATTACCCTATTGTGCAAGAGTTCTTCTTCAGTACATACCAAATGTGGACTTACTGGAACAAAGGCATCTTAGTTATTTATCATTAGGTAACTAATTATTTCAAAATTTCATGGCTACACACAATAACCATTTATTATCTTTCATGGTTTATCTGAGTCAGATATGCAAACAGGGCACAATAGAGATGGCTTGTGTTTGTACCATGATGTCTAAGGCTCTATAGCAAGATTTGAAGTCAGGAACTAGAATAAATCTGATGTTTGAGGGTGATGGTCAGCTATGAGGCTGGCCCAAGCTCTTAGTTAAGTACCCACTCTTGACCTCTCCATTTGGCGTAGAATTCTTCACAATACGGTATGTTGGTTTCCAGAGCAAGCTTCTCAAAAGAGGGGAAAGTCAAAAGGAAGCTATATTGCTTCTACTCTTGAAAGTCATGCAACATCACTTCCATTACATTGCATGCTTTCAGGCATTCACAAAGACCTGTCTAGTTGCAAGGGAAGAAAACATATCCCTTACCTTTGATGGAAGAATGTCATCATCACATTGGGACAGTCATTCTCTAAAATACCCATCTGCAATAAAAAATAAATGAGTATTAAAATTTTGGTAGGTATTGCCAAATTGTTCTCCAAATTACCTTTACCATATATTCTTCAAATGACAATTATAGTAAGATAAACTTTAATTGACATTTTGAATTCTAAATGTTAAGATATAATTTAAAAAAAATTGTAATGTCTAATCTATTTCAACCAAGACAAAGAAATAGAATCTGCATTCAGTTAATTTCAGAATTTCTGGTTGGTGGCAGTAGGGAGGAAGAGGGAGAGAGGGAGGTACTAACTTTTTAAATAAAGTTCTCAAGATATAGATAGGTTACTTAATCTTATTATGGCTCGGTTTTCCTATTTGTAAAATTAAGATAATTAATACAATTTCCTTCAAAATATTGTGAAAGACAGAAATAAATTAATCAAAATAATATATGTAAAGGCCTCAGCATAGTAAACAAAAAATAAATGCTTAAATTTAGTATTCTATATTTATAACCTTATCATTATTTTCATCATTTCCACACTTTTTTATTTCTCCATGCACACTTATCAAAAGACCAACTGTATATCACCCTATCTTCCCTTTAATTGCCTTTAAATCTTCAACCCTCTGGAAGCTATTTTCAACCCTGTAAATATTTTGCAAAAAATAATTTTACTAAGAACTTCAACAATCTTTCACTTTCTAAGTTAACCAATCATTAGTCTTGACAACAGATTTCTTTGTTACTTTTGTCACTAGTTATTTACTTCTTTTCCTTTTAACATGCATGCATGTATGTATGCAAGTGTGTATGTATATTCTTTTAAAGAATATACACAACAGTTCAATTTACTTTGTTGTAAAATGTTTTAAAACAATTAGGTACAAATAAATAATATTTTAAAGCTATTAGAATTGTGTTTAAAATAGTGAGTACTATATAGAAATTTATTTTTATAATTGTTTGTTATTATTACTAAAAATAAACTTATTTATTATTCATTGCATTAAATACTCAAGCCAAAAGGCAATGGAGTACTACATTCAAAGTGTTAAAAACAATCTATAATCACTAAGATTATGTTAAAAATGAAAAAGATATAAAGACATTTCCAGGTGCAAAAGAGAGAGAGAGATGTTACTTGCTGGAAGACTTGCCTTAAAAGAAATGTTAAAAGCAATTCTTCAGAAATATGATACCAGGCAAAATTTGGGATGTACACTAAAAATTGGAAAGCATAAGAAAATAAATAAATAAAGGTAAAAAATATTTTAATTGCTCTAAAATAACTGACTGAATGAAGTAAAATTAGAAGTAATGATATTATACATATATTTCAACTAGGGAAAAGAAAATTGCATAGCAAAAATATTACAAAGAATGAGAGGAGGAAATAAGAGAATATTTTAAGGTATTTGTAAACCTGAGACACTAAAATAAAATATAAATATATAATTAATTATAAATAAATATTTTAAATATAAGACAACCACTTAAAGTTTTAAAAATTGATATAAATATTAAGGAAATAGTAAACAAAATAGAATCATAAAAATATAAAATTAATTTTATAATAAAACTGAGAAAAGAAATAAAGTACAGAGATAATAAATAGGAGGCAACCAGATAGTATATTTCAATCCAGCCATATCAGTAATTACACTACATATAAACAGTCTAAACATATCATTTAAAATATAAAGATTATTATATTGGATAAAAAATTAAAACACAACTGCTTTTGACTTCTACAACAGATTCATTTTAAATATAAGAATATGTATATGTTAAAAAGAAAAGGATGAAAATATCTACCACAAAAACTAATGAAAGGGAAGCCAGAAGTTATATTAATATTAGGCAAAGTAGAACTCAGAACACAGACTACTACCAGAGAAAGGGAAATATTATATGATAATAAAGGGATCAATTATCGAAGAAGAAAAATATAACTCTAAATGTAGAGCTTCAAAATACATGAAGCAAAAACTAATAAAACTGAAATGAGACTTAGGTAAATATATAATTATGGATTGAGATTTCAATACTCCCTCTCAGTAACGGATTCAACAAAATGTAAAATTGATGGAATTCAATGGAGAAATAAACAGTTCTACAATATTAGTTGGAGACTTTGGTACTCCACTTTCAATAATGGATAGGATATCTTGAAGATCAATAAGAAAATAGGTGACTTGAACAACACAATGCCAACTAGACATAATCATATAGCGACCTTCTACCCAATAACAGCAGCATATACACTGTTCTCAAGTAAACAAGAGACATTTTCCAGGGCCAACCATATGTTAGAACACAGAGCAAGTTTCAATATAAAAAGATTGAAATCATAAAACCCTCAAAATAATAAAAGAAAAACTGGAAATTAATAACAAATGAAAGACTAGAATATTAACAAATATGTAAAGTTAAACATCTTTTTAAAAGATTTTATTTTTATTTACTTTAGACAGAGGGGATGGGAGAGAGAAAGAGGAGAGGAATATCAACATGTGGTTGCCTCTCATGCGCCCCCTACTGGCGACCTGGTCCAAAACCAAGGCATGCGCCCTGACTGGCATTCGAACCAGAAACTTTGGTTTGCAGGTCAACACTCAGTTGGCAGGGCCATATCAGCCAGGGTTAAACAATATATTTTTAAACAACCAAAGAGCCAAAGAAAAAAATGATGAATGAAATTAGAAATTACTTTGAGACAAAAGAAAATGAAAATGCAACATACCAAAATTTATGGAATGCAGAGAATACAGTGCTTACAGAAATACTTACAGGTGTAAATACCCACATATAAAAAGAAAATCTCAAATCAACAATGAAATTTTACACCTAAATGAACTAGAAAATAAGATCATGCAAAACACAAAGCTAACAGAAGGAAGGATGTTAAAGATTAGAGCAGATATAAACAAAAAGAAGATAATGGAAAACAACAGGATAAATAAAACCAAAAGTTTGTTTTGTAAAATGGTCAGCAAGGGAATACAATGCAATATACAGACCTTGTATCACAAAAATATACACTTGAAACCTATATGATCGAAGAAACAAAAATAAATAAATAAGAAAAGGTCAACAAAATTGACAAATCACTAGATAGATTTATAAAAGAGGTAAAAATAAATTAAGTTAGAAATGAAAATGAGTTCACTGCTACTGACCTTACAGAACTAAAATGATTATAAGAGAATATTATGAACAGTTATGTGGTAACAAGTGAGATAACCTGTATGAAATAAATTTCTAAAAACACAAAATAGACTAAAGAAGAAATAGAAAATCTAAATAGACCACTAACAAGGCGAGACATTGAATCATTAATTAAAAATCATTTAACACCTACGAACGAACACTTCAGTTGTGTCCACGTGTTGTCTCTACTGTGTATAATGCTGCAAGGAACACAGGGGAGTATATATCTCTGGAAACAAATGTCTTCAAAATTTTGGGGTAGATAACCAGAAGAGTGTTTAATGGTTCATATAATAATTTTATTCTTAATTTTTTGAGGAAGCTCCATATTGTTTTACATAGTGGCTGTACAGGTGTTCATTCCCACCAGCAGTGAATGAGGGTTCCTTTTTTTCTACAGTCTCTCCATGACTGGGTATTACCTGTCTTGCTTATAATAGTCATTCTAATAGGTGTGAGGTGGTATCCCTTTGTAGTTTTGATTCATATTTCCCTAATTACTAGTGAAGTTGAGCATATCTGTAGGCCATTGATATGTCTTTTGGGGGATGTGTCTGTTCAGGTCCTGTGTCCATTTTTTAATTGGATTGTTTGTTTGGTGTTGAGTTGTATGAGTTATTTTTTCAGACAGTGACCCCTTTGATAGATGACTGGATAAAGAGGATGTGGTACATATATACAATGCAGCACTGCTCAACCATAAGAAAAGATGAAATACTGCCATGTGCCAGATGGTCCTTGAGATTATCATGCTAAGTGAAATGAGTCAGAAAAAGTTAAGAACCATAGTCAAAGAATATGTATGAATGACTCATAGACATGGACAAAAATTTGGGAGCAGGGGGTGGGATGAGTGGAAGAGGTCAAAGAGTGGAAAAATTGGGACAACTGTAATAGAATAACAGTAAAAAATGATAAAAAAAAAAACAAAATATGGCAGTTGTCAGAGGGAAGAGGTATAAGAGCTATAAAGAATAAGGTAAGTCAAACATATGGTAATGAAAGATGATTTGACTTTGGGTGGTCAATATATAGATCATGTATTATAGAAATGTATACTTGAAACCTATATAACCTTATTAACAAGTATCAGCCCAATAAATTTAATAAACAAGAAAAAATGTAACAAATAAAAACTTGAGCAGAAGGCTTCAATAGTGAATTCTACCTAACATTTAAATAAGAAGTAAGACCAATACTTCTCAAACTTCCTGAAAAAAGGAGAAGCATAAGAATAAAACTAATAAGAAGAATAAAAGAATAAGAATTAAAGAGTAAGAATAAGGAGAAGGGGAGAAGAAAAGAGTAAAGGTAAGACTCTATCTCATTCAATGAGACTACCATTACCTTGATACAGATATCAAATAAATACATTGTATAAAGAAAAGTATAGGACAATATCCTTTATGAATATAGATAAAAAATTCCTCAACCAAACAGTAGCATATAGAAAGAATACAGATCAGGAAAAAATGTACTTTACCCCAGGAATGCAAAAGTGCTTGAGCATATGCAAAATAATCAATGTTGTATACCACATAAATAGAATGAATGGGGAAAAAATGATCATCTCAATTAAAGTAGTAAAGGCATTTAACAAAAACCAACATCCATAATAAAAATTCTCAGAAAACCATGAATACAAGGAAATTTTTCAACATGATAGAGGGCATATATGAAAAACCCAGTTAACAATATATTTAATAGTAAATAATTAAAAGCTTTACCCCTAAGATGACAACTAGAAAAAGATGTTCCCATGCCACTGTTATTAAACTTTGTACTAGAAGTCCTATCAAAAGAAAATATGCAATAAGAAGTAATAGAAGGCATTCAAATTGGAAGAGACAATCTGTCTCTGCAAATGACATGACCTTACATATAGGAGAACCTAAGGAATCCACAAAATAGCTCTTAGAGTTAACAAATGAATCCAGCAATGTCTCAGGGTACAAGATCATATAAAAATAACTGGCAATAAATAATCTGAAAAGGAATTTAAGAAAACAATTCCATTACAATAATATTAAAATGCATTTTTTCCAAATCATTTCAAAAGTAAGTATTATCCCAGTATGGACCAAAGCTATTTTATAAAATAGACCAATATGCCTCATAAACAAATAAGAATAAATCATCAATTAAAGAATTTGCAAATCATATCCTACAACATACAAAAATGATAATACATCATAGTTAAGTGGTGTAAACCTCTGGACTGCAAGGTTAGTTTAGCACTATAAAAGAAATAATTATGATCCAACTTATTACCAAACTAAAAACACAACCAACAACAATAAAAATATGTGATCAAAAGCATTTGACAAAACTCAGCATCCATTCCTGATAAAACTTCTAAAGAAATTAGGAATAAAAGAAGACATCCTAATTCAGATAAAGGGAATCTACAAAAAAACCTACAGCTAACATCACACTTAATATTGAAAGACTGAATGCTTTCCTTTGCTTCTAAAATCAGGAAGTAACAAAAGAATGTCCATTCTCATGATTTCTTTTTGATATTTTAGTGGAATTTTGAGCCAATGCAATAATAAAAGTAAGTGGAATAAGAGGCATCCAGACAGAAAAGAATTAAAACTGTCTTTATTCACAGATAACCTGTTTATAAAGAAAATGTAAAATAATACACCCACAGTTATTATAAATATTGTGTTCAGTAACAATAAAAATTGCATGATCAATGTAAAAAAGCAATTGGATTTCTATGTACTAGCAACAAACAATTGAAAAGTGGAATAAAGTACCACTTACAATAGATTCAAAAGTATAACATATGCAGGAATAAGTATGGTACAAACTATGCAAATTATGTACACTAAGAACTACTAAATTTTACTGAATGTTTTAGAAGATCCAAAGAAATGGAGGGATAAATCTTCTTTGTCAGAAGACTCAAAATGTTGATATGTCAATTCTCCCAAAATTGATGTATAGTTTCAACATATTTCCAACAATATATTCAAGAAAGCTTTCGTTCTAAAAATTAACAAGCTGATTCCAAAATTCATACATGTTGTGACTTTGTAAATTAAGCTTTGTTACGTAGAGCTCCATGGTGCTGGTTGGTGAACAGTGGTTCAACAAAGGAAAATAAAATAGAAAAATGTATTATGCACAGGCCCTAGTCTCACATGTACACACACACCGTGAGGGGCCACATCTGAAGGGCAGAGCAGGGTGCTGGCAGAGAGAGTGGCAAGACCAAACCACATGTCTTTATTAGGGTTCCTGGGTGGAGTTCTTTGGGGTTCCTGGGCTAAGCCTAGACTGGTCAATTTAAACCAAAAAGAGCAGGGTTTTGGTATAATTTATGGTGATCTCATCGAAAGGTTACATGAAAGGAAGGTCCTGGAACCACAGACCTGTGAGTAATAAGTATAGGTCAATTATACCTCAATAATAAAAAAGAAAGAAAAGAAAATCTTTTATTTGTATGGCTAAACTTAAAAACAGTATGCTAGGGAAATGTTAAATAGTAATCTTCTAATTCCCATGTAGTCTAGAGAAACAGAAGTAATTGTTTATAGAAAATGAAAAAGGAAGCATCCATGTGGAGAAGGAAAATGAGAGCAGGAGAGGGAGGGTTTTATTGGTTCTCTGTGGCTTTCCACTTTCTCATTTTAGACCACTTCTGAGACCTGTCAGCATGCATCCCCACAAATTCCAAGGCACATTCTATTTCCTGTGGAATATCTTCATTATCAATTCACATACTCATATTTAGTTGTTTTTTTTTCAAGCTAGCACAAATAGATTTCTGTTCCTTGCAACCAATGTACTCAACTAATAACTATTCCATAACCCAGTATACTTGAAGCTGCACAGTCAGTCCTTTTCCTCTAGTAGGCAGATCTACAGGGGGAATCAAATCTTAATTAGGATATTTGGTAATTGTGGATGCAGCACAAAAGTGGATTTGCTAAACTGAAGTGTTAATAGTATCAGACCCATATAATCTTATATTTTAACATCATAACAGCAAGGCTTGGTCTTGTCCACAGAACTAGAGTAGTCCAAGTCCATTACAAATGTTCTCTCTTCTGGACAGTATTTGGAATAATGCTTATTTTCAACATTATTCCCTGTAAATAATTATTTCTATCTTCATGGCTGACCAATGCCCATTTTGACACTATTTGTTGAAGTATAGTGATTTTTAAATTTGAGTTGAGTCTGGTGGGTGACTTTGCTCATCTCTTTTCTTGTCTAATAAATGTTGATTTTTAAAACTAATACTTGAAGAAAAAAAGAATATTTTCCTAATTTCCAGATTCCTCAGACATACCCACAGCAATATTCCTAATTACTAAAAACAATAATCACATTACTGTAAGAGCTTGTTACCAGAAATAAATGTGAAAATTTTGTGAAATTATAAATGAGAGGATCAAAGATGGTGGGGGAGTGAGTGGAAGTTCCTCCCAGGACCAAACTGGAATTACTATTAAATTGTAGATAAATCATTCTGAATAACAACTGAACAATAGCTGGAGAGAAGCCTCATAACCAAGGATAGACAGAAGAAACCACTTCCCCACAATCTAACTGGCAATGAGTGTGGAGGAGGAACAAGAGGGATAGCTGGACTACTACAGGTGGCAGCTGAAGTTCTGGGGGCATATTTCAGTGGTCAGGGGGTTCCCCCTGAGAAAAGTGAGGTCTAAACCCCAAGCTGGGCTCATCTGCATGAGAACCAAGAAAGGAACCCAAATAACATCCAGCTCTGAAAGGCAGTGGGGTTTCTGTCTGCCAGGGAGAGGGGGCTGGAGATGCAGAGAGCCCCTTAAAGGGCCAATACACAAGATTCTATTTGCAGCTAGTTACCCTGGACTCCTGTGGTGGGAGGACAGCATGAACTAGAGGCACGTGAAAAAGTTCTGGGGTTTGTGGCTTTGGGGAGAGAACTGAAGAAACAACTGCGAGGATTCCTGTTCTGAGTCATTTCCCAGATTGCAGAAACCATCTTTCTTGAGCAGAACAAACCTGTCCAAGTGACATCGGCTTAAGGGTAAGCAATTCCTTCCCACAGGAATTATTCTGCCCTACTCTATGGAGCTTAAGCCAGGTTGCTGAGTACAGTTTGAGGCTATATAAGTGATTAAGTTTAATAACTAAGGTGGATCTCTGCAAGCTCTTAGACTTTAGCTGACCCTTCCCTAGGCCCAGGGCTGCTAAAAGCCAGCCTTGGTGCATCTTCCTGCACACAGCTAGCCCAACAGAGGGAGCCACAAGCTATGGGTCATTGATAGTTCCAAACAGTTTCCAAGGGCCAATTATAGGCAGCATCTGACATAGGGTTGCACCACAGTCTTTGCAGGTCTACCTAATACATAGAAACAAACACTAAAATGCAGCCAAATTGGAAAACAAAGAAACAGGTCCCAAACAAAAGAACAAGAGAATCCTCTGAAAGAACTAAATGAAAAGGAGGGGAGCATTTTATCAGATACAGAGTTTAGAGTAATGATTATAGGGATATGCAACAGAAAAAAGAACATAGAAGCCATTAAAAAGGACCAGTCAAAAATACAGAATGCAATATCTGAAATAAATATAATACATTGGAAGGGATAAACAGTTGCTTAGATGAAGCAGGGGTTTGAATCAGCAATTTGGAAGACAAGGTAGGAAAAAGAAAATACCCAAGCAGAGCAGCAAAAAGAAAAAAAAAAGAATTAAAAATAATGAGAAGAGCTTAAGAAACCTTTGGAACACCATGAAACATAACAACATCTGCATCATGGGAATACCAGAAGGAGAAGAGAATGAACAAGGGATTGAGAACCCAGTTGAAGAAATAATGACCAAAATTTTCCCTAATCTGATGAAGGAACAAGACACAAGTACAGGAAGCACAGTGAGTTCCAAACAAGAGGACCCAAAGAGGACTACGCCAAGACACATCATATTTAAAGTAGCAAAGCTTAAAGACAAGCAAAGGGTCCTAAAAGCTGCAAGAGAAAAGCAGGAGTTACCTATGAGGGAGCTCCAGTTAGACAGAAATAAATGTGAAAATATTGTGAAATTGTAACTGAAAACTCCATTCAAATGTAAAACTTAGTATTTATATAATAGTAAAAATATTGTTTAACATGTATTTTACCTCTGTATTATATATGACCTTCCTTATAATAAAAATATGTATCATTTTTCTGTAGTCTCCTCATGTTATTTAACAATAGATATAAGGCATGAGGCTAAAATACACATTGATAACACATATACTGATACTAACCAGAAGTCACACCATCTTGGTCTATACTATTGAACCAGTAAATGACCATGTTAAATAGAACTCAGGAAAGTGACATGGGAGTTATTCCACAACAGATGGATGGCTAGCTAGATAGAGTATTAACAGTCTCTGGGTACTTAGGTAGATTCTAGAAAGTAAAATAATAATGGATAATTTGAGAATAAAATGCCAGATGTCAGTTATCAAAGGTCCAGATACATAAGCAGGAATAAGAAACATGCATGCTCCAGAGGTCAAGGTATAACAGCCTGCCAGTAACCCAAACAAACAAGTAAACATGAGGCATCAAAAAACCTTAAAAAGTGTCTGGAACAGAAGATAATTGGCCAAGGGAGAAACTTTATGGATTTGCAAACATGGTAGAGACAGTCCATTCTCCATGAGTTAAAAGAAGGGTCAAAGAAAGGAAAATTTAAAATTTTTTTCTGCAGAATATGTTTTGTTTAGGGAACAAGCTCTGGAGCCAGACCTCTTGGGTTCTGACCCTTGGCCAATTACTGGCTACACGACCCTGGGTATAACAAGCATTTCTGTTCCAGTTTCCTCATTTGTAAAATAGGATATTAACTATTTATAGGGTTGCTGTGATTATTAAATAAGTAAAAATCTGAAGGAATATAGACACACTCTTGTGATGTGGTAAATGTTCAAGAAAGCCTTTATGATTAAAACATGGGTAAACATGGCTTTTCAGAATCTCATTCTTCTCACCATTCCAGAAGGCCAGACCCAGGTCTAGGAGGACACATGAGTTTATGTTGTGCATACCATCATCTGGGTATGGAAAAAAACAAATAAAAGAGTGGGCATGTTTATATATGTCCCTTCTCGCTAGAGTCAATTGATTTATTTCTCTATGACTGACATTTCTTCTTCTGTTTCTTGGAAAATTCTGCATCTCAATTGTAACATTTTTTTTTCCTGAAGAGATCTCAACACCTTTGTTTTAAAGAGATTAATTTACATATTATCTAGCTGAAGGGAATTTCTAGCTCCCTAGGTATTAATAAAATCTGTATTTACAAAATAATAAAAATGTTTGTTATGAGCTGTACTAAAAACACTGTACTAAATTTTTTCTCCCTTCACTCTTTCCTTTCTTCCCTTTCTTCCTTCCTTACATATTTCATCTTCACAATGATACTATGAAATAGATATTGGTATTACCTGTGGTATACGGATACAGAAACTGTGGGATAGAGGAGGTAAGATATGTTTCCCCAGTAAGCCATGTAGTAGGAGACAAAGCCAGAATTCCAATACAGGCATTCTGGTTTCACAGAGAGATTACTGGTTACCAGGCTCAGTGTCAAGCACTTTTATATGGATGCTGCCAAACTTTACCAAATGCCATAAAAATCTACTTCAAAACCCAATAGGACTCAATCTGTAGTTGGAAGAATCAAAGGTCCTTTCATCCAAAATATTTATTCTGCCTGTGCTGGATTTCAGGTACTACAGATACAATATTAAATAAGCCAACTACCTAATGAGAGAGATTGAAGTTAGATCCAGAAATAAGGCATGCAGGTAATTGTACACACATCTACCCTTAGCAGATGGTCAATCAATAGCTTTTGGCCAACACTGTGAGTAATTCTTAAACACATAATTCTGTTTGTTGGGCACTGAGCAAAGCCATGGAGGAGGTCAAAATGTGTCCATAGACTTCAAGGGCCACATTTCATTCAAAATGTAATCATAAATCTTTATATTAAGTGGAGATACACAAAATCATTGGTTTTAAGCTATCCAAGGAAGAAAAATCATAAAAATAGAATATTGAGTATACTTTCTAGCCAAACAATAACAGGAACAGAAACAGAATAGTTATATTTTAGTATTTTATTATGTATGTCAGTAATATTTGGCTTGAACCAAGAATTTCTTGGCTAAACACAGTCCAAAAACCACCAGACCATAAATCTCTGTTATTATTCACAGTTTATAAGTCAATATACAGTAACTGAGACAAGCTTCTCTTTTCTATAACTGTGAATCTCTTTTGCATCAACTTCTCCAATACTCTGCATCAACGCCAATACTCTGGCTTATGGAGTTTCTTGAAATCTTTTTTTCAAATATTAAGAGATGTCATACATTTTATTCTGTACGTCACTCTTCACTTGAACCTTCATTCAGATTCTAACTTGCTCTAGATTAAAAAAACTGAAAATATCTCTATCCCTTCTAATTTTCCAGTTCTTCATGACACCCTACCCATTCTATAGTCCTGAGTCTGGTAACAGAGTGTGAGGAAAACTGTATCCAAGTGACGGTAGAGAATTGGTAGTGTAAAAATAAAGAATTTCACTGTTTAAAAATTTTAGTGCATGAAAAAAAAGCACAACTGTGTACAGCTAAGTAGAGTTTTCAAAATTATCATTTGACAAATCAAATAAGAAGAGTATAGGCTTTGGAATCAGTTACATCTGAGTTCAATTATAGATCTTTTAATTAATCCAGATAACATTAGATAATTTCTTTAGCCTTAATTTAACCTCAGGAAATGGGAGTAATAATACCCAAATAATAATACCCAAGTTATTGTGAAGTTTAGTATAGCAAATTACATGTTATGTAGGTAATATGAAAAAAGAGAATTCTAATTTCTTATATTGGGGAAGATGGTAAAGAATATTGTTATCTGTCTTTTTTTACATTTGTGGCTATTACATGTTTTATTTAGCAAGCATTTGCTAATAAACTATTTTTATTGGCATTGAGTTTTATATTAGGGTATAATAAAAAGTACTGAATAGTTTCTAGTAAAATAGTTCTAGTTGCCTGATGTGCAAGGACCTGCTTTCCCCAAAATTCTGAGTCAGATTTATCTCAGAATCACCAGGTGCTAGCTACCAGCATCTGCAGATAATTTCCTGTACAGCTGGAATTCTAATACAAAAGTATCTGCTGCCTAAGGGCTATCTTTTTATATCCTACTTCCAAGGCTCTTCTCAATCTTGTACCATAACATTGTTGCTGAAGAGCAGGGAGTTTGGGTTCCTCCATTGGAAAGTAACTCCAGTGCCTATTGTGAAATGCCATAGCACTACTTTGGCTTTCTTTTGGGGTCAGTGGCACTAAAAAACCACTTGCTTCTATTTAGCTGACCCCTAAATTATACTTGCCCAATAACACCTGTTACTTATTCATATGACATTGTAATGATTGTTTATGCACACCCTGCCACATATTTATAATAAGGCATGGCTTCTTTACTTGATAACATAAAATATTTACATAATATGATTTATAATATGTATTAAAGGTATTAACATATTCTACTTAGAAAAAAAACTCAGCATTTTAGATTTATGTTTGAGAAAGTCCATGCTTGATTTTTATAGTGAATCTAAGTCCCTTGGTAATAATATAAATAGCAAGCAAGTTATTATGGCAGCTGGAAATGAATAAGCTACATGTGATCATAGCCAATATCTCTGCCTAGTTTCTTTAGCCCATCCGGCGTCTGGCAATATTTAGAAGTGATAAAGACCATCCTAACATTCAGGACTTTGAAAATCAGTACTGACTTAGTGATGTCTCCTAGTCAGAGGAGGAGACAATACTGCATTTCAAATTCTGTTCAAATCAGTAACTTGGACAAAAGTCGTGATTTTCACTACATTAACAAGTTATTCTGTATTACAGACCCTCCAATTGTTTTAATAAATTATAAGAAGAAAGAGTTTATGAGGAGATATGGAAAGAATAAGTCTTCAAGTATAGCCTTTCCTATAGTTTGAAGTTATTTTGCTTTTATGCATTTTTACAGGTTATTTATTATCTTTCTATGGAAACTTAGCATATGGTGACCTATGCCACCTCCTCTTTAGCCCCGGAAAACTCTTTAGTTGAATTCAACCATAGATATTCAAACATTCAGTGCCCCTAAAAAAGGAAAAATAATAAAACTATATTCTAGCCCATATCCCAGGTCTCTCTAGGCAATACTAGTGTTTGATTTCCAGTCAGGGCACATGCGTGGGTTCAGGCTAGGTCTCCTGTTGGGGGCGCGCAAGAGGCAACCACACATTGATGTTTCTCTCCTTCTCTTTCTCTGCCCCTTCTTTCTCTGAAAATAAATAAATAAAATCTTTAAAAAATTAAATTAAAAATGCTCTACAGCCAAGGTTGGTGGCATTATTGACAGTATAGAGGTCATTGACTGTCACCTTTTGAATCTTAGGTAATGGTCATTATTTTTTTTTTTAAGATTTTACTTATTTATTTTTAGAGAGAGGGGAAGGGAAGGAGAGAGGGAGAAAAATATCAATTTATGGTTGCCTCTAGCATGCCCCTAACTGGGGATCTGGCACGTAACCCAGGCATGTGCCCTGACTGGGAATCAAACTATTGACCCTTTGGTTCCCAGGCTGGCACTCAATCCACTGAGCTACACCACCCAGGTCTTATTGTTAAGTGTATTTTAAAGGTGAGGAGCTCAGAGGGAGCTACAAGAATTTGGCATATGTATATGTAGAAAGATGCCAAGTTGACAGTTATGGACATGTTTGATGTACAAAATTAAAATGAAATATTCTCTCTTGGGAGATCATTTATATTATAATGCATAGTATGTATTGTTTCAGACTGAATTGAAAAGTTAATAGTTACATGTTTTCATTATATCAACTACTTTGTAAATAAAATGCTTTAAAATATATATGTAACATAATCCAATGAAATTTATTGACATCAGCTAATTAAGTAAATATTAATGGGAACTGCTTACAAACATTGAAAAAAATTATCAGGTGGAGTTTCATCTGAAGAATATACTGAATCTAAAAAAATCTTTATTTTTGTTATTAAACTATTGGTAAGATTTAACCATTCACAGAGAATTGTGGAAAATTGATCATTATTACTCATTATACTTCAAAAAATGACCTGTTTGAAGACACACTCTACCTAAATCAGAGCTGCATTTACTTAAGTATTTGTACTGTTTTCTTGGGGAGACTTCATTGGGTTTTTTTTTTTTTAGGAGTAACTAAATTCATAGGGCCTAGAGGCAACATTGTTTTCTTAGAAGTTTTCATTTTTCTTAAAATCATGACCCATTTGATACCTTAAAAAGAGCAACATTAATTTTAATTTGTCATATTATATGGTATAAATTGACTAAAGGTTAATAGCATTCTTCTTGAGTAATCAGTTCTACATGATTAGCCTAAAAATTGCTAAAACATTGTTTACTCTTCGTTTGTATCTGAAGAAGAAAAGGCATGATGAGTCAGACAGAGTTGGATTAATTTACTTTCTGATTTGTATTAAAACTTGCCATGATGATTCATAATCATTTTACTCAATATTTATCCTGACAAAACAGCTTAATTTTGAAAACAGCTAATTGGAAAATAATTCAAGGCCAAAAAGTATTCTATTTCATAACAATAAAGTTACATGAAAAATAGTATTTTAGTTTTATTTTGGCTTTTTCTCCATTTAACAAAAAAATGGGTAAAATACAATCCCTGAAACCTTATAAGCACTCTCCTTTGAACACTATTTCTTTTTTCCAAATAAAATCAAAGTAGGTAGCTTGTGGTTTTATCACCATCTAGTGGCCTCCTTTAGTGATAGCAAGTGACAACTAAGAAACAAAGAAGCAGGATAGGAGCCATCCATTGTACCCTCTGCATTTGAAACTTTCCAGAATCTTTTGTAAGATCACGCTTAATTTACAGAGGGGCCCACAATGAAGAAGACACCTGGTTATATGTTCCAATTAAAATTAAAAAATAATTTATCATCTCTTCTTAAGAACAAAGAAACTGAGAAATGATCACACAAATAAATACCTTTCTCTTTTTTTAAACATCTTCTTCCTTGGTTGGTGTAGCTCAGTGGATTGAGCATGGGCCTGCAAACCAAAGGGTTGCTGGTTCAATTCCCAGTCTGGGTACATGTCTAGGTTGTGGGCCTGATCTCCAGTAGGGGGCATATGAGAGGCAACAATACATTGATGTTTCTCTCCCTCTCTTTCTCCTTCCCTTCCCCTCTCTCTAAAAATAAATAATAAAATCTTTTAAAAAATCTTCTATTTTTCTTCCTTTAAACAGATAATCCTGACCATAGACTACTTATCAATGCAACAAAAAGCAAGGTACCTATTAAAATAATATAGTAGAACGTTAAAAAATATAAAACATCTTTATCCTGTTATTAGTCAATGATTTAAAGGCCATATTATAAATAACAATTAGGGGATTTTAAATTCACATAGCAAAAGATGTACTACAGTCACTTTCCTTATGGGATATTTGGTCCTGTCCAAAACATCCCCTGAGACATTTGGTCCTTGAAATTTGGTCCAATCCAAAATGTCCATGAGCATAGTTGGTTCATGCCAAATGGTCTTTGATAGAGTAAGTCTTCAGTGTCATTCAAAAGTTTCTTAGAAACTGAGACTTTAGGCAAAACAACATATAATGAAATTAATTTTAAGCACAGGTTAATTGATAAAACCAAAGTTAAGTTCTTATGGGATATTTCTGATCAAAACAAAATTTACCAAACTAATAAATGAAGACCCAAAACACACAATATTAGACACTGAAATAAATGTCTGCTAGACATACATTTGAGAAAGATTAATAGAAACAAGATAATTATTTTCCAACAAGCTTACTCCAGCTAGGGGCCCTGGGTGGTCAGAGCCTGTCCTGGCAGCTCAGGAGCTAGGCCAAACCCACCCTGTGGAGGATGCTCTTCCAGGGTCGCTCACACCGACCAAACATCACTCAGCTGGGGACGATTCAGACATGGCACTTCATCTCACATACACACGTTTGGGTAGTGGGAGGAAACTTGACTCCCTAGAGAAAAATCCATGCAAACCTGGGGAGAACCTTCAAACTCCAGACAGTGGCCCCAGTGGGAAATCAATATTTTTTTCAGCAATGTTGTAAAGAAACAACATTGAACAAAACAATGTTATTTGAGAACCTGCTGTCAAAAACATCCATTCTTAAAAATATTTCCCTGAGTTCAAACAGCGTACATTTATTTATGTTTTTGGTTTATGGGATTGATGCATAAAAACCGCCATCATGTTTTATTTGTCCTACAATTGTATTGTGGCAATGTTGCCAATGACATGGTATGTGGGGTTAGGTGGATAAGTCAGTGGGGACCAAATATCCCCATGGATGTTTTTGGACAGAGCCACATATCGACCAAATATCAAGGGCCTTTTGGCATGGACCAGATGTCTTAGTGGATATTTTAGTATAGGATTTGATATCAAGGACCTTTTGGCAAGGACCAAATGTCTTCATGAACATTTTGCACAGGACCAAATGTCTGCTAATCATCACTGTACATTCTTCCTTTCAAAGCCATCTGGCTTTAAGAGCAAGTGAAAACCGAAGGAGCATAGTCTGTCAATACTCCACAGTACTCTTACGTTTCATATAAACCTTACCACACGCAGTAGCAATCTATAATCTCAGGCTTAGTTTATCATAAATCACTTCTTTGTTTTCAACTCAAAGAGTTAAACTTAATCTAATGTAAACTTTCAAGACCTAATTTACTTATGTAGCTATACCCATTCTAATCTAATCAGTTTCTCCCATATCGTTAATTAGCTTCTGGATACTAAATCCAATACATTTTTTAATTTTAGTGTTTTTTTTTCAAAATTTTTATTAAATTTATTGGGGTTGACATTAATTAATAAAATAATATAGGTTTCAGCTATGCAGTTGTTTAATACATCACCTGTATATTTTATTATATGTTTACTACCCCAGTTTGAGTCTCCTTCTACCATCATTTGTCCCTCCTTTATGTTCTTCAACCTAGAGAGAATCATAAAGATTACACCCAAATCTACTAGAATTGATAAATGAATTCAGTGAAGTAGCAGGATACAAAAATAAATATCCAAAAATTAATTACTTTTTTATATACCTATAATAAAATATTAGAAAAGGAAACTAAGCAAATAATCCCATTTACAATTACATCAAAAATACCAGCAAATAAATTTAACTAAAGATATAAAAAACCTGTACTAGAAAAATTATAAGACACTGAAGAAAGAAATTGAAGAAGATACAAATAAGTGGATCTTCTTGGACACTGAAGATACGAATATTGTGTTCAGTGGTAGGAAGAATTAACATTAAAATGTCTACACTAACCAAAGTGATCTATAGATCCCATGCAATTCCTATCAAGATACCAATAGCATATTTCACAGAACTAAAACAAATATTCCAAAAATTTATATGGAACCACAAAAAAAAATTGCCACAGCAATCATAAGAAAGAAGTTCAGCCCTGGCTAGTATGCTCAGTGGATTGAGTATGGTCTGTGAACTGAAGGGTCGCCAGTTGTATTCCCCATCAGGACACACACCTGGGTTGCAGGTCAGCTCCCCAGCAGGGACCATGTGAGAGGTAACCACCCATTGATGTTTCTCTCCCTCTCTTTCTTCCTCCCTTCCCTCCTGTTTAAAAATAAATAAATAAAATCTTTAAAAAAAAAACAAAGAAGTCCAATCTTTTTTAAAAATTGTATTGTTATTCTATTATAGTTGTTCCAGTTCTCTCTGCTTTGTCCTCCTATGCCCATCTCATCTCCCACTCACACAGTTAATTCCCACATGCTTGTTTACATCCATGGGTCATTCATACATATTCTTTGTTTAGTTCCTTACCTTTCTTTCCTCCATTATCCCATTCTTCCCTCCCCTCTGGTCACTGTCAGTCTGTTCCATGTTTCCATGCCTATGGTTCTATTTTGTTCATTAGTTTATTTTGTTCATTATATTCCCCTTATAGGTAAGATTATATGGTATTTGTCTTTCACTGACTGGCTTACTTCACTTAGCATATTTTCCAGTTCCATCCATGCTGTCACAAAAGATAGGAGCTCCTTTTTTCTGTTGCATAGTATTCCCTTGTGTAAATATATCACAGTTTTTTGATAACCTGTGTAATGTTTCATTCTTCCTAACTTTTAAAAAAGTTTATTGCCAAATTTTAAAAAAAGCTTTCTTTCCTGGCTTCTATGAAAATATACTTTCCTGAGTCCATTTTGTTTTTTCTCAGTTTTACCTTCTGCCTTTTGTATGTAGGTACGTCCATTTATGGCCCTTGAATTTTCTGCTACTGTGATTTTCCCTAATACCTCTATAAGGGTGATAACTAGTACATAATTCCTAGTCTTGACCACTCACCCACAGGCAGCCCTGTTTTTCTCTCTGCCTTAGACACACACATATTTGTCCATGTAGGCCTTCATTTTAAATGCTACTTGTATAAAACTATATTCCAACCTAAAAACCTACTTTTCTAATATTATTTATATTTTTTATTACTTGAAAAATATTATTTAAAATCAACTATTCTTACTCGTTAGAATCTAATATAATTCTCTTCCTTTGACTGTGATCTGAGCACCAAATTCTTTAAAAAAAATCTACCTTAAAAACATTTCATGCTGAACATATAAGACCATGTTCTCTTTTTCATATAAGTCATTTATTTTCTGTGCCTGCATTTGACCATGTCTTCCTCACAAGAAACTCCTTTCTCTCATCTGTATCATTTAAGAGTCATTTTTGCCTAAAGATGTAACTACTTTAACAGCATCTCCATTGTGCTTCAGCTTAAGTGAACTTGAGGTCTTAGCACTCATCATGAGTATGAGCAACATATACTATTGCTCTTCTTTCTTTTCATATCCTATTTCTTCAGTATCAAATGATAGAGCTGTACATTCCCAGCACATAAATAATGCTCTATCCACACACAGCAGATATTTAATTACTATATGTTGTCACTGTTGGTGAAATCAGAGCAGTAATCTTTGTAGTAGGTAATAATTACCAGGTACACAAGATCAATCATTTAAACACATATCTGATTGCAAAATTTAAAGCCTAGGCAAAGGTTTTCATCACCATTACATTCATCCCCCTTTTCATCACCACTGAATTTAGGATACCATAATACACCCACACCGTATCTGTTCACTCAACTAATAGGTAGTGGGTTTCTTCCGTGTTTCAGGCACTGGACATAAATAAGATATACATACACATGTGTTTCATTCCTCTAAGAACAGCCTACTAGGACAGATGAATATTAAACAAATAATTACACAAATAATAATAGTTAATATTTGCTAGACATTCAGCATAAGGTAGGCACCATTTTAAGAGTTTAATAAAATTAACACTTTCAACACCTATAGTGATTATTTCATGTAGCTATTATTTTCCTCATATATGAATGAGAAAAATTTGAAGTACTGAGAGATTAAAGAACTTGCCCAAAGTCATCAATCTGGGAATCGACAGTCAAGATTTGAATTTAGGTGGCCTAACTACAGAGGCTCTACTTTTCATCATTATAACAAGAACCTTGTCTCATTATTTCATTTTTAAAAGAAATCTGTTGGTTATCTGCTTCCTGCTTAAAATAACAATAATTATTTATTTGCTCAGAATTTTGTAATTTAGGCAGGACTTAAAGAGGACAATTTAGTTATGTTTCTAAAACATCAGCTAGAACAGCCGGACTGGGGCTAAAAGAGCCACCTCCAGTATGTCTCAATTACATGACTGATAAATGGGCACTGGCTGGGAGTTGGGAGCTCAGCTGATACTGTAGAATGGGGCCCTCCATTTTCTTTGTCAGGTAAATCTCTTGGATTCTTCCATGTGGCCTATCCACAAGGTTAGCTAGTGCTTCCTCACAACATAGTGATGCCACAGCAGTAGAATTTCTTACATGATCACTGGCTTACTAAGAACATAAAAGCCCAAACTCCCAGAACTTTTTACATAGGCCTGAAGCTGGCATGAAATCAATCACTTGTGCTACTTTCTGTTTATTAAAGCAGGTTTTAGCAGCAGCCCACAGTCAATGGAAGGTTCCACAGAAGAATGTGAATACCAAGTGAGATTTGTTGAGGGCTAATAAGAATCTACAACAAATAAAATTGAGGTGGCAGGACTATATGAGGTGGCTGGAGAACTTTAAAACTCTGAATTGATAAATTATCAAAAACTAATAAACATTTATTGAGTACCTACCTGTTTGGCACCCTGTTGTGTTCCTTCATATTGGGAACATAAAGAAAACATGAATGTTAAGTTCTTTCTAATTATGTCCACCAGATTTTGTAACTTTTAAAAACACTTACACTCATGAAGGAGTTACAGAATAATATATAATGGTATGCCTTCTCTTATTAATAGGTGTAGAACGGGCTTTATTTTAGAAGTTCATACAGAAGAGCTAAAAGAACAGAGGGGCAGAATTGTTGCAGGTAACTTGAGAGCTAGATTAACAGTCAAAATAATGGAAATCTATTTATTGAGATACAAGTTAACATGAGTCAATAATGAAGGTAATGAATGCCATAGATGAAAGAGAAGGCAGAAGAAATCTCAACATAGATTTGTTGGTTATGAGATTTGAGGACTTAATTGACATGTTTGGATGTAAGGTAATAGGCATTAAGAGAACCATAATTGACCTTTAGGTAAGAGGATTAGACTTTTTTTTTTTTTTTTTTTTTTTTTTTTTAGAGAGGGAAGGGAGGGGGAGAGAGAGAGAGAGAAACATCAGTGTGCGGTTGCTGGGGGACTTGGCCTGCAACCTAGGCATGTGCCCTGACTGGGAATTGAACCTGCGATGCCTGGTTCGCAGCCCGAGCTCAATCCACTGAGCTACGCCAGCCAGGGCAAGAGGATTAGACTTTAATAATGATCACAGAACCAGAAAAGTTGTTACATGACCATTTAGTAGAACTCTATTGATACATGAATAAGGGAAATAAAATTGTTCCCATTTTGCAAATGAAGAAAATGAAATATATGTACAAATGAATGAATAAATGAATTCCTGAGAGATTCCTAAGCTTACACTAGTTCTCAAAGCTACAATGAGGCAGGGACAAGAGTCTAATACACTCAATCAAAGTCCAGGTATCATCTGAATATAACACAACTGCCTTTTGAGTGGTCAAAGAAAAGACACTGGGATGTTTTAATTGAATAAGAGGATCTCTTTATGTGATTTTTTCAGCAAGTATATTTAGTAAATAAATGTTCCAAATGCTTTGATGTGTATAAGAGATCGGACCTGTGTTCTCCATTAATTTATAACACAATTTGGGGGAAAATTTTATACAAATACCTACTAAATAAGGCAATATATGAAAATCCCATATGAATATTACAAAATTATGAGGGAGTACAGTATCTTTTATACAGGTAGAAGAAAACCCTTGAACAATCCTGTTTCAGGCCACTTAAGGCCTTTCTTGACCATTTTCTACATATAAACACTGACTTCACTTGAAAACATTTGGACTTGTCATACTGCCACAAGGAGAGCATCTTAGAGCAAAATATAGACTATGTAAATTTTATAAAGTGATTGTCCTAAAACAATGGAAATAAGACAAAAGCACAAAATGTTCTATTGTCTTTATGCCCTTCACTATGTTTTGAGAGTTTTGCTATTTGTTAAGTTCTCTGATACTAACTAGAAGAAACTCCCTACTCTGGACCCCAAGTTAGAAAGGAATAGTGATTAGTATCATTGTCAAACACTTTGGATATAAGAAGAGACACAAGTCACCCGAAGTGGAAGGCTTAGGAAGTATAGTGGTCACGCAATTCTGCTTAGACTTTTGAAACTGCTCAAAAAGAAATAACTATCAGCAGAATGATATGATAGTACAATATATGATCATAACTTAAAGTTTTGTTGAAATTAGCTATTTTCTAAGCCTTTGGAATAATGTCTATTTCTTTTTTTTAAAGATTTTATTTATTTATTTATTTTTAGAGAGAGGAGAAGGGAGAGAGAAAGAGGAGAGAAACATCAATGTGTGGTTGCCTTTCATGTGACCCCACAGGGGACCCAGCTCGCAACCCTGGCATGTGACCTGACTGGGAATTGAACCAGTGACCCTTTGGTTCACTGGCTGGTGCCCAATCCACTAAGCTACACCAGTCAGGGCTGAATAATGTCTATTTCTTGACAATTTATATTTTCTACTGCCTTCTACAATGAGGTAATAATTAAATAATGTGGTGCCTGAAGAGGAAAAGAGATTCTCTATTCATAGTATCCCACCCCTCAGTCTCTTAAGACATAACTTAAAGAAGACTAAAAAAAGAACTGATGGTTCTGTAAACCCTAAAGAATAAGATTTTGATTTCAGGACATAAGGAGGTGATAAAGCCTGAATTTTCTATCTCTTCAAATTTCACATATTGAAACCTAACGTTCAGTGTGAAAGGTTTTGAAGATGGGGGCCTTGGGAGGTCAGGAGGGTGGAGTTCTCATGAATGGAATTAGTGTTCTTATAATAGAGATGGCAAAGAGATCCCTCATTCCCTCCACCATGTGAGGACACAACAAAAAGACAGCCATCTGTGAACCAGGAAGTAGGTCCTCACCAGATACCAAATCTGTCAACACCATGATCTTGAACTTTCCAGCTTCCAGAACAATGAGAAATAAATTTCTGTTGTTTATAAGTCAGCCGTCTATAGTGTTTTGTTATAGAAGCCCAAATGGACTAAGACAGAAATTGATGACATGAACAATGACATGAAGGATGTGAAATTCATTGTTTCAGGGAATGTCCATTCAATCATATTGAGGCTTTATTTGTTTGTTTACAGAAAAGATGTAAATCACATAGTGGGAATGTCAACTGTAGCCAGGATGTAGAATATGAGAAACTAGAAGAAGGGTTTTGAAAGTATGTTATGGTAATGGTCAGCCCCAGACTAAGATTGGTACATAATCTTAGATATATTTTAGAAAAATTAACTTGTAATGGAGTTATTGCAGAAGATAAAATATCAGAGATAGAGAAACCTGTTGAAATCAATTAGCTAAGTACAATGAGCCTGGTCTAAGCAATTTGTAATTGATATAAGAAAAAGATTTGGGAATAAAATGATATATATGAGGTCAATGGGGGGAAATAACACAATTGACAACTCTTCCTGAAAGGGAGGAGTAAAGAAGAGGAGGAAGCAAAAAGTTTTAGGACAAGGATAAAAAATAGAAAGAAAAATAAAATTAACAAAAATGGAATGTGAGGAATAACAAAGAAAGTTTTAGAGTAAGAGGAGATAGAGACAGAATAATACTTCTTGATCTTGAGATGCTATGTGGACATCTATTTGAAAATGTCCTATAGGCATTTTGAATACAAGAGAGAAATAACGAATTACAGTGTATAATTATCTTATGGAAAAAAATTAGAAGGATTTAGGTAAAGAACAAAAGGAAGAAAAAGAACCAGCAAAGGAAAAGATCAGGAAGTTCAGAGAGGTTGGAAGCAGATCAAAATAGTGCCAGCTGGAAAGATCGTTTTTCAAAATGAATCAATATTGGTTTCAGCAATACTGTAACTAGATCTTCATGCTCAGAATTTAATTTTTTCTCTAAAACTATCGATTATATTTTATCAAAAATATAAGTAAATAGGCCAATTTAATATTAATAAAAACTCATAATCATTAAGAGAAATTGTGGCTTTATTCTAGCAATGATTCTTGCCAAAATTAGTTTCCTTAAAATTGTATCTATTCTGAGCTTTTAGATGCAAGTAATTTATATATTACAATAAAAATCTATACAATATCACTACCAAGGTTTTCAAAAGACACTGATTCTAAGCTATAATTCTAATTTCAGGATAATATTTCCCTTTGAACCAATTTTAATTTATGTTGTACATAAAACAATAATTTTCAGGAAACATGGAGCAAAAGATTTCAGATCACCTTCTTGAATTTTAGAGAATTAAAAATATTTTAAAGGCTATGATCTTAGTTACTGAAACATTTCACCACAGATAATACATTTTTAAGTACAATGGACACTGTAACAGATAAAACACAAATATTATTTTATAGCTTAAATATCATATTAATACAATAATTTTTCTATTAATTTTTGCTTAGTCATCATGCATGTTCATTCATTCATTCATTCATCCATTCATTGATTCATTCATTCAAAAAATTTATTGAGGACTTGAGATGCATTGGTGAAAAAAACAGGCAAAAGTATCAGCGTCCACCTCTCATGAAATGTGGTTGCAGTTCAGGCACTGAGGTTGAATGCAAATTGCAACTTGACACTATGAAATGTGGAGCATTTGCTGTTAAAGTTATCGTTGTGTTTATAGTCTGTATGTGTAAAAATCTTTTCTCCCCTCACAAAATCTGCCTTTCAAGGGTAAGGGAAACAAAATGACCTTTACTCCTGTCTACTTGTATAATAATTGAACTGTTAATTCTCTCTAAAATGTCTTATGTCCCACTCTTCAAAAGCAATCACACTTATTTTTTTAACCTAGATTACGACAAATCATGAAAGATAGATAAAATTCCAAGCAACTGAACATTAAGATCCCATATCTGAACTTTGTCCTTCCTGGAGGGACCATAGATTTTGCACCTAATTAACTAGTGACTGAGCAATAGATTAGTGTTCTCAATGATTTTCTGATTTAGTTGACTAACTGAAAATTTCCACAGGGCAGAGTGCAATTTGCTTGTGTGCCCCAATTAGCACTGCTAACTGGGGCACAAAATTGACATAAAATTGGGCCCTGATTTTGTATCAGCCACCATTCACGAAACAGTAAATAGCCAACAAGACTCAGAGGGAAGTCTTTAGCATCCTTTCTGTTCTTATTTGTTAAACCAGACAGTAGTCCAGTGTTATTTTTATAGGAAAGCTTATAGTTTGTGGATTATTGTGGATTACCAAAAGGGTTATGATTCATTAAAAAAGGCTGTAAGGAATAGAACCCTTAATACTTTTGAGAAGCTATATGGGCAATCAAGGCATTGGTAATGCTTTTTAAGAAGTTCTTGAGTGTCAAGCTGAATCCCAACAGCAGCTTCTTTTGTAAATAGAAATACATTAAAATGTTAGAAGCAATTTTGCACCTAACCAAAAAAAAAGCAGTGAGTCATATTTTTATAGACTATTTGTTTGTGAGGCCATGTAGCCACATAATGAAATTCCCTATCTATGCTTCACAGGTTGTCTCTGCCTTTTTTCAATGGTCTTTCTGAGGTCCGTGGGGCCACATTTTACAAAGTAGAAATTTTAACACATTTGCTTGTCATTTGAAAGCCCAACATTTTCTTAATGTAATATGTATTTTCCTGCTATTTATTCATTTAATAATAGACTGCAATATAAACACACAGTAATGTTACCAAAAAGGCAAATACAGCAAATACCCTGTGAGGGAAAATCTCCAGTTTTTCATAATGCCAATTGGGAATCTTGTTAAAACACTATTGTGCACAGGACCTTTACAGAATGAAATGACTCTTCTTCAGAAACCAATCTTGACATTACTTAAATTATATTACAGCAAAAGACCAATTGTGACTCTTTCATCACCTCCTACCCTCTGCTGCTCTGCTCTGTGGATTGCTTACGGCACAAACCCAGTTCTAATACAAGTGGTGGTACACATGAATGCAGACAGAGCAAAAATGAAGCCCTGTCTGCATTCATGTGAAGATTTAAGACAATTTCAGTTTAGAAGAGTATGCAGGCATGGCTCAGCCCTGACCTCCAAAACCAATCAAGTATCTTACACCACTCTGACACAAATACTATACATCCAGCCCAGTAGAAAGAGAGCTTTGTAACTTTTCACCACTCTAGAGTTTTTTGGATGTGACACTAAAAACACTAGCAACCAAAACAAAAAATTACAACTCAGACTATGTCAACCTGGAAAGATTCTGCACAGCAAAATAAACAATCAACAAAATAAAAAATCAATCTACAGAATGAAAGACAATATTTTTAAACCATTTATCTGATAAGAGGTAACATTGAAAATATATTAGAAACTTATACAACTCAATAATAAAAATGAAAAAATATCCAATTAAAAAATGGGCAAAGAAACTGAACAGACACTTTTTCAAAGAATGCATAAAAATGGTCAACAAGTACATGAAAACATGCTCAGCATCTCTAATTATTAGGAAAATGCAAATTAAGGTCATAAAGAGATATTACCTCCCACCTGATTAAAAAGACAAGAGATAACAAGTATTATCTAGGAGGTAGGGAAAAGGCAAGTCTTGTACACTGTTGATAGGAACATAAATTAACACAGTCTTTATGTAAAACAATATAAATGCTCCTCAAGGACTTGAAAATAGAACTAATCTATGATTCAGCAATCCCACTTCTGAATATTTTTTCAGAGGCAACAAAATCAGGATCTCGAAGATATATCTGCACTACCATGTTCATTACAGCATTATTTACAAGGCCTAAGACATGGAAACAACCTAAGTGTTCACTGTTAGATGAATAGACTAAAAATAATACACATACACATATACACATGCTAGAATATTATTCAGTTATAAGAAAGGAGGAAATCCTGATAATGTGACATCATGGATGGGCTGTGAGGACTTTATGATAAGTGAATTTAGTCAGACAAAGATAAATACTGTACAATCTCATTTATATATGGAATCTATCTAAAAGAGCCAAACTCATAGATATGGAAAATAGGAAGACATTTTCATGAATTTGGTGTTGGGAGAAATGAGCAGATGTTGGCCAAAGAGTACAAACTCCCAGTTATGCCAGGACTAAGTTCTGGAGATCTATTGTACAGCATAGTGACCTTATTGTGGTAAGTATTTTATAATATATATGTATATATATCTATAAAATCATATTGTATATCTTACATTTATATAATGTTATATTTCAATTACACCTCAATAAGTCAGGGGATAAAATAATATATATATAATGTAAAACAATTGCCAGCAAAGATGTGGAAAAATGGATTTTGCATATGTTCTTAATAGTCTTATAAAATGGGATAGCCATCCTGAAATCCTACTTGGCAATTTCTTTAAAAGTTAGACATATGCTTAGTATTTGACACATAAGTCTGAATTCTGAGCATTTACCCCATAGAAATAAAAATTTAGTTCATACAAACAATGCACAAAAATGTTGATAGCAGCTTTGTTTGTGGTAACCCCAAACTGAAAACAGCCTAAGCATCTTCCAATGGGTAAAGGTTAAACAAACTGTGGTACCATGGACTACTACCCAGAAATTAACAGGAATTAATTATTAATATATGAAAAAAATGATTATTGGGTCATAGGATTTTATTCATGTATTTATATATAGTTATGTGGTCCATGCCATATTTTAACTTGCTGATAAAATTAGTCAGTCCAAGGTTCATACTGTTTGTATATGTTTGTGTGTGTGCGTGCACATGTGCTTGAGAGACAGAGATAGAGAAAAAGAAACAGAGGGGAGAGAATGAGTTACCATTGGACGAAGAAGAGGAAGAGAAAGAGGAAACATGAAAAGGAGAAGGAAAATCATTGAATTTATTCCCATGATGGAGTCATTCATGTATAGCCATGTCTGAAAACATCCTCTAAAAACCAAGGATTGTCTTTACATATTCACAATGTCATATATAGGTGATTTTGTATCAGTCTTGGTGATTTTGTCTATATTTGAATTTTTTCACATTTTTTAATTGTTGTTCAAGTAGTTGTCTCCATTTTCCCCCCACCAGTCACCCCCAGCCCAGCCATCCCCACATCCCACACTCGATCCTATCCCTGCTTTGTTTTTGTCCATGTGTCCTTTATAGATGTTTCTGACAACCCTTCTCCCTTTTCTCTCTATTATCCTCTCCCACCTCCCTTCTGGTTACTGTCAGTTTGTTCTTTATTTCAAGGTCTCTGGTTATATTTTGCTTGCTTGTTTGTTTTGTTGATTAGGTTCCACTTAAAAGTGAGATCATATGGTATTTGTCTTTCAGCCCCTGCCTTATTTCACTTAGCATAATGCTCTCCGGTTCTATCTATGTTGTCACAAAGGGGAGGATCTCTTTCTTTCTCTCTGCTGTGTAGTATTCCATTGTGTAAATGTACCATAGATTCTTGCTCCACTCATTTACTAATGCGAACTTAGCTTGCTTCCGGCACTTGACTATTGTAAATTGTGCTGCTATGAACATTGGGGTGCATAGGTTCTTTTGAATTGGTGTTTCAGGATTCTTAGAGTATAGTCCCAGCAGTGGAATTTGCCAAGACAAAAGGCAGTTCCATTTTTAGTTTTCAAAGGAAATTCCATACTGTTTTCCACAGTTGCTGCACCAGTCTGCATCCCACCAACCATGCATTAGGGTTCCCTTTTCTCCACAACCTCACCAGCATTTGTTGTTTGTTGGTTTGGTTATGGTGGTCATTCTGACTGATGTAAAATAGTATCTCATTGTGGTTTTAGTTTGCATCTCTCTGATAGCTCGTGATGGTGAGCATTCTTTCATATAGCTCTGGCCCTCCACATGTCCTCCTTGGAGAAATGTTTGTTCAGGTCCTTTGCCCATTTTTTAACTGGAATCATCTCAGTTCACCTATAGAAATCTTAAAATTTCATTTTTTTCAACCACTGATTAAAAAGTAGAATTATCAATTTTGTTAATGTTTCTGAATAGCAATGAAATCATTCCTAGAATCCACGCTACATATATGAATATACAAAGGTCTGTCCAGACAGTATTTGGCCATGTAATATGAAAAATAGAGACATTTATAGAAGAAGATACAAGATACAAGAAACACTGTACATAGGACAATGATGCCTCAGTCCCCTTCAGAGCAGGTACCAGGTCTTCCAGCATCTCTTCCACTGTTCAAAACACTCTGCAAAATCCTTTTTTGGAACACCCATTACCTGTCCCATCATACTTTTCTGAATCTCATTGAAAGTCTGAAATCTCTTCCCTTTCAAAGGTGATTTTAGTTCTGGGAAAAGCCAGAAGTCACAGGGCACCAAATATGGGCTGTAGGGGGGCTGAGTCACCTGGGTGATTTGATATTTTATCAAAATCTCTGCAGGAGACATGATGTATAAGTGAGCATGTTGTTGTAATAAAACTACCAATCGTCAATTGCCCATAGCTCTTGCCATTTTTGTCATATTACATCTCTCAACCAATGAAGAATATTAAGGAAGTATCCCTTATTAATTGTTTGTCCTGAAGGGGCATATTTGTAATGGACAACAACAAAAAATCATAGTTAACATGATTTGATCTTGGTGCAACTTTGCCGCACCTTCTTTGGGCATGGAGAACCAGGAGACTTCCATTAGGATGCCTGGGCCTTCATTTCTAGATTATAGCCACAGACCCACAGTTCATCTCGTTACAACCTTCTTGAGGAAATCTGGCTCATTGGTAGTATTTTAAATCAAGTCATTAGCAACTGCAGCACGAAGTTCCTTCTGCTCTTTAACAGAAGCCACAGAATGAATTTTGACACGTTTCATGCCAAGGTCCTATGTCAAAATCTTGGATACAGTAGTCTTGGGAATCAGATTAGTTTCTAGTTCTCATACTGTCAGTTGCCAGTCTTTGTTGATTGCAGCCCGTACATGTTCAGCATTCTCAAGGGTTCTGCTTTTTGCAGGCCTTCCAGGATGTGGATCACTTTCAACAGATTGTCAATCATTTTTGAAGCAGTTGTGCCACACTTTTATTTTTTCTGCACTCATTGCATCATCCCTGAAAGCCTTCTGAATCATCCAAATTGTTTCTGTGGAGGAATGTTCAAACTTAATGCAAAATATGATGCAGGTTTGTTGCTCTACTTACTCAGTCATTTTGAATGTGATGGTCACACAGTGCACATGCTCATTCAACTGTGTCTACTGCCCCCACTGACTAGTACAGTGAAGTCATCATTGTTCATTCATGCGCATTCCAGTCCACTCTCCTTGGCTGCCAGGTTCCACTGATGTCACACAAACCATTCTTATCATATTAACAGTGGCTGGACTTTTTCTGGACAGGCCTCAAATTATATGAAAGAGAAAAAAAGTTTTCTGAATTTTAAAGGAAATTTGGAACTTACTGCTTATCTTACAGGCTGTCTTAGCATATGGAAGTATACCTGACCTAGTATATGAAAGTCACATGATTTTGTAAGTTTCACCAATTGCATCCATGTCTAGTCCAGTTTTTATATCTGTATACTGTTGTCGTTCAATAGCAATCAGATGTGACTGTAGCCTAATTGTGATAATGAACTCATAGTTACTTCATACAAATATATCTTCTTGTATAATAGCTATAAATTTAAGGCTCTTGTAACATTAAGTTTGGTTATCAACATATTAGAGTTGTGGGTTGGAATTAATTCACATATTGCCTCTTGTTTTGGTTACTTCACTATCAGTTACATGTTTTGAGTTCAATTTTCATATTTCTGTGTTTAGCTGAGTAAATACATTTTAGAAATATGACCAATGAACTTTTTGATTTTGCTGTTTGTTCCCTAGCATTTATAACATGTTTCCATATATTTCATGTAATTTCATCTTTTCAAACATACAAATGAGGAAGCTGGACACATGCTATTATACTTATTTTACCTAAGATAGAACTGAGGCTTAAAAAGTCACTTGGCTCCTACATGACATACTTGAAACTAGAATCTTGTTCTGTTCTTCACAGTGCCACATGTCCCTCTCAACTCAGACAAGACAGGCCTCCTTGTAATAATTTTAGATTTTTCTGCAAATAAGGGATTCAAAAATAATATTGAAAAAAAATTTGCATGTCAAAATGCAACCCTGCTCACACAAAAATGAAGTCACACACACAACAATAAAAATAAATTATAGACCTAAATGTAAAATGTAAAACTATAAAACTCCTATAAAATAATGGGAGAAAATCTAGGTGACATTGGATTTGGTTGTATTTTAAATGTAACACCAAAAGCACAGACCATTAAAAAAATGAATAAATTGAACAACACTAAAATTAAAGAATTCTGTTCTGTAAAATACAATTATTAAAAGAATAAAAAGACACATCTATATGCCATAGACAGAGGGAAAACCATTATAAAACACACATCTGATATAGCACTTTTATCTACAATATACGAGGAACTCAATATTCAAAAAGAAACAACACAGTTAAACACTGGGCAAAAGCTCAACAGAAATGTCAATAAAGAAGTTGCACGGGTGGGAAAAAAGCCTCTAAAAATTGCTTAACAACATGTGTAATTGTGGAATTGCCACTCACAATGATGAGATACCATTACACACCTCTGAGGATGTCTAAAATTCAAAACACAGACAACACCAAATGCCAGTGAGGATGTCAGGCAACAGGAACTTCTCTGCTGGTAGAAATACAAAATGGTATAGCCACTTTAAAAAAAAGTTTGGCAGCTTCTTGAAAAACTAAACATACTCTTAACATATGATCCAGCAATTGTGTTCCTTGGTATTTACCTAACAGAGTAGAAAACTTATGTCCACATAAAAACCTGCACACAAATATTTATAACTGCTCTATTCATAATAGTCCAAACTTGGAAACAACCAAGATGTCTTTCAAAACATAAATGCATAAACAAACTGTGGTACATCTATAAAATGGAATATAAATTTGCAATAAAAAGAAATGAGCTATCAAGCCAGAAAAAGCCATGGAGGATTTTAAAATGTATAATACTAAGTGAAAGAAGTCAATATGAAAAGACTACATACTATATGATTCCAGTTCTATAACATTCTGGAAAAGGCAAAATCGTGAAAAAGGTGAAAAAGATCAGTGGTTGCCAGGTGTTGGGAAGTACAGAGATAACAGATGGTGCACAGGGAATTTTTAGAGCACTGAAAGTATCCTGTATGATACTATAATGGTGGGTACATGTCACAATTCATTTGTCAAAACGCATAGACTGTACACTGCAAATATTGAATTCTAATTTAATCTGTAAACTGTAGTTAATAATAATGTGTCAATATTGGCTTATCAATTATAACAAATATACCTCACTAATTCAAGATGTTAATTATAGGGGATACTGGTGTGGGTGGGGGGAGTTGAGGTAATATATTGGAACTCTGTATTTTCTGCTCAATTTTTCTTTAAACCTTAAACTTCTCAAAAATAGCCTACTAATTTCAAAAAATACAATCATGTCAGAAAATATATAGTATATGTTCCTTAAATATTCTGTGAACCTTGTTTTTACAGAATTAGTAAAGGGAAAGATTTCTAGCTTCTGCTTCAATAGCCTATAAAATGCTTATGTAACTGCTCAGAGTGAAAGATGAAGAGATAAATTATTGATCCTTCTTCACCCGATGCATCCCAAAGACTTTATTCTTAAGCTGTTCCACCTACAAAGGGTAAAGGCAAAAACTGAAATCTTATATACAGTGGACACTAAGTATATTCTCTACTAAATATGGCAAAGTTATCACATGTATGACAAAATGTAAAAGATAGCCATATGCATTTAGTGTTGCACTCTGCATAGGATTTTTATTTGGAGCTCTTCTTTATTAAAAGTATAATAGCACAACTATAAAGGTTAGGCACATCTATATACAAAAATAAATACATACATTCACATACATATGCAACCTTATGAATACAAAGTGCACACTATCGATGTTTTTGAATTTAATTTTCCATAGGTTATTTTATCTAAATTATAACTTTATACATGGAAATCATAAAATTGAAGCTTTCTTTTCCTTTCTTAAGGTATGATAATATCTATCTATGTCCATTTAACTTCAATTATAATGCCCTAGGAAAGGGACATGATGTCATCTTCCCCACTGAGAATAATGGTAGGAATCAGCACCACTCAAAAAATAATGATTAACAATAATAATAATGGTAATGTGCAAGC
Source organism: Tonatia bakeri (assembly GCA_004024845.1). Taxonomy (NCBI): domain Eukaryota; kingdom Metazoa; phylum Chordata; class Mammalia; order Chiroptera; family Phyllostomidae; genus Tonatia; species Tonatia bakeri. Next base: position 519,835 of record PVIA01000043.1, read on the forward strand.
CAGTTTAAACCCTAATGATACCCTAGATAAAATGAAGATCTGCCATCTTCTCTATCACTTCATTCAGCCAGCTTGCTAATCAAATACTGGCAGAATAAACTGGAGTTTAAGTAACATCACTATTGTGATTTAAATGTACAATCTTGTGAAAGACTGACAACCTTGGAAAGTCAAGTCATCCATTTATCCACAAAATAGGCTCAGAACTTTCAGTGACAATGCTAGCTTCCCCTTCACTGACCTGCGAACCAATTTGAACTCTTCCAAAAGACCACATCTGGTGAGAAGGGTCTTAACCATTAGGGAGCAAGTGCCCACAACATCATAACTAAAAAAATGGTGCCAGCAAAGTGGAGGCATAAAAGAGTCCCTTGTGCTCTTCCCAGAAGACCCACAGAAGTTCAGACTGAGCAAATGTTAAGAAAGTAGTATATTATATTTCCATCTACAAATGTTATTGTGTGAGAGTTTTTGAGGATCTGCTCTTATAGAGGAGCTTGGTTGAAAAGACAGATATAATTAATTAGCCTCTCTTTACTGTCTACTTAAGAATCTACCCAGTTGTTTCTTTTCTTTTTTAAAAAAGATTTTATTTATTGATTTTTAGAGAGGGGAAGGGAGGGGGAAAGAGAGAGAAACAGCAATGTGTGGTTGCCTCTCACGTGGCCCTCACTGGGGCCTGGCCTACAACCCAGGCACATGCCCTGACTGGGAATTGAACCTACAATGCTTTGGTTCTCAGACCACACTCAATCCACTGAGCTACACCACCCAGGGCCAGTTGTTTCTTTTCTACATGTGAGAAGTCATGGAGGACATTACATGCAGGTAAAGTATTAAGAAACATATTTTCATTATACTTTCTCTAACTGATCTTCAACCAACATCATCCCACACTGTCTTATTCACTATCCTTTGAGCTCCCAAGATACTCCATAATTACAGCCTCTTACTTTTTCCCTGATTCAGCAACCTCAGGAACGAGATGTTCTTTTATTATGACAAATGCCAACCATTGTATATGAAAATTATACAATAATACTGGAAAAGAGAGTCTCTTTTTAGAGCCCTTTGTAACAAATTATTCTATGCGTTTTACCTGTGTTAATTTCTTCAATTCTTGAAACTAACCTGCTTATAGTTATCTTTACTTTGCTGATGATAAAACTGAGGTTACATCACTAAGCTAGTAATTGATGGAGCCTATACATAGAGATAGTGATGTTCTGCATCTTTACTCCCAAACAATTTAAAAAGTATAAAACCAAGTCCCCAACATGCCCAGTACTGTAAGAACTGGTATCAAATTCCATTTGATTCATAACTAGGTTCAAGGAAAGCAGTTTTTACCCATCAGGGTAAATATTTTCATAGTCAGAATCTCTACCTCAGCACTATTTGTCTTCTCTTAATCCACTGCAGACATGTATTTGAAAAATGACTACTATTCAGGGGAATTCTTCATGATCACTATTTCAGAAAGTCACTTCCTACCTGAAGATACAATTCACATAGAACAACAATAAAATCTGAGTGGGGATAAGTCAGAAAGAATCTGCCACAAAAATGTGATACATTCCATGTACAGAACCCTACTTCTATACATGGAACAAAAATGTGATACGTCCCTCATAGAACCCTACTTCTTACTCACATAGTTTGAAAAATGGTGTGTTTCTGTTTATCACCATAGTCAGCTGTCAATCAACCTTTATTGATTTTATTTTTTGTAGTATATATTATTTTTTCCATTTGTAGTATAAAAATATATTAATTCCCAATACATAAATCTGCAGCTTAATTTTCAAGGAATGAACTCTCTTCTGGACATGTACAATTATATTAAAGGGAAGCAGAAGAAAATCTAAGAAGCCGAACTCTAGAAGTAGTCTGCCAATAACTGCAGCAAAGAGTTTACTTATACTTCAAAGGGTCTATGTGGTATACAAAATCTAAAGTATCTTCAATACCCCTCCTTTATAAAAAAGGGAATGTGTGAACATGAAACACACTTATTGCCAATAAAAATCAAAAGAAAAAAACCTCAAAGTTCAATTTACATGTACTAAATATTTGACATATTTAAAAGAAAAAAATATTTTGAATGGAAAAAAGTAAAGACTGCCCCTTATCTTAAACAATACTCTGTTTGAATGCCATTAAACTCACTATTACCCTTCCAAGAATTCCATTACTCTCATAAGGCTCTTGATTAGTTTTAAACCATATAATTGTATAGAATTGATGGTTTTTCTGTGAGGTAATTAATTTGAAGCAAATAACTGATGTAAAAGAATGGAAAGAAGCCTCTATATTAAGAGACTTGATTTTCCCCTCCCCATAAGGAGCTAGGCACATTTCTCTATCACAACTGACGATAAAGCTGGTGAAAAATGGGTAATTGGAGAAGCTTATAGTACAGTTAAATGACTGAGGTAGTGGTGGTGACATAAATAATGAGCCTCAACATTTCTCCATCAATAATCTCCTTTTCTCCTACCTCTCTCCTTAAAAGTTAATCCTAGTGCATTGGAAGGGAGATCAGGATGAACAGATATTTTTAACTCTCAAATCTAGCAATATTAGAAATTGGGTATAAAGCCTGATACTTTCCATTTTTTCTAAATCAAGTAATTTTAGATATAGAGGTTGTTAGAGTATCTAAAGAAGTTAAGGTCTTTCAACAATATCATGCAACTAAAATAAATGGCTGACTACAATTTCCCCAGTATAATTTTTATTACCTCATATTGTCTCTGAAATATTTTGCATCTTTTATTTCTAGTGGATTTTTTGACTTATCTTTATCCATTTTTTTACTGATTCTATGAAAGAACCTCTGGGCATCTGTGTAGTCATTTACTTATCAAATGGAGTCCTTATGGAATATGGCATTCTGGACTGAGAGAAAATGTAGCCAGGAAAACAGTATGTTCTTTAAGAGATGTTATACAATTTTGAGCCAATGTAGCATTAACAAAGTGATGATTGTTGAGAGAAAATGACCATTAATCTGAATTTAAAAATATTCATTGATCTTCACTGTAGAATAGACTTATGAAGAAAATATGGGCACATTATCAATATAGCCAATCCAGGGAGTTTTGGCTCTGAAAACTTATGGGGCACCTGCTTAGTTCTTCTAGAAATCTCAGGTGTATCAGAGGGCTTCTCTACTCCTTTTTAGGTGTGCAGTGAGCTTGGCTGTCCCCTGGACATTCCTTCTTGTGGACCAAACCAAGCCCAGCAAGAAAGCTCACTGTGTTTACTCAGCCTACTTATCAACCTTTAAGAAATTTTGACCAAAGTTGCTGATGTTCCTTAGCTACCTCACTTCTCAGAACCAGTCTCACCTCTCCTCTCACACCTGAGTTCTCTTTTTGTCACATCTTAATTACTGCATACCTGTTCTTCAAACTTTTTGGTACATTGTCTAATTATAGATATTTACTTATTTATCAAATAGAAATGGCTTATTTATAAATTATTATTCTAATAGTGACATATATTACATAATACATAAAACCCAGATATTTTTAAAGGATGTGATGATGACAAAGTAAATGTTTTTTACATAATTTTTAATTTTCTATTATCAGTGTATAATAGCTTTGTGCCCTCACAAAAATATTAACCTTATCTTAGTGAGAGAAATGTGACAAAATTCACTATATTACTTGTGAAGATATTTTAAGAACTTTAATTACATAGCAATTCCTGATTGTTTATTTTAATCATTGATTTTAATGGATCTCACGGTTTAAAAGTACACCTTGCAAAAATATGTAGAAAGATATTTGCAATTTCTAATTATATTCATTTTTCATCTTATACACCAATTACATGGAGGTTATTTGTTTAAATTTATCTAGTAAATTTCTACTCTCCCTGATGCTACTCATTTTTTTCTTCACAAACTAATTGGAAATTACAGCAATTTTATATTATAAAATATAGTTCAATATTCATTAAAATTTTTCACTTGTCAGGTTTCTAAATGTTTAAGCTTCGAAGTATTTAATCATCATCATCAATTTAAAATTTCCAATGTTAGCCTCTTAACTCTTGCAATCTATTTCTTATAGCAACTCTAAGAAATAGTCATGATTTCTTATCTCTATTTACACATGAATAAACACCTTAGAGCAGGGGTGTCAAACTCATTTCACCAGGGGCCACATCAGCCTTGAAGTTGCCTTCAATGGGCTGAATATAATTTTAACTCCTTAACTGTTAAGGAGTAGTTACACTTATCCAGTCCTAAAATTATTTTGGCCCTTTGAAGGCAACTGTGAAGCTGATGTGCCTCTATACCACCCCCATGAAAATAAGTTTGACACCCCTGAGTTGGAGCTTTTACAGGTAATAAAGCATTTTCACGGCAACTTCTAACTCTCCATGTTATCAGGTATCTTGAAAAGTTGTCACTTTCTAAGTCATGTACCATACTTGAAGAAACATTAAAGAGTAAGAGAGAAGTTGTGCATGGATGTGCACACAAGTGTGCATGTTTAAAAATATATCTATATACCATCATTTTGAAAGCAATCTATCATCGCAGAAAATTGCGGCTAATTTGGTACACAATTTCTCTGTAAAACTGAATATTAGTTTTGAAAACACGTTTACACACTTTTACATACTGTGTATAATTAAAGATTTCCATGATCATTCTCAATCTCTTCACATAATAATATAAAGATTTCTTCAAAAACATAAACCCACAATATACCACACCTGATGCATGAAAACTGCAGCTGGTTGCACCAAGGTGAGTACAAATGAGAGAGAGGTGGAGCCACCACCAAGAGGTCCTCCCGTTTCTCCTTCTCCAGCTCTGCAGACAGACTTCTCACATACCGACCCAGTGTCACCGGACTATACAAAAAGGCTTAATTTATTATTTTTGGATTAAAATAAATAAAAAGAATAATGATTTATTTTTACTTTTTTTCTGTACTTCCCCCTGCATTTGGAGCACCCCACATTGGAGTTTAATCATGTTCATGCTTGTCTTACCATCAGAGGCAGAAGTGTTTTGCTAATGCCTATTGATGATGTAAAGAAATCCAGAACCACATGATCACTTCTGGAGACACTAGAGGTTTCTCGAGTTCCAAAGAGTATTTTCATCCCTCAAGTGATACACAGAGAAAATTAAACATCTAGCATAGACAGGACAGAACACCAGCTCTCTGCTTGCAGTGACAGAATGAGCAGGGAAACAGATGGGAAAGGATCAGCCTGATACTCCTCACCTTACCTTATGATAGGGTCAGGTGCATCTGAAAGAAGATTAGGCCCAAAATTTTTTTTTCTACAGCACACTTTTATCACAAAAAAAAAGAATACTGGCAGGAATCATATGTTCAAAGATACAAAAATGCCCCACTTTTATTGTGACACAATAGCTGCAGGATCTCCACAATTTCATTTTATCTTCTACTTTTTGGTTTCCTTAAGTGTAAATTGAGCCTTAGTTGTAGCCTGGTGGTTTTAAACTTTATTTTGCCAGCAAAGCTTTTTATGATAAGAATACCAGGTGGCATGATAAACACAAGTAGGGTTGAGGGCCCCACAAGCCCCCATCCTCCCCTACAGTGGCTTCCAGGAACCTCAGGGGAATGTGAAAGTGTCACAGAACACAACGTGAAAAACACCAAACTGGGTGTCAAGGGCCCTCTCTAGCTCTAAGACACTATAATCTATGAGTCAGAAAACTTAATTCAGTTTCATAGTTTCTTCTTGACTCACCAGAGGATGACTCAATATTTTTAAATGGTAAATGTATGCCACTCGGTCACTTAAAGGCAGAAAAATTCTAGTCCTGACAATTCCACTGAAATGTTTTCATCTACATGGAGTTTATCCTCAACAAGGTCACTGAGGCTATTAAGTAGATTCTTTGTATTCAGCCACTCCCAAATAAGTCAAGTCACTATTCATTAACCTTTTTCTTTCTTGTTAAATAGCAGCATTAGGAATTATCAGTAGATGAGTGCTCAAACTATACTTCTCTTGATGTGTATTCTTATTTTTGCTTCACTTTTTGAGGTCAGCAAACAAGCCAAAAGCCCAGGAAGGCACAGAGGCAATGGGGACATGGCTATATAAAGAAGGCTTTCATTAACCTTACTGACCCACCATAATTTCAAATGTCAACAGCTAATCAGAGACTCACTGACATCATCAATGGATGGAGAGATGAGATATCCTGTGGGATCAGTCTTTTCTCTTAGTCTGAAATATATATTTATAACACTGCAGGGTTACTTTTGCTCTGAAGTGATAGTGGGAAAATTTCCATCTACTATTGAAATACATGCTTCTAAGGCTGAAGTTAATCATTAATTTTGATAGAACAGCAAAAACATTTATTTAAATGTCAGAAACTGACTATATTATTGGCTCCTCTTCTACTAAATTCCCCCATGGCATTTTGACAATATAGGCAGCTGTGATGTTTGGCTCACTAATCCAGAAAAGAAAAGGTAAGCTAAACTATATTTCTTTTCTTATAAAGATTTCTCTCCATGAATTGTATTTATCTCAATGGGGAAAGTGCACATAACTTTATTTGCTTTAATTGATAAAATTTCTAATCAAATTTCCAGTAATTTGCCACTCCCCTAGAAACACCTATGTCAGACACATAGCAATGAATGTTTAAATATGTTCAACCAAATCTAAGAGAAATGGAAAGTGATAGTTTACCTAAGGAAGATAAAAATTTGCAATTTGAATTTTTATTAATTTCATAGCTTTTACAAAACTCTGTTAGAATGGCTTTCTCTTGGCAAAATCATCACTTGGACCATGACTGACTAACAGTCCTACTCAAATATGTAAATAAATGTGTAAAGATACCCCAAGTTTTTTAACATACAATGTACAGTTCTTAGATTCTACAAATTACTTTAGATCTTAAAAGACCTCATAAGATAAATATACTTCCTGACTCCAGACTCTTGTGCCTTTTATTAAACTCAAGAAATCTTGTTCCCAGTCATCTGAAGCAGAGGGAGACTATACAAGCATGAAATGAGCCCCTTTACATTGAATTGACCCAATTCATCTATTTTAAAAACTATTCCTGAAACCTGTATAATTTTTATAGCCAGTGTCAGCCCAATAAAAAAATACTCCCTAAAGGTGTGACCTCGTGCTATAGAAGAGTTAGGTGATAAACATGGAAGTAAGAATCTGAAGTAGATCATGTGCTATGTGGGATAAAATATCAATATATGAATGTGAGAAGAAAGACAGCAACCCACAAACATTTGTTGAGGAAATGAGAGAAAATATTTTATAAACTAAAGTTAATCATTAGTACCTGTATGGGAAAATTGGCACCTAATTTTCAAGGTTAAAAAAAATATCTTAAAATGAAGCACTAAGCCATCTACACCCAAAGCTGCATTTTCAGTTGTAAGAGAATCCTGGTATAGTTACAATCCACTATCTCATTAATAATGATTGAATAATCAACACTTTCAATGTTGGTAAATTCCTTTACAATAATCCAGGAAAGTGTAGGCTACTAAAATACCACAAGATTATTGATCGGCTGTCTAAAATTAAATTCCATATTTTGCTACAGCTAAAACTAGGCAGTGATTCCTTCTATAGAGATTCAAATCAGTGAATGAATTACTCTATATTAATTTTCACTTTAACTGATTTGAAAATCCATGTTATTAATTTTATCATGGACATATTTCAACACAAAATAATAGATGTAACAATGTTCTTGGAGAGTATGCATGCCTCTCATAAATTTTGTAACCTTGTGTGAATCACTTAATATGTCTCATATTTTTGTGAAGAACCTGACAGTGACCAGAGGGGAAGGGGCAGGGGGGTAATGGGGGAAAGAAGGGGAAAGATCAAGTCAAAGAATGTCTATAAAGGACCCATGGGAGGAGGAGGATTGAATGTGGGAAGGGTAGTGAGCAGGGCAGGGGAGAGCAATGGGAGATAAATAGGGACAGCTATAATTGAACAACAATAAAATAATTTTTTAAATTAACAAAAAAAATTAATAACCTCATATTGTTACAGAACAATGAGGGGGGCCTGGGACAATATACTATTACCAAAAGGAGCCCCCCAGTTTTGTTATGTCCATCTCCAGAGGAAAGACGTCTCTCAATGCCAGAGATTTGTGAAAAGGAAAGGAAATGTTTATTTAATGACATACAAACTTAAAGTAGTGACCTAATTGTCTTTATCAAAATCCCAAAGTCTCTTAAAACACCCACAAACACACACAGTCCTTCCTTCTTCCCTTTGCCCAGTCTGGGGTACCGTATCTCAGGAAAGGAAATAGAAGTCCGTGGCTCAGGAAGCCCCCAGTTCTTCCCAGTAATCTGTCTAGGCTGGTAAACCGCCCTTGGTTCCTGGCACCATCAGCTGTGTCACCGGGATCTCTGCTAAAGCCAGGTGGTTGTTCCCCCTTCTAAAGCTGCGGGGGTCCCCAATCTGGCAAAGTCACGAGGTTCTCTCTCCCAGGGCCACAGGAGTCCCCACTCAGCCAAAACAGCATGGTTCTCTCTCCACTGCCCCAGCCGTGGGAGTCTCTACTCTGCCAAAGCCACATGGTTCTCCTTGAACAATGGCTGCCATGTCTCTGTTTAAATCCCCACACCAATCTTCCTCTGCAGCCCCATTTCTGACTCCACCCGCCATCGGCTACACTTGCTAGCCCTCTCATATCCTTCCAGCTTTACTGGGCTGCCGTCATGGTCTGGGCAGGCGTGCTCCCATGTCATGGAGCCAATCTTCTTCAAGCTCCCACACAGGCACTGTAACTCGGGGGACCTGCCTCCCAGTTACATCTTGGTGGGGAAGTTACTTCCATCCCTCTGGTTCAGAGTCTGGCCACAACTATTTACCATATCTATGCAACCAGGCAAAGGTTATAGATATGTTAAATGACCACACCAGAGCTTACCTGCAAAGTTGTTGCTGTGCAAAACAGATCTCAATGGCCCTGCTCCATTTGTTCCTTCCCCCAACTCACACCTGTGGGGGAGTGAGGACATCCTAATATTTCCTGAACACCTTGAGTTCTGGACCCCATTTCAAATCCCTATTTGGGGTCCCCCTTGGCTGCACCCTGTTACAATATGATCACTTAATCCCTATGGAATTGTATTGAAGATTAAGTAAAAGACAACAAAAGAAGTTACCATTTCCACTGAACTGCTCTCTCACCAATGAAGCTCTAGACCACATTCATATCTCTGCTCCCACTCTGTGAATTGTATGTTTACACAAACCAGCTTTGACCAGATACGCTTGCTTTACTATGGGCAATTTAATTAAGTATGAAATAGATGATACACTATGCGTATAAAAAATAGGAGAGACAAGTATAAAAGTTTTAGGAAAAGTGAAGAAAAATTTTCACTCATATCACAAGTATATTTATTTGTGACCCCTTAAAGAAAAACAAACTAGAAGCCATAAAACATTTAACAATGGTCTTTCTTATTCAAGACAGTTAACTTCAAATACCAATCAGTGGGCTCATATTTCAAGAAAGGACCCAGTCCTATGTCAAAAGATTGCTGTATGGATGTGCCCATTTTGAACTAAAATTAAATGTTTAAGGCATAGTTATTACTATTTATGCCTCCTGATTCTTATGCTAACTAAGCACTTTCAGGTTCAAATAGATAGAGAAATAGCACAAAAATAAATATGGATTTTCTCACACTCTACACAGGCACATGACTATAAAGTATTAAATCAAGCATTATTTTAAGCTTCTATAATAAAATACATTTATTTGCCCAAATAATTTGAAGTGGCAGTATACTATATACTTGTCTCAGCCTATTATTTTTTCTTAATTCTGAATTTAAATATGTGAAATAAAACCATAGAATTCTTGGAATTGAACACATAAGATTGTACATTGTCTAAGCCAGGATGTTCATTTTGCACAGGAGAAACTGAGCAACCTCAACCTCAAGATGAATAGCCTTTTGTAAAATGTGGAGAAAAATATAAGTTATATAGTACTTTCCTCTTATGTGTCATTCAGTTGTTATGGCCTCAGCTTACTCTGTCACATGGTTCATTCTTACAATTTTGGGAGTCTTGGCTTAATTTTGTCACATATATGAGACTAAAATTGCTGGCATGCATTAACTTACAAAGTTCAGTTTAATGAAAACAAAATTATTGAAATTCATATTGCAATCTCTAGTACATTATTGATATGCATGGAAATAACCTTTATTTCTTCTAGATAGCTGTCATAGACTAAATGATTTGGAGAAACATTTTGGAATAGCAATTGGAGGCCCTCAACATTAAAAGCATATCTTAAGAAACAATGTTTACTTTCCAAGGTCCAATTTAATTCTATTTTCACTTAAATGAGTGATGTGCATTTTATTTGCCCTACCACCTGAACTTAGGTGAAAAAATTAGAGGCTTGGGGCATGGTCCCGATTATCAAAAGCCCTTTGTTTTACTGAGGACATATGTAATTGTCTACTATTTCTACATTTTGAGCCTTTGTCCACAAGAAGGAGGATGCAGCAATTATAAATGTCATAGTAAAAGCAAATCTGTCTTACTAAGTCACTATTTTATGCTTCTGTATAATGTTATCACATATATTTTTGAATGAATGAATAAATGCCTTTGTCTATATAGATATGATACATAGAAATAAAACCTGCTATTTGGTCATTCATGTCTTGTTTCCCAAAAATGACATAACATTTACATATTAACCACTCTCTTTTTTGTTTTCTGTTAAAAATTCAATTAGGTTTTATTTTTTAGTTTCATCTATTCTAAGCTAGCAGTTGTTACTTTTTTTCTTGCTAATGTTGGCATTAATTTCTGTGTATAATTCATTCTGTCTTTAAAAGCTCTGAGAAAGAAGACTTTTATATCCCCTCATTACCCACAACTTATTTAGGCATTAAAATTTTTCTTAAATTATATTTTGTGCTGTTATGTTGGTGACCCTTATCAGTTTGTAAACAAATATATTTGTTCTCTATATGTTTATCCATTGCCTTCCAAACAGAGTGAAAATGAACTTAGAATCTTTATCGCATTCTCAACAGGCTTTGATGATACCATTAAAATACAAAATAACCAGAAGTTAAATTATCAATAAGAGTCATTTATTTTGCATTTTTATTTTAAAGAATACTTAAGAGAATTGTGATGAATTAGCAGTGACAAACTACTTCTTGCAGGCTGATTTTGTATGGAGAGTTTAATTAAACATTGCAGCTGTTTATCTCTATGGTGATTAAATTTTCATATGTAAATTACATGTATTAAGATCAAGATACTTATGTAAATGTCACTAGCCTTAATGTTTTGTGCTACTGTTATTAACTGACTAACCGTCAGTTTATAATCTCCTTGTATTAAGATCTATCTGCATAGATACATTGTTAAGACAAGCAGATTGCGATCCTAGAAACAAACAAGTTTATTATGTATTTTTATCCAAAACCCAAAGTTTATCAGGCAATCTAAATATGTTTACAAAAAAAAATAAAATTTAAAGCATCTAGAAAAACACCTGTCTAGTTCTAAATTCCATTGCTTAAAAAATCCATTCTATACAGGGTGGGGCAAAAATAGGTTTATCGTTATAAGTACATGCAACACAGAGTTTATTCTTGTGTTAGTTATTAATTACTGTATTATTTTCCCTTCCAAAGACTGTAAACCTACTTTTGCCCACACTGAATATGACACACACACATATATATGCAGTGGTTGAGAAAAAATACTAGCAAGGTAGAATGTGTATACAGTAGCCACAGACATAGCATGGTACATGCCTTTGGAGTTGCTATGTGGGTACCATCAATATAGATAATTTTAGAGGATCACTTACATATAAACTACATGCTCAGACTTTGCTTCAGATTAGCTCTTCACTCCCTAGCGAGAGGGAAGGGAGGATAAAGCAAGGTTGTTGAGAAAAACCTCAAATAACAATGGTAGTCCTTACAGCTCAACATAGCTCCCACACCAAAATTAACAAACCCTTTAAACCAGAAAAAAAAAATTGATTTGTAAATAGAATAAAAGGGATTAGCTTACTAAATGGCAGTCAGTCAAAAGGCCATTGACAATACAAATATTTCTTTGAGATACTAGAGATTAGTATGAATTGGATAATGCGTTACCTTTGTGACAGTATTTGTGCTGTGTCTTGCTTGATTTAGTATCCACACTTAGATTCTCCACACTATGTAGCATATAAGGCAGATAAGCAGCATAGTATCTAAGCAGTGTCACGTCTTATTAGAGCTATTTAGCATTTCTGTTTCTTGATTTCACCAATACTTGCATCTATATTTTAAACATACAATATTATGTTCACAGGTTATAAGACTTTAGGGACAAAAAAGGGAAGTACTGATTGGATAGATCTGTATTCCTACTTTTTTTATTCAGAAAAAAGTCAATGTCACATTATAACAGTGACTCTGAACTTCTCTAGTAAGACACTAAGTATTTTCAAAGGGTTTTAAAGGGCTGTCCAGAAGGTATCCAGCCATGTATTAGGAAAAATAGAGACACTTATTTAATAAGATATAAGAAACATTGTACATATGACAATGACACCTCTGTCCCCTTCAAAGTAGGCACCTTGGGACCTCACACACAGTTATCCCAATTGACATCAGCTGCCCCATTTTTTTTTTTCCTGAATCTCACCAATGGTCTGAAATATCCTTCCTTTCAAAGGTGATTTTACTTTTGGGAAAAGCTTGAAGTCGCAGGGCATCAAATCTGGGCTGTAGGGGGACTGAGTCACCTGCATAATTTGATGTTTCACCAAAAATCTCTTCACAAAATGTGGTGCATGGGCAGGCATATTGTCATAATGAAGCTGCCAATCACCAGTTGCCCATAGCTGCAGCCTTCAGAACCATCTAAATAGTTTCCGTGGAGGAATGTTCGAACTTAATGCAAATTTGATGTAGATCCATTGTTCTACTTGCTCAGTCATTTTGAAAGTAATGGCTACACAGTACACGTGCTCACTCAACGGTGTCTACTGCCCCCACTGACTAGTACAGTGAAGTCATCATTGTTCGTGCGTGCACATTCCAGTCCACTCTCCTTGGCTTCTAGGTTACATCGATGTTGTGCACACCATTTTCATTATGTTAATAATGGGTGGACTTTTTCCATATAATTAGATCTATTTTGTTCATGTATTGTGGTCTACCAATTCTTGGGTATTGACAAATATTTGTCTATGATAAATAATTCCCAATGTAAGTGATATTGGATAATTGCAAGTTTTATCACTCTTTATACCACTTTCAATTAAATTATTCTCTTTTCTCTCTTTTTTTTTTTTGACTTAAATAACAGTTGTTTTATCTCAGAGTTTAGGAGGCTAAGAAGGCAAGATCAATATGCCAGCATACTCAACTCGGGGAGGGCTGTTGTTCTGCCTTGCAGACAGCTTCCTTCTTGCTGTATGTTTACATAGTAGAGAGAGTATGAATGCTGGGATCTTTTCCTTTCCTTGCAGGGTCACTAACCCCATCAAGGAAGCCCCATCCTCATCAAGCTTCATGGAAGTATACTTATCCCAAAACTCAATGAATTGTTTACATTGAGTATGTACAGCTTTTTACATGTTAATCACACCTTAATTAAGCAGTATTTTAAAAAATTCAAGATCTCAAGAACAGATCCCCATGATACAACTAAAAACTATCAGGCAAGTAAACAAAGTATGTGAGAGTCAAATGAAATGTGGTTTTACAGGTCTGTGCATATGTACATACGGTATAGTTTAATAAAATTGATTTACTTAAAAGAAATCTGAGCCAATACAGTTGTCCAATGTAACAAAAGCCAAAGGAAGAGAGTGTTTTAAGATAGAGAAAGTGATGAAGTCAGAGGACTGAGGGTGTCCAAAGACGCAGGAGCATGGTGGTCACTGTTGGCTTTGATAAGGTGATGGAGAACAGTGCCAGATTGGACCAGGAGTAAATGGAAGGTGTGAGAGTGGGGACTGTGTCTTTTCAAATTATAAAACATTTTAAAAATAAGTGATGTGAAAGTGTTGGGGAAAATAACTCACACTCGGGAGAGATGGAGGAGCACGATCCTATATTATGCATGCGGGCTCAGAGGACAGACTTGATTCCAAATTCTGAGCCCCAATCTCTAACTTTCTGGGGTTTAAATAGCCTCTGATTCCCTGCCTACATGGCAAAGCAAGGTTACAGAAGCTAAATGCGGAAGTTAGGTCTAGCTACCTTATATGGGAAACAAAGGAACAAAGCATGGGGTCCTAGCACAGAAGCACAGGGTCCTAACGCGGAAGTTACAAAGTACAAAGTAGCCTGATATGGGGGTTGCCTGTCACAAAAGAACTATAAATGGAAAGGAGCATGGAAATCTGGGAAAGATGTGTTTTTGTTTTTCCAAATGGGGAATGATAAAAAAGGTGACTGTTATAACTAGGTTTGGTCATGAGACTACTATGTAATGAATATTTACTTTGCCCCTTAGTTTATAATTTTGAAGGCCTAGTCCTCAATGTAAGAGATATTTAGACAAAGGGTCTTTTGGGGGATAATAATTTCAAATAAATTTATTCTCAAAGGACTCTCAGAATTCATTTTTTTCAGGTATTTAGTATCACTTTAATACTTACAAGTCTTCTGTTAGAATCTCCTACTTTCTGTTGATACTTTATGTCTTCATCAGTTACAATCTTGTTTCCCTTATTCATGTTTAAAATGAGAAAGTGGAAAGAAATATTATATACCACAGAAAACAAGATTTTTCATCATCAGAAGCATCTTAAAGATAATCATACTCACCTTTCTTACCCAAACAAAAACATTTAATAAGTGTATTGATCATAAACTTCCCCAACTATTTCTTCCATGTTTTGAAAGAATTGAATATGAAAACAGTTATTTCTTATTTAACCTGTAGATAGCTGAATTCACTCAAGTTTTTTCTCAGTATTGCAAAATATCTGAATAAAACATAAGTCTGATAAGCATTTTGTAAAAACAATGTAACCTTTTACTGTAGATATTCTTGAATGGTGATACAGTGGTTCACACAAAGTATCTCACAACACAATCCTGTTAACCATTTAATTGTTCCCTCATGGCCCATACTCCTAAGAGGTGATAAACATTTCTCCTTCTCTTCCTTACTACTCCAACTCCATCCTCACATTTTTTCTTGTTCTTTTATTTTCCAAACATCATACTAGTTAGCTACAATCTTCTTTCAAAACTCTAGATTATTACATGTATATTTCTCCTCCTTTGGAAACTCCCTGAGATGTTCCAACTAATTCCCTTTGCCACTCTTATTCATAGAAGCTCCAACTGGAAATCTTAAACAAAATCCTCCATTTCTTTTGCCTCTCTCTGTCTCTTTTTCCCTCTATCTGTCTCTCTTTCTTTCTCTTCACACACCCCTTCCTCTCTCTCTAAAATCAATGAACTTGTCCTTGGATAAGGATTTAAAAAAGAATTCTTGCCATCTGCAACAACAGGGGTGGACTAGAAGGTATTGTGTTGAGTGAAATAAGTCAGAGAAAGACAAATACCATATGATTTCACTTATGTGTGGAATCAAATAAATAAATAAACAAAACAGAAACAGGCTTATAGATCCAGAGAACATTTTGATGACTGCCAGATAAGAGGGGGCTTGGGAGGATGCATGAAAAAGGTGAAGGGATGGAGAAATACAAGTTGGCAGTTACAGAACGGTCATGGGGATGTAAAGGACAGCGTAGAGAATATAGTCAATAATATTGTAAGACATATGTATGGTGTGAGGTGGGTACTTGAATTATTATGGGGGATTACTTTGTAAGTTACATACAGAGTGAGGCAAAAGTAGGTTTAGAGTTGTTCGTATGGAAAATAATATAATAATTAATAAATAATATAAGGATAAACTGTATTTCACATACAACTGTAAACCTACTTTTGCTTCACATTATAATGTCTAATCAGTGGGTTGTACACCTAAAACTAATATAATTTTGTATATCAACTGTAATAAAACTATAAAAATTATATAAAAATTAGCATAAACACAGAACCTCATCCCCTTCACTGATTGCCCCAGCATCCGACTTTATTACCCAGAGTAAGCACTTTTCTACAATTTTGCTTCTATATTTATGAATTTATTTTTTATACATTTTATCATGCCACAATCTGAGCCTCATTAGGACAGAAAAATCACCTTCCTTGTTTGATGTTTTAATGTTGGCTCCAAGAACAGGGTCTAGAGTCCTAAGTTATACTTAATAAACATTAAAATAATGAGTTTATGTATTTGCCCTAAACCTATTATATGTGGTTACAGTGAATGAATCCACATTTTCTTACAAATGACTGCTCCAGAAATACTTGAAGACAACTGTCTTGCTATCTTCATTTCCACTAGCCAAAAATCCTCCAATCTTCAAGCATTTTTCTGTCTCTGATCCTGCTTCTGTTTCCACACATCCCAGTGTGCCCATACTTTGAAATGTGTGAAAATTTTAGAAATAAATTTGTTTTCCTTCTAAAACTACAGTGTAAAAATAAAACTATATAGTACTTAACTACATTTACTTTTTAATGTAAAATTAATAAAAATAACAAAAGATTAAAAATACATGTTTTTACCACAAATATTTGACAAATATTAATATTTGCCTCATTTGCTTGTTTAATCAAAACCAAAAACATAGACATACATTTAAAGGACTAATGTCTCCCATCTCCCAACCTAAATTACTTTCTTCCTATTTCCTTGCCAACTGTTGATATCTTAAACTAATTAAGTTCTGCTTCTCTGATAGGTGGGATCAAATTTTTATTATTTTCTATATACTTAGACAATTGTACCTGTTCTATTTATTAAAAAGTTAATTTTATCTTACTACCTCTGTCATATGTCCTGTCTTCCATGACAACAGAAGTGGGATTCCTTATCCATTAAATTATTTTTCTCTTTCTGTAACAATACCACTGTTTGAAATACTAAGCCCCTTTAATTAACCTTAATATGTCTGATGGCAAAATTCAGAATTTTGATAAACATTATTTTGACTTTATACATTAACTTGGGGATGAATTGTGCCTTTCTTGAATTGTCTTTTTTTCAGTGTATGAATTTAAGAATATAGATTTCTATCACTTTAATTACATCTTAAATTTTGAGATGTATTATCTTAATTGTTCAGATTTTTGAGTTTTGAATACACTGTAATTACAATTATTATTTCTTTGCTGAACCATAAATAATTTGTAAGCATATTTCTTAATTTCAAATGGTACAATATACTGATAATATTTTTTGTTAATTTCTTCATTAACTGCATTTTGCAAGACTGAGGCCTCAGCATGGCCTGTGCTCAGTTTTCATATTTCAAAGTTGCTTTTCTCGTTTCCTACTTTGTAATATTTTGGTGTTCTTTTTTTTAACCAAATTCTATTTTATGTCATTTCCCTTTAGTCTAAAGGACATCTCTGGCGATGAGTTCTGTCAACTTTTATTTAACTGTATTTTATTGTGATGTTTGAGAAATTTTATCACCTGATATAAACTTATTATCTTTCCTTTATTTTTTTCTTTTCTTTACTTAAAGATACTTCTGGCCACTATATTTCTGATGAGAAGTCTGCAGTAATGCTTGTCCCTGTTTTCGTGTTTACAACATATCTTTAATTCTTTGGATACTTATGAGATTTTAAGAGACGGGTCTTAAGCAATGTGGATATCATGTTCATGAACAGGATCTGTTCACGTGTTCATCTTTTCTTTCCCCCAGCGGTACCAGGATATGTGTAAATAGGCCTTTTTCATGAAATTTGGAAAGCTTTTGATTTCTCATATATATTTACCCCAAACTCTCATTTCCTTGAACTCCAACCTCTGCCCCCTCCACTCAGCAGGACTGCCGTGCTCTATAGGACAGCAGCCTTCTCAGAGTTTGGGAAACACTCGCTGCCTTTATGGCTCAGCTGTGTCAGGGATGGCAGGGTGTGTGCCTGTTAGTGCTCCTTGCCTGAAAACAGTTAAACAATTTCCTTACATATTTTATCCAGTTTTATAGGTTTCTTTATTTTTCTATGGTAGAAGGGTTAGTCTTTAATCATTTACTGCATCTTGAAGTTGTATTTATAAAATTCTGAACTCAAGCTTGTTAACATCTTCCACTATAGTTTTAGATTTGCCTATTTATCCAAAAATTTGGTTATATTTTACTTTATATATTTTGATGATATATTATTACTTTTTATACAGTTTCAGAAAATTTATATTCTACTGGTGAATTTTTGTCTTATCCTACTCCAGAAAGATTATTTTATTTTGCTTTGATTTGTACTCAAATCTACATTTATCTGGTCAATTTAACCAACTGGAAAACTTGGCAAATGGAGATAGCCTCCCAAATGGATGCAACACATGGATGCTGGACTCATTGTCTGCTTGGTATGGTTCATCTACGAGCTTGCTGCTAGGCTTCTGTGAAAAATGAATGTGTGATACATGGAGACTTGCATTCTCCAGCCTGATAGTCCCTTTCTGGGCAGATCAACTCTGATTCAACAACTAACCAAGCAGGAAGAGCCCAGTGTATGTCCTTTATAAAAGTGAAATGTTATATTCAAGAATGTAGCCACCCTAGCTCCAACATTATTTTGGATCTATATGAAAAATTGCCAACTATTCTTTTAGAGGAAGCTTTATCCTATCCTCTGCTGTGAAGCAAGGCTTCTGGTTCTCTCTCTCATTGTGTAGTGTAATCTCAATCCTAAATTTACTTTAAAATATATGTTAATTTAGTGACTCCATTTTTTCCTAAATATATGCTTGAATTTCTATTACTGAACTAAAATTCATTTAGAACAAAATAAAATTTAATGCCTTTATATTTATTGTGATCCTTTAATCATAAATGCCTTTACAACTCATTTTCTGTTTTCTACATGCTCCATTTTCCTTGTTCATTGTTCTATTTCTCAGTTTTTATTTTATTAACCCAATATTACTCTCTTCCCTCTAGTTTATTAGTTCTGCATTGCATTTCTGTTCTTGTAGTGCTTAATCTTACATTTTAACATGAATATTTGACCTAATCTAAAGTTAATCAAAATCCCTAACTCCTACTGAAAAATATTATCATTTATGTTTATTCCTTGATTTTTTTCTTACATGTGCTATTTAGTATTTTGTGATCCATTTTAACTGTGCAAAGTCATCATTATTTATATTACAAAGTATGGTTCTAATTCAATGTGTAACATTTATTAAGTCAACATTATTAAATTATTTACCAGTTGCTTCTTTTATTATATTTTTTGTGTTTCTGAAGTATATTTTTCTAACATGTAAGTAATTGTCACTTATTATTTTTTATTAATCTCTCTCTCATTCTGTCTATTTTTTCCCTTTGGGACTCAGACTTATGCTGGACCTTTGTTCACATGAATTTTAATATCTCTTCTTAATTTCCTTAATAAATATTCATAAATTTCATTTCCATAATTCTGAATTATTTTTATAACCACCCGCTCTTTCTTTTCTTTATCTTCATTTCTAGATTATAGATCATTTTAAATATGTTTGTTTTTAGTTTATTTTGTATTAATTTATAGATTTTTCTTATATTTTAATTATATTAAACATACCAATTTTATAATCTCTTACATGTCACATTAGTATGGAAAATCTGCTTTTTGCCTTGCTGGGAAAATATAATTTATACGTGTCATTTCTTTCTTGGAACACTACTACTGTTAGCAGGGTAATTCCTATATATTTGTTTTGTTTTAATTATGTTAAATGACAAAGATATCACCAGCACTGAACCATTTTTTATATACTTTATCTTGCATAATTTATGGGCCAGATAATGCAGTATATATTCAATAATTAAAACCTATATATTTTGCAAGCCAATGACTATACAATTTCACATTTTCAGGACAGAGTTAAATATTTCTTTTATCAAGAGATAAAACATTACCGCCCTGGCTGGCGTAGCTCAGTGGATTGAGCGCGGGCTGCGAACCAGGCATCGCAGGTTCGATTCCCAGTCAGGGCACATGCCTAGGTTGCAGGCCATGTCCCCCAGCAACCGCACATTGATGCTTCTCTCTCTCTCTCTCTCCCTCTCCCTTCCCTCTCTAAAAATAAATAAATAAAATCTTAAAAAAAAAAGAGAGATAAGACATTACCATTTGATCATTTTGTTTGAACACCCTAGATTCAGTTTACATTCATCTTCCTATTTTTTGGAATGCTCAGAATTTTGTTTTTTTCTCCTTCTTTGAAATTAAAAAAAACATATCTAAGTAGCTGTGAGCCTTGAAAATAGAAAAATCAACTAGCCAATTGATAATAATAAGGAAAAAAATAATCACTGCCACCCCAAACTATCCAGATTGACTAGGGTGTCCCTGATTCTGTCCATACTGTATCTCATTCATGACAACAACCTTATGAGGTAGAATTAACTAAAGCTAATCTTCAGATATGGAAACTCAGTATCAGAGATGTTAATGAAATCAACTAACTAATGACAGACTTGGAATTTGAACCAATATCTAATTATAAGGATGGTCAATTTAAACTACCTCTCTAATTAAAGAATAAGATGGAGTAGTAGCTTTTCAACATACACTGTTTTATTTTCTTTAATAAAGTGATAAATTATCCAGTGGCTGTAAAATCATAGAATATGTAAAATACTTAGTATGGTTCTTGTTTCAAATTAATAATTTACTGTAACTCATGTTTCTAGGGCAATCAAATGGCAGCCAAATAGTTTTTCCTTTGGTTATGCCAATCTCTTGCTTTTTTTTTAAACTGTTATGCTCCAATGCCATTAAATGTGGTAAAGGATACATTGATGTCATCTCTAGAAAATATCTATTTTGAAAACCTGTCAGTCCAACTATTACTAGGAACTAATTGTCATCTTAGCTTTGTGACATGAACAATTGGTGAATGAGCAACACCAGATTGCTCTGTGAGACTGACTGAAGTCAAAATTAATCTGAATCACATAGCTCAGTTCAGTGTATGCATCTTCAAAATCCATGTCCACTATCACAAGACTGATATAAATTAAGCACCAAACAGGGGAGACCTACGTATTACCAGAGGAAATGCTACTCTTGAAGTTGCATACCTCAGTAATTAATAATAATAAGGAAAGATCCCAAAACATGCACACACTGACAACATGCATATTGGAATATGTACATGTGTGTATGTAATATTTTTTTAATTACCATGTTGTCATAGTGCTTCACTAGCACTGTGGGATCCTTTCAAATGTTTATATATAGATTATTTATTGGTGATTTTATATTCTTCAGTGAAAATTAAAACTTAGTTGCTCTGCATTGTTTTATTTCTCATAGGCTTATGTTATTAATGTCTCTGCTAGTTGTTGAACACTATAACAATGAAAAATAGAAATTGTCAGTTGCAGATTCTCAGCAATTACCAAAAGTTAATTATAATTATTAAGATAACAAACATGCACACGTAATGCTCTTGTTGATAAATTTTAACTACATTTAATAAGGAAATCCAAGATTGAGCCAATCTCATAAATTGTTTTATGCTATGTTAATGCTTTCTCTAGCTAGTCAAATTAAATATTGATAGAGTATCTGCTCAGAAAGGTTTAGAAAAAGACATTTTGTTTATCTCAAAGCCTAAAAGCTAAAAAACAGCCAACTTAGAAACTGTGTTAAATCAGTTAAGCAGTAAAAATGAACATAACTTTTTGTTCTCAGTTCTATTCTCATCTGATGAATAAGAGAAGTAATAGTACGGGACTCAGGCCACACTGTGTTGTCAGTCCTTTTCTCATGTTATGTTTTAAGTGTCAATAAATATTTAAATAGGATGTTTAGTTTTCTTTCCAAGCAAATGAGTTAAATGAGGTTTTAATGGTAATTAAAAATAAGCAAAAACAAATCATTGCTTTCCCGAGTATATATTTTACTTTTAACATTGCTAAGTATAACAGACAGATTTCTAAAAATGTAAATGACAAGGCATCTTTCTTCAAGTTTAAAGTTGCTTGAAATACCCTACTGATGCCTG
Organism: Tonatia bakeri; assembly: GCA_004024845.1. Lineage (NCBI taxonomy): Eukaryota > Metazoa > Chordata > Mammalia > Chiroptera > Phyllostomidae > Tonatia > Tonatia bakeri. Next base: position 541,957 of record PVIA01000043.1, read on the forward strand.
CAAAATAATTTCTATCATATATTAAAAATACTTATATGAATATTAATGTTCATCTTAACTTACCACATAGGCTGTCAAGTAGGAAACTATATATATGACAAACTTTTTGAAGTTAATAAGAACAGTATTTTAAAATAGATTCTAGATCATGTTTACTTTTAAATGAGTAGTTCAAAGTACTCATTTACCTTTCTCCAGGGTTAAAAAACATTAACACCCCACTATTTAAAGAGGTTTTTGATCCTGCTTTGAAGCAAACTTTGTAAAAATTGGGTAGCTATTAAAGCCTAATAGCCATTATTTTCACTAAGCTTTCTAGTGGCTCAAACTTTTGAGACATTAAGACTACCTTCTATTTAAATGTGGAAACTGTGAAGCAATTCATTTTCATAAAGGAAACAGAATTGCTTCATTCACCAATAAACAAACAAGGCACATTAAGTGAGAACATGTCTAAAAATCTGAATGCCTATATTCCTATTATCTATATTTGAATAAAAGTGAAGAAAGTTTAAATATATTGCATGTTATTTGTCTTTCTCTAGAGTCATACTGTTTTTTAAACTACTATTCCACTTTCCTCTAACTCCAAAATTTAATCAGCACCCATTTTGCAAAATGTTGTTATAACAGCCCTATGAAAATAATACAAATTTTCAGATCATGCATCTTTGTTTTTTAGCAATCTAATTTAAGAGTACATAATAAGAAGTGTGATAAATTTTATCTCTAACTGAGATGGCCCACAGAGCTATGATTAAGTTAAATTGAAAATCAGCTTGATTAATTTAAGATTGTCATTATCACCCTATCTTTGTAATTTTATCTATATGGCAATTTTTACCTGGTAGGAACTCTGTGATTATTTATTAATCTTCATAAATCTCCAGTATAGTTTTAAGTTGGTTTGGCATTAATATTTTCTCCAAGTATCTGTGAATCAGACTGTGCTGTGCTTTACATATGGACACACAAAGTTTACTGCTTATTTTATAGTGAAAAGAGTCTGTGTATTTGCATACTGCAGATAGCAAAAGATAACAGAGTTCCAGAAAATTGAAGATTGGAATGTACTATGGTTATAAGGCTGTGTTTCTACCCTCATTTTTTCCAGGGTTTACCAAGATATTTATTAGGAGGCTCCAAATATAGTAGTAATATAAAAAAAGATATAAATCAGGAATACTTGCTCCTCTCTCCTTAGCCAAAAGTGAGATTTAATTCACACTAGCAACATCATGAGTATTCATTGGTATTGCCTCCCATCCCTGTATGGGGATATGTGGTCACACCTATAAATTAAATGGAGGAAGGTGATTTGGGCAGGAATGGAAGAGGGTTTAAAAGACAGCCTCAGGACATAAATGCAGGGTAAGGCCAGATATAAGGAGGATAAGCGTATCTTCTAAAGATCTAATACTCCCACCAACTGCCAACCTTTATATTTATTCTGGGGTAAAAGTCACTGTTTAAAGAGGTTTCCAACATTTCCTTATAGAAAACTCTGAATTTGTCACCTAATAAGGTCTAATAGCCCTAATTTTTACTAGGCTTTCTGGTGACTCAAATTCTTGAGTTTTTAAGACTATCTTCTCTATATTTAGATGAGGAAACTGGAAAGTGTGTATTTTGCAACTTGAAAAAATTAAACAGAATAGAGGAATTTATTTAGTGTATTCTGTGTGTCCTATGAACTGTCTGAATTAGTGGGACTGCAAGAAGAAAAAGACACAATCTATATATTCCAAGAGATATAAATCCAGAAAATAAGACTTATATACCTAAAACAATTCTAGGTAGATACTTCATCTGGTATCTACTATTATTATTTAGTAATCTATTATTAAATAAGTGAAAAAATATGCAGGGGGAAGAGGGTTGTCTTTATTTGTAAAGAATGAGTCCTACATTTGAAGGATATCTACATTAGACTTGACATACTTAATAGATAACAAGTTGAAGAATTCCCCCAAAAAAGCAGGGCAGGGCACCTTGATGATTAAAAAGCACAAAAAGATACACTGGGGTTAAAAAAGAAACTATTTCTAGTTAGGAGTTAAGATCATTCTCAAAGCAGTTCAGAAGTAAGGACTAAGGAGAAATGAGTTTCAATAGTTAAGATGGGCTCAGACAGACAAAGACAAACTGAGGTTTGGATTGATAAGGAATAGGAACCGTTTCTCAGAATTGGATGAGTGAACTAGAGAGAAGAAAATATTACTGCAGGTATCAAAAGGGAAATGAGACTGGAATGGGCAAGAACAAAAAATATTAGGTAACTATTTGGTGAACCAGAGAGATAAAGCCCACTAACCAATTAGAATATCTCAGATTATGAGTTCTGTGGTCTGCAAAATGTCAACCATCTGAGGTGGCAAGTGAAGAAACTGAAATCTATTTAATAAGCCTTTTGCCAGGGTGAGATTTTTATGTTAATACATCAGCTCAGGGTGGGGGATTCTTCTCTATTTTACCCTTCTCCAAGAAGTTCAAGTCTCTAATTTGCCAGTGCATTTCCAGGGCACAAAAACGCTGAATATACAGTTGCTGCTCCCCTGATATTGTATGTCTGTCTATTTGTAGAAAGAATGTGGTCAAGAAATAACAAGGATAACAATTAAAAAAAAAACCTAGAGAAAAATTGTGATTGCTGCAGAAATTCATTTGAAAAACTATTCTGAATTTGATACAGGGAGGAGAAATCCAAGATACTTTATCTCACAGTCAATAGGAAAGTAAGAAGAAAGAAAGAGATAGGTGGGGCATTTTGGAAGGTGTATAATATTTGAAAGAAAAACATAGAACATTGGTAATAAAGTCAGAAGAGATTTCTTGAGGAACAAGATTAGAATAGAAGATACTGACAACTCAGCTTTGAGGTTCATCCAAAGTAATGTTTGAGCCATTTAAAATAGTACCTATGAAAGCAAAGGTGCTATTAAAGAATAAGCAACATAATGGAGAATGCTCAAAAAAAGATAAATCAGAAAAATAAATAATTTTAAGAAGATGCTGCAATTAACAATGCAAATAGGAAAGACAAAATGGGATAAAATCTAAATAGAAATACATTAAATTGTCTAGAAAGAATATGCTGATTATGTAAAAATTTATAAAAAGAATGGATTTTCCATTCTAAATTATAAAGAAACTAGAGTTGGGGTGGAAAGAAAAAGAAGAGGTAATTTCTAAATAATTTGACTGAGGTCCTGGCAGAGTGGATCATCATCCCACACATGAAAAGGTTGTGGGTTTGATTCCCAGTCAAGGCACATACCAGGTTGGGTTCAATCCCAGTTAGGGCATGTCCTGATGCAACTCATTAATGTTTCTCTACTCTCTTATCAGGGATAAGAAATTAACTTCTTTGCTTCCTCATTTGTAAAACAGAAATAACATTATTTATGAACTTATTATGATAATAAAATAAAATGAAGTATAATTTTATCTCACTTCCTAGCTCTAGCCCTAAGACACATTGCAGTGACTAACCTTACATAGTAAATTTTTTTTGAAAAAGATAAACCCCTATAAATTACAATAAACATAATTTTGTGTATAGAACCATGTAAAATTATACATAAAATACATTTTTAGTATATTCCAATAACAAAAATTTACCTCTTCTTACTAATTTTTTTTGTTTTAACTATAAAGGTAATATTAGTTTGCTAGGCCTGCTGTAACAATGCACCACAGTCTGGGTGGCTTAAACAACAGAAATTTAATTTCTCACTGTCTAGGAGGTTGGATGTCTGATATGAATATTTTGGCAGAGTTGGTTCTTTCTGAGGATTTTAAGGGAGAATGTGATCTAAGCCTCTCCTTTAACTTGTAGGTGGCCTGAATCTTCCTATCTTCACATCACCTCCTGTCTTTTTATGTCTGTGTCCTCTTCTATAAGGAAACTAGTCATATTAAATTAAGGTAAATGCTAAAGACCTCATTCTAGCTGACTTACCTCTTTAAATATACTGTGTCTAAATATATTCACATTCACAGGTACTGAAGGTTAAGACTTCAACATTTGAATTTAGGGGCACAAAATTGAGCCCATAATGCAGGTATAATTGACTTTCAATACATTAATTACATTATTTCTTATTGGTCCCTTTTACTATAGGGTAAGCCTTCAATAAATGGCAACTACTATTACTAAGATAAACACCTGTGTAATAAGTCTTATTTTGAAAAGTCCAAACTGGAAAAAATTATACCTTGTTAATATAAATTTCCAAAAATAGGAAGTTGAAAGAAAAGTTTTCAAAGGGAGATAATATTAAATATTTAAATCATGGTACATTATATCAGTAGAGATAGTTTTAATGTTTTTAAAAATAATATATCCATTATTGCTCATTTATAGGTGAACATGTCCAGTATCTGTACATTCACTGTTTGGTTTAAAAAAAAACTGAGAAAGGCAACTTAATTCTGATGATAATTCTTTGTTCATTAGTTTCATAAATTGTATAACTCTAATTAATCCAACCTTAATAATCCTAGTCTACTAGAAGTAATATCTTCAAAATGATAACCTATGTATCTTAAATTCTATATTTAGGCAAACCATTACTCAAATATGAGAGTGGTTGGCAAATAAACTGTAATTGGTATTGGACTCCCTACCCCTTGCTTACCATTGCCATTAAATACATACGTACGTATATACATACATACATACAAGTTTTATGAAACATTATTTTATAACCGAGTCCATGCATGAGAGAGCAACAAACATAGGTCTACATTCTTTGGAAGAAACAAAACACATAAAGTAAGCCTCAATATAGTCACTTTGGTTTCTGCCCTAAAGATACTATAGGAACTACTTTGCAGGGAAATAAAGCCCAAATAGAGACTGGCACTCTCCATAAGCATGAGAAGAAAGATTAGATTTCAAGGATGCCAAATGGAAGACTGTATAAAAATTCCATTCCATTGGCAAATTCCTAAGGTATTTGTTTAAGGCAAGACTCTGGGAAACCTAGAATGTAGCTTGAAGATGAAAGGCTAAAGAAAGGAGCAGAGATTTTGGAGACACACAGTCCTGGGGAGACACTGAGATTCAGTTTCAGTGAGAGTAAAAAAGTCTCTGGAGAACAAACAATACACATTTTTAGCTGAAATTCCACAGAGGCTGTGTTCTTGAAGTATGACTGTATCCTAAGAATAAAGGCAAATTTTAAAAAGACCCATCCTAAAACAGCCCAAAATCAAACACAAAAAGAAAAGAAAGTCATGTTCAATCTCTAACATGTAAAGATCTTGGAAGATGTCACTCCAATCTTCACAATAAGAAAAAGATGAACAAAATAAAAATCAATAATTCAAGTGTGGTCATATGGCAACCAGATACTCTGAAAACTGGAGAACCAAATGAGTACAAGGAATGATAATTTAACAGTGTCAGAAGTTGCTAATGCCAGGGCCTGGGAGGGAAACATAAACTGTAACTTCTGGCAGCAGATTGAGTGTGCACTCCTGAGGGTCAAGTTTTTTAAGGGGGTAGGCACTTTTTTTGAGATTTGCCTCAAGAAGCAGCACCAAGTTGTCATCATACAGATGTGAAAATATTTTTGATGATTCCAGCAAAAAGTGGGAAGACAGGGAAATGACCATTTTCAGATATTCCCAGAATATTCTGTTTTCTGCCTGTCCCCAAAGGAAATTACTAATGAATGTAGGAAGAAAAATATACAATTCCATTTATCTGTAGACATCTTACTATTTAGATAAACATAAAACTAAAGCCGTATTTACTACCATTCCTATTATCCTAATACATCATGTCCAACTTTCAACAAAAATTTATAATGCATGCTAAAATACAAGATAAAAACAGTCAGAAGGACGAATCAAGCAACAAAATAAGACTAAGATAGAACAGAAATTTTGGAAGTATATGCCCATAATTTAAAATAATTATGGTGATATGATAAGGATTCTAAAAAAGTGAACAGCATGCAAAAATAGATAACAATGTAACCAGAAAGATGAAAACTTCAAGAAAGAATCAAAAGGAAATATGCTAGAAGCAAAAAAAAAAAAAAACTGTGACAAAAATAAAGAATGGTTTTGATGACCTCAGCAATGACCTAGACACAGTCAAGGAAAGAATCAGTAAACTTGAAGACATGTCAATAGAAATTTTTCAAACTAAAATGTGGAGAAAATATGTTTTAATGGAATATAATATCCAATAATTTGGGACAATCAAAAATGTGTAACTTATACAGACTGTGAATACCAGAGAAAGAATAAAGACAATTTTAGAAGAAATATTTGAACAATGGCTATAAACTTTGCAAAATTACTGACAGACTATAAACAAACCTAGAAACTTCAGAGTACGCCAAGCAGGTTAAATACTAAAACATAAACAACAAGTCATATCATATACAAATTGCAGGAAACAAAGGCAAAGAAAAACATTTTGGAAGAAATCAGAAAGGAGAAAAAAAATACCTGACCTATAGAGAGAAAAGGATGCAAATTGCATTAGATTTCTTTTTACAAACTATATTAGCAAGAAGAAAGTGAGTGAAAAAATGTAATGTTGAAAGGAAAATAATAGCAAATAAATAAACAAACAAACAAATGAATGAATAAATAAAAATGTGCAACCTGGTATGCCATATCTGGTAAAATTATCCTTTCTCTAGCTTCTTTAATTTTTTATTGGCTTTTGGCAGTATTACTGTAATTCATCTAAAGAAAGATTTAGTTTGTTTCTAAGTTTTTTCCTCTTTGAGTTTTGTGGTGATTCTTGAATTTATAACTAAAGTCTTTACCCTGAATTTGGAATATTTGTAGCTATAATGTACTGAGTTTGTGGTTCCTGAGGTTTCCAGAACTTCTAGTGTACAATACCAGGGAGAGAAACCTACACGAGGAAGGACCCCAGAAATCTGCCCTGGGGTGCTTCCATATGTCTTTGGCTGAGGACTGTGTAAGTATCTTAACAAGTATCTTGCTGCAAGTATATTGCTGTGAGTTATAGCAGAGAGCAGTTGCTAGGAACAGAATAATGAATCATTCCAGATTTCCGAGGATCGAGGCAGTTCCCAGGACATGGGGCTTTCAGTTTTAAAACTAGGATAGTCCTAGGAAAACCTGGATGAATTTGGTCGTGCTGACCGAGATACAGAAAGCTGAAGGGAGATGTCAGAGCATGAACAATGTTGGAAGACATTGGAGCTTTTTTTACAGGCAGAGTGGAGTGGTCTCACCAAGAAAATTCACCACTGAGATCCAAAAAAGGAATTACTCAGCAGTAAGGGTCACAATCTAGATTGAGGGTCATGTTATAGAACTGAAAGCAAATATACAGATAAATTCTAACATTCTTAAATCAATCTTGACAAGATCAAGAGTCAGAAAGTACTGGGTTAGCTGAAAAGTTTGTTTTGGTTTTTCTATAAGATGGCTCTAGTAGCATTTAGTTGTCTTTAACTTCATTCAGAACATTTTTGTCAGACTGTATTATGACAGCTGTCATATCAGCTTGCATTTTTAAAAATATTATCAAAATTGGTGAACTTTTGTGTGGCTACTAAAATATTGAAGATGGAAGAAAATATGCAATGTTTTCAGTATATCACAGTTTATTACTTCAAGAAATGTAAAAACGCAACTGAAACACACACACACAAACACAAAGATTTGTGTGGTGTATGAAGGTGCTGCAATCGATCAAAGATATGAAAGGTGGTTTGCGAAGTTTCGTGCTGGAGATTTCTTGCTAGACAATGCTCCATGGTGGGGTAGACCGACTGAAATTGATAGTGATCAAATTGAGACATTAATCGAGAATAGTCAATATTATGCAATATAGGAGATAGCCAACATACTCGAAATATCCAAATCAATGAAGTTGTTGGTGAAAATGAAAAATGTGTCTTTTATTCTATAGAAAAAAACATACTGATGTTTTGGCCAACCCAATTGTTTAAACAACTATTAAAAAAAAAATCAACACCTATTAAAAGAAGTAAATACACAGGGTCTGGCACACTTTATTACATAAAAATATTTTCTTCGAAAGTCATAAGCATTTTATTCTCTAACATAACAATATCACACTCAAGTACACCATATGATATTTTAGGTGAAATGTTCAAATTGCTGTCCATCTTGGGTGAGACATTCACATACCCTACCAAGCAGACTCAATGGCATTATTTCTGCCATACCCTGTATTCCAGATTCATTGTTAACACAATATGCACATTGTCCAGAATATAATTTTAAAAATTACTAAACATGTAAATAAGCAGGATATTGTGAAACATAATGAAGAGAAACATTAATTAGTGAAAGGAGACTTCAAGGTGACAAAAATATACTAAATTAACAGACAAAGATATTAAAGAAGTCGCTATATACCATAATTTATCAATCTTGGAACAATTGACATTGTAGACCAGAAAATGTTTTGTGGTAGTGTATTTTCTGTGAATTGTAAGATGCTCAGCATCATTCCCGGCCTGTATCCAACAGATGTCAGTAGAGCTATCCCAACCAAATTGTGACAACTCAAAATGTCATAGATATTGCCAAATGTACTCCCCAGGGTGGGGCATGGTAAATTTTGCCTAGTTAAGAACCACTGTTATTCACTTGCAAATGGTGTGATTAGTTGGATATTCAAAAAATAAAAATAAAAAATGAGGACAAACTTTATCATAATAATCTCCAGGTCCATCCATACTGAAGATTGTTGTGCTAAGCGAAATAAGCCAGAGTAAGGCAAATACTGTATCATCTCACTTATATGTGGAATCTAATGAAGAAAATAAACTGATAAATTTTATAATGTTAACTGCAATTGGAAAATAAAAAATACACATTTAAATAATTTTTTAACAGACAATGTTTAGAATAATATGAAAGGAATGCTCACTTCTTTGAAAAAAAGAAAAGAATAAAAATTATATCTATACTTGGATATACTGGAACGATAAACCAAAACTGATTATGATGGTTATACTAGGGAAACAGAGGAAAGAAGTTATAGAAGACAAGAATAGAAGTGAGACTTCTAATATAAGTTACTGTGTAGTTTTAGCATTGAAAATGGTATTTTAAATTTTTTTAAATATTATTAAAAAACTCTAAAGTTATTTTTTAGTTTATTTTTTATTAACTTTTATTGTTGTTCAAGTACAGTTGTCTCCAGTTTCCCCCTACTGCTCTCCCTTACTTCAATCCTACTCCACTTTGGCTTTGTCCATGGGTCCTTTATACATGTTCCTTGATGACCCTCCTCCTTCATCTCCCCTTTATCCTTGCTACCCCTCTCCTCTGGTTACTGTCAGTTTGTTCTTTATGTCAATGTCTCTGGCTATATTTTGCTTGCTTATTTGTTTTGTTGATTAGGTTTCACTAATAGGTGAGATAATATGGTATTTGTCTTTCACTGCCTGGCTTATTTCACTTAGCATAATGCTCTCCAGTTCCATCCATGCTGCCATGAAGGATAACAGCTCCTTCTTTCTTTCTGCTGTATAGTATTCCATTGTATAAACTTACCATAGTTTTTTGATCTACTCAATTACTGATGGGCAACTGAAGGTTGCTTCCAGTACTTGGCTATTGTAAATTGTGCTGCTATGAACATCAGGCTGCATTGGTTCTTTTGAATTGGTGATTCAGGGTTCTTAGGGTATAATCCCAGCAGTCAAATTGCCAGGTCAAAAGGTATTTTCATTTTTAGTTTTCTGAGGAAATTTCATACTGTTTTCCACAGTTGCTGCACCAGTCTTCATTCCCACCAGCAGTGTGCACTAGGGGTTGCCTTTCTCCATAACTTCACAAGCACTTGTTTGTCGATTTGTTTATATGGCCATTCTGATCCATGTGAAGTGGTATCTCATTGTGGTCTTAGCTTACATTTTTCTGATGGCTAGTGATGCTGAGAATCCTTTCATATGTCTCTGGGACCTCAGCATGTCCTCCTTGGAGAAGTGTCTGTTCAGGTCCTTTGTCCATTTTTTAGTTGGATTGTCTGTCTTCCTGGAGTGGAGTCATGTGAGTTCTTTATGTATTTTGGAGATCAGACTCTTGTCTGAGATATCATTGGCAAATATATTTTCTCATATGGTTGGTTCCTTTTTCATTTTGCTGGTGTTTTCTTTAGCCATACAGAAGCTTTTTATTTTGATGAAGTCCCATTTAGTATTTTTGTATACTTACAATGAAATATCAGAAACAGAAATCAGGAAAAAAAATCCCATTTCCTAAGGCAACAAGAAAAATAAAGTGCCTAGTACTGTTTCTAGACCTGTGCTCAGAAAAGTACACAACACTGAAGAAATAAATTAAAGACGATACAAATTAATGGAAGTACATACTGTGTTCATGGATTGGAACTATTAACATCATCAAAATGTCCACGCGACCCAAAGCAATTTATAGATTCAATGCAATCCCTATTAAAATATCAATGACATATTTCACAGACATAGTACAAACATTTCAAAAATGTATATGGAACCATAAATGACCCCAAATAGCTGCAGAGATTTTGAAAAAGAAGAACAAAGAGGAGGGATCACAATTCCTTACATCAACTCTACAACAAGGCCATTGTAATCAAAGCAGTCTGGTACTGGCATAAGAATAGACACATAGATCAACGGAACAGAACAAAGAGTCCAGAAATAAACCCAGGTCTCTATAGTCAATTAGTATTTGACAAAGGGGGCATAAGCATAAAAGGAAGTAAAATAGCCTCTTCAACAAATGGTGCTGGGAGATCTGGACAACTACATGCAAAAAAAAGTGAAACTGGACCACCAACTTACACCATACACAAAAATAAACTCAAGATGGATAAGTGACTTAAATATAAGTCATGACACCATAAAAGTCCTAGAGGAGAACATAGGGAGGAAAATTTCAGATATTCCAAGCAGCAATTTTTCACTGATATGTCCCCTTGAGCAAGGGACATAAAGGAAAGAACACTAAAAGTATTTTAAAAATGTAAATAAACAAATTCAATCCTACACCACAGTGAATAATTATTTCCAATGGCTTTATAGCACAGTATTTTAACTATACATGTTTAGAGGAATATAGATCCTAAGCAAAAATGAAACTAAAAAATCCTAAATTTTAGTCTAACTATAAATATTATCATCATCATCATCATTATTATTATTATTATTATGTTCAAGATTACATAACAGTGTAGGGTGATGGTAACAAGAATTGGAATATCTAAGGTATTAAGTCCCAACTCTGAAAAATATAGATAAAATGAAATAATTAAATATTTAACTCATCTTTCCTTCTATAAACTCTATTTCAAGTTAACTTATAACTCCTAGTTTAAAAGTTTTAAATGAAGAATTCTAGGTAACTCATCTGGAAGAAATTATAGAATTATGAAATCAATATTTGGAACCCTAACAAAATAATTAATTCAGTTAATGATTATCAACATATGAAACATTAGATAAAAAGTTGATGAGGAAATTACAATAAGAAAATCAGCCCTAAATTGTTGAACCTAAAGCAACTTCCATTTCTTAATTATACCCTGATTCAAAAAAAAAGAAAGATAAATGACAACAAGTAAATAAATAAATCCAGAATGTAAAATATTCTATAGAAGAACTAACATCTCTGTTATAGTCAGGAAAGAAAAAAAAAGGGTAATTGATATAGATTAAAATACATTCAAGAGATCTAACAACCTTAAGTAATGTGTAGCTATTGTTCAAATTGTGACTCAAAGAAAATAGCTATACAAAGACATGTCTGAAATAACTATAGCAATTCAATCTGTGTAATAAATAGGTGATCTGAAAGATTTATTTTAAATTTTCGTTAGTACTACAGCTATCCAAAATGTCCACATGACTTTTAGAAATATATAGTAACATAAAACAGATTAAATGACCCAATTCAGGGATTAGCTTAAAATTATGACAACAAAGGGAAACATGAATCAAATGAGGCAAAATCTTGGTAAATGCAGAATGTAAATGATGAGTATGTGTGTAGTCATTGTACTATTCTCACTAGTTTCATTCATGTGTCAAAATGTTAACAGAATGAAAGATAAAAATTACATAATTATCTCAATAGATGCAGAAAAATTGACAAAATTCGGCTTTCTTTCTGATAAACACTCTCAATAAATCATATATAGAAGGAATGTACCTAAATATAATAAAGGCTGTATATGACAAACCCATCGCTACCATACTCAACAGTGGAAAGCTGAAAGATTTTTCTCTAAGATCAGGTACAAAGCAAGAGAGCCCACTCTTATAATTTCTATTAAATATTGTATTGGAAGTTTTGGCCACAAATATGAGGCAATCAATTAATGGCTTACAAATCATAGAGGAAGAAGTAAAATTGTCTCTTTGTGCAGATGACACAATCTTATATGTGGAAAAGCCTAAGGGTTATATACATGCACAGAGAGACACAACTATTAGAACTAAATATTACTAAAATATTCAGTAAAATTGCAAAAAGTCAATATACAAACATAATTTATATCTTTATACACTAACAAAAAACTAGTTGAAAATAAAATAAGAAAACCATCCTAAATTACAAGAACAACAAAAGGATAAAATACTTAGGAATAAATTTAACCAAAGCAGTGAAATATCTTTACCCTGGAAAATAGGACACTGGTGGAATAAACTGAATGGAACACAAATGAATTCACTGTGAATGGAGCTTGTAGGACTAGAAGTTGTTCTGGGTGAGTCAGTGAGTGCATGAGGAGTGACTGTGAAGGCCCAGACATTACTGTACACAACTGTAGACTTCAAAAACACTGTCCCACGAGCCTTCCCTCTGCTTCCCAGTGACCGTGCCAGAAATGTAGCATCAAAGCTGTCAATGCTGCTCTGTGAACAGGGTTGGACTGACTGGAAATATCAAGGAAAAACTGGCTGCATAGGGCATAGATCACTGTAATAGTCACTGTCAGGAGGGAGAGAAAAGTGGCTGGAGGACCAGTAAAATCAAATGGAGAAAAAATGAAACAGTATTGTCATGGCAACATGGTTTTGGATATTGCATGTTGAAGCCATGGTCAGATCAGGAAACTTTTTGGTATTCATTCTTAGTGAAAGAGCATGTTTAACATAGAAACTTGGAAGAACTGAAGACAGTATTTTGACTTTTGGAATTTATTTTTTGTTCCATTGATCCTAACTGGCACAAAGAGCTCTGTCTGGCATTAAATTTATGGAAGAAATAAAATTTACCTATGCTTGACATCTTTGCAACCTGAAAATATTTACAAAGAACAGGAACAGGTGACTCCACAAGACTACAGAAAGCTTTTAGTAAAATAGCAGTAGCACTTAATACTTGTTAAGGTTGCTCCTGTGACCCTCAGTCCTTGTACAGAATCGTAGGTCCTCAACGAAGAATTTTCAGCAATGCATTCTGGAGACTGTCAAGATCAGGGAGGGCTGTAGTGCCCTCTGAATATGTAGTGATGGGAGCCAGTGTTCTTTGTGTTAAAACAGGTTAGTGACTGACTGATTGGAATATAATCTGTGCACTCAAAATTGAGGGGCTATGAGTGAAAAGGAATCTATTGCTAATCCCTATTGATATTGCATCTTTCAGAGAACCAAAATTACTCCTAAAACACATATCCTTCCATTTCTTACAGAAAATTCAGCTCCACTACAATATTATAAAAACACCATTGTATATGTGGTGCTGAGTGAGCAAAATATTGGTATGTGGTGCACAACTGTGCTATGTGATCTGATCTACATGTTGCATCTAAAAAAAGTAGAACTTGTGGAATCAGAAAATTAATGGTTGTCAGGGGCTGCAGGGTAGGGGAAATGGGGAAATGGAGAGATGGGGAGATGTTGGCCCCAGTGTGTAAACATCCAGATGAATAAATTCTGGGGGGTCTAAGTACACCATGGTGATTGCAGTTTATAACACTCTATGGTATACTTGAAATTTTCTACTAAAGTAGATCTAAGTGTTCAACACACACACACACAAAGATAACCATGTGTGGAGATTGATGTGTTAATTAACTTGACTGTGGTAATCCTCTTATAATATATATGTATATACTGTTGTCATATTGACCATTTTAAATAAAATTATAATTACAACCCAAAATAAATAAATAAAATATGAAAAAATGTTTCCAAAGAATATTTAATCACATGGGGAAATGATCCTGGCATAAAAAGCTATTATACATGGCCCCAATTTGATTTTTTTTTTCTGGGTGGTAACAATATAAGTGATTTTTTCTTTAAAAAGTCTCTATTTTAAAATGTTTTAATATGAAAATGTATAATCATAAAAACACATAATTTAATAATCATATTCATAAAGCCATGTGTGAGCCCCATACTCATTTGACACAGCTTTTCAGCTTTGTCTCTGCTGAGCCACACCTTGATTGTAGCTAAGATTAACTTGTCACCTTCCCGTTAATAGAACTGTCAGGAACTTCACCTTTGATATGATCTACTTTAGTATTTCAACATGTCTGATTATGATCATTATTAATAATTATAATTATGTAGGATTTGATAATTTTTAGTCACAACACTATTCATTTAGCAAATATTTACTCTATCTCTCATATTTGCCAGACACTTTTCTAGGCACTGGGGTATAAAAATTAAAAAAAAAAAAATCTAGTAGAGCTCAGAATCTCAAGCTATTGAAGAAAGAAAGGAATGACATAATCTAAAGAAAGCTGATGGTAACACCACCTCTTGAAGCGAGGATAAATATGGCATCTCTAGTCCTGTTCTTTGATATCCAATTACAAGGGCAACTCCTATAAAATTGCAACATTCAACAATTTAACTAAGAAAGTGGCATTTTTATGTTTCAACCTAATGATTTCCCAGATTTGTAATTTAGAAATGAAACAGTATTTTGAGGGGATTTGTTTAATTCCTTATTTCATAGATAATAAAACTGTAGACCAAAAAAATGATGACTTGCTCAGAGTCACACAGCAAGTAATTCAGGATTAGAAAACAGATATTTTACATAAACTAAATTAAAGGCCTCCTTTCTTCAGTTACTGGTAGTAAAAAGAAAAAATGCGGTCCAGACAAAATTCATACATCTTACAATTTCCATAACTTAGAAAACCCATTAGAATCCCAAATTTTTCACTCATATAGTACAAACAGACTGACTCTTAGATCCAGTGCCCAAATCTAGAAGAAAAAGAAGCTGGGTAACAACCAACATACAATGCCAACATACAATGTGCTTGTGGGCAGGGCGGGATGGAGTGCTGTGCTCATGCACATATGCATGCATGTGTGCAGAGGGGCTTGGGAGGAAGGGGCACTTTGTGTGAGCTTCATCAGGATGCTGTAAGTGGATAGTGTCTAATCAGAGGAACTGCAGTAGGGAAGCAGTGAGCAGCAGGTGGTGAGAAGGTGATACATAATTCTGTTACATAGAAAATAGTGGGTAATATATTTGAAGTAACTATTGAGTACCAAAATTTTAAGGATCAGGAGAAGCATGTTTATATGATATTAAATTGTTTTTTTAATCAAATCACTTCAGCAAATCTCAGTGGCCACCCCTATAACTACCCCTTGAATCCCTGAATCCAGAGGCTGCTGGAGAACATATTTTGCAAATGCTGTGAATGTGACTGTCTACCATTTTTTTCATGGTTTATATCAGTCACATTTGAAAGTAAAAATCAAGAGCCATAGAAATACAATTGATTAAGATGGTAGTTTTAATGTCTTTCTTTGAGTACTTTTATGCACACAACTCAGAACTCTAAAGTTTATAAACAAGGTCTATTTGGAAAAAGTCCAGGCTTCTGGCCAAGATGGAGGCATAGGTAGTCTCACTGTGCCTCCTCGCGCAACCAAAACTAAGGACAACAAAAATTGAGAAACAAGAAACAACCAGAACAGAGAGAAATGAACTAAATGAAAGTCTGACTATCGTATATCCAGACTGGTAAGGAGAGGTGGAGTCGGAGGCCTACGGAGGGGGTCGAGGGGTCCTGTCAGGAAAAAGCGGTGGCTGGCAGACGTGGGTGCATAGGGCGCAGACAGCAGTTGGCGGACCCCAGAAGCGCAGGGGCAGCTGACGGACTGGTGGCGGACCCTGGACACGGGAGGCAACAAGCAGACCCAGTGAGGGGCGCAAGGCTGCTGGCTGGCTGCAGCGATACATTCGCGTGCAGAAAAACTAAGCGAAAACGGGCAGCGACGTGGACCACGCAACCCAGAGCCCCAGCGCCGGGAAACAAAGCCTAAGAGCACCGACTGAAAACACCTGTGGGGGTTGAGGCCAGGAGAATCTCTGGGCCTCATGGCAGACTTCTTGGGAAGACCTGCAGGGTCCGAAAGAGTGCACGGGCCCGCCCACCCAGGAGCCAGCACCAGGGGGGCCTGGTTTGCTTGTGGGGGGCGACAAGGGGGACTGAGGTCCTGGAGAGAGCGGAGCAGGTACCATTGTTCCCTCTCAGACCCCGCCCCCACATAAAATGTCAGGACCCAGTGACTGGGGTGCCCCGCCCTGGTGAACACCTAAGGCTCCGCCACCCTTACTTAACAGCCACAACCAGATCAAAGAAAAATAAAAAATATGGTTCAAACAGAATTAAAAGCCCCAAAGCCAATTTTTTTTAAGTGACCGAGAGATAGCTAACCTATCAGATGCACAGTTCAAAGCACTGGTGTTCAGGATGCTCACAGAATTGGTTGACTTCGGTCATAAATTAGATGAACAAATACAGGCTACAATAAGAGAAATGAAGGAAAACACACAGGGAACCAATAGTGATGGGAAGAAAACTGGGACTCAAATCAATGGAGTGAACCAGAAGGAAGAAAGAAACAACCAGACAGAAAAGAATGCAGTAACAAGAATTCAAAAAAATGAGGAGAGGCTTAGGGATCTCCAGAACACCTTTAAACATTCCAACATCCGAATTATAGGGGTACCAGAAGGGGAAGAGGAAGAGCAACAAATTGAGAACTTATTTGAACAGATAATAAAGGAGAACTTCCCCAATCTGGCAAGGGAAATAGACTTCCAGGAAGTCCAGGAAGCTCAGAGAGTCCCAAAGAGGTTGGACCCAAGGAAGAACACACCAAGGCACATCATAATTACATTAGCCAAGGTAAAAATGAAGAATCCTAGAAGCAGCAAGAGGTAATGAAAGAGACAGTAACCTACAAAGGAGTTCCCATCAGACTGTCAGCTGATTTCTCAAAAGAGACCTTATAGGCAAGAAGGGGCTGGAAAGAAGTATTCCAAGTCATGAAATGCAAGGACCTACATCCCAGATTGCTCTATCCAGCAAAGCTTTCATTTAGAATGGAAGGGCAGATAAAGTGCTTCTCAGATAAAGTCAAGTTAAAGGAGTTCATCATCACCAAGCCCTTATTATATGAAATGTTAAAGGGACTTACCTAAGAAAAAGAAGATTAAAAATATGAACAGTAAAAAATAAAAGTCATCAAATGGAGGGTTAGCAACAGGGAAGTGGGAGGAGGAGAGAGGGGGAAAAGATATAGAGAATAAGTAGCACAGATAGTAGGTAGAAAATAGACAGGGGGAGGGTAGGAATAGTATGGGACATATAGACACTAGAGAACTTATGACACATGGACATGAACTAAAGGGGGGAATGTGGGTGGGAGGGGATGGGCAGAGTGGAGGGGAGTAAAGGGGGAAAATGGGACAACTCTAATAGCATAATCAATAAAATAAAGAATTAAAAAAAAGAAAAAGTCCAGAAATTTCTAGTATAATGAGAATGGTTTGTGCAACATCAGTGTAACAGGCTGCCAAAGACAGTGGACTGGCGTAAGCACTTGTGAACAATGATGACTCTATTGTACTAGTCAGTGGGGACGGTAGATGCTATTCAGTGAGTATGTGTACTGTGTGGCCGCCATATTCAAAATGACTGAATGGATCTGCATCAAATTTTGTGTTAAGCTTGAACATTCTTCCATGAAAACTATTTGGATGATTCAGAAGGTCACAGCTGTGGGCAACTGGTGATTAGCAGCTTCATCATGACAATGTGCCCACTTGTGCATCATGTCTAATGCAGAGTTTTTTGGGAGAACATCAAGTCACACAGGAAATTTAGTTCATCTACAGGCCAGATTTGGTGCCCTGTGACTTCTGGCTTTGCCCAAAATTAAAATCACCTTTGAAAAGGAAGAGATTTCAGGCTGTCAATGAGATTCAGGAATATATGAGGGGGCAGCTCTGCAGCTAAAGAATTCTCAGTTTATAGCCTCTTCCTCTATTGACTGTGCAGATTTTCTGGTTTTAGTGCTTGGTCATTATTAATTATTTTAAAGATTTTTAAAAGATTTTATTTATTTTTACTTTTAGACAGAGAGGAAGGGAGAAAGAGAGGGAGAGAAACATCAATGTGTGGTTGCCTCTTACACATCCCCTACTGGGGACATGTCCTGCAACCCATGCGTGTGCACTGACTAGGAAATGAACTGACAACACTTTGGTTCTGAAGCCGCCACTCAGTCCACTGAGCCATACCAGCCAGGGCCATTATTATTTTTTTTAATTCTCATCTTTGGCAATATCAATAATTTGTCTTATAGATTCAATCTTTAATAAAACTTTTTTATTTATTTTCCCATTACCATTTATCCTCCCTATACCTACTCTTCTACCTCCACCCTCACCACCAGTTACCACACTGTGCTTTCCCTAGTTTAAATCCTTAGTGCATCTTCTCTTTGATCACCTTAGCTGGTGTAGTTTTTTTACAGTTTTCTTTATTGGCCATCTCTAACTCTGACTGTGATTACTGAATTAGTTCTTCTCTTTACTATTGTAATAAGCTTTAAAATTGTGACAAGCTGTGATTTTTCTTCTAAATTTATTTCATTGCTTCTTATAACTCTTTTTTATGTTTTCTAAATTGATCATAGCTTGATTCTGGATTTTATCATTTAAAATTGATACAAGTTTCTTATAGCAAAATATCTTAATTAGTCTATTTATCTACTATCTTCATATTCTTTTTATAATTTCTCTCTGACCTATTGCCATAGATACCATGCTGTTTTTCATTATTACTGTTAATATTACTACCACTAATATTTTACTCTTCTTGTTAGTAAAATTGCAAATTGATCATTTTTCTAGATTGCAAGTGCCAACATGTGTCTGTAATTTTAAAATTATTCAGGAATTTAACCTAAAGTATTTAAATATTCACACAAAAATATTGGAAAAAGGTTATTCACTGCAGTATTATACATAAGATATTGGAAACACACTCAAATCTAGGAATGGCTAAATAAATGTTAATATATATATTCACCTATTAAAGTATTGAACATTGGAGTTTCAGCCAGGATGGAGGCATAGGTAGAAAGGCTTCAATTCCTCAAGCAACCAAAAAAAGGATAACAACCAATGTAAAAACAATAAACAACCAGAACTGCCAGAAAATCAAACCACATGGAACTCTTGACAGTCAAGGAGATAAAGAAACACGCATCCAGACTGGTAGGAGGGTGGAGATGGGCATTTGGGGAGAAGAAGATGCCTGACAAGGCAGCAGGCCACAAAGACAAGATGGGGGCTGGCTGATTGGGGGCTCCCACACTTGTGCACAGATAAGCCAGGAGGAATTATTGGGGGAGGAATAATTGAAGAAACCCAGCACTTCAGCATGGCAAACTAAGGAATCAAAACCTCTGGTTGTAAAATCCTGTGGGGGTTGTGGCAGCGGGATAAACTCCCAGACCCATAGGAGAGTCAGTTGGAGAGGCCCACGGCATCCTAGAATGTACACAAGCCCACCCACCTGGGAATCAACACCTAAAAGGGCACAAATGATTGTGGAAAATGAAGGAAATGATGGAAAGTGGGGCAAGAGCTGAGCAAGCAGCATTGTTCCTTTTCTGACCACTCTCCCACAGACAGCACTACAATGCAGCAAATGGGTTGGCTTGCACTGGCAAACATCTAAGGCTCTACCCCTTACTATGTAACAGGCACACTGAGACAAAGAAACATGACACAAGTGAAAGAACAAATCAAAATGAAAAAAAAAGGAATTAAGCAATGAGGAGATAGCCAATTTACAGATGCAGAGCTCAAAACACTGGTTATCAGGATTCTCACAGAAATGGTTGAGTGTGGACACAAAACAGAGGAAAAAGTGAAGGCTATGTAAAGTGAAGTAAAGGAAGATATACAGGTAACCAACAGTGAAGGGAAAGAAAGCGGGATTCATATCAATGATTTGAAGCAGAATGAAGAAATAGACATTCAACCAGAACAGAATGAAGAAACAATAATTAAAAAAAAAAAAAATGAGGAGAGGCTTAAGAACTTCCAGGACAACTTTAAATGTTCCAACATCTGAATCATAGGGGTGCCAGGAGAAGAGGAAGAGCAAGATATTGAAAACTTATTTGAAAAAATAATGAAGGAGAACTTCCCCAATCTGACAAAGGAAACAGATTTCCAGGAAGTCCAGGAAGCTCAGAGTCCCAAAGAAATTGGAACCAAGGAAGCACACACCAAGGCACATCATAATTAAGTTACCCAAGATTAAAGATAAGGAGAGAATCTTAAAAGCAGCAAAAGAAATAGAGACATTTACCTATAAAGGAGTGCCCATAAGACTGTCAGCTGATTTCACAAAAGAAACCTTGAAGGAAAGAAGGAGCCAAAAAGAAGTATTCCAAGTCATGAAAGGCAAGACCTACATTCAAGATGTGCCTTCCTTTATCCAGCAAAGCTATCATTTAGAATGGAAGGGCAGATAAAGTGCTTCCCAGATAAGTCAAGTTAAAGGAGTTCATCATCACCAAGTCATTATTACATGAAATGTTAAAGGGACTTATCTAGGAAACAAAAGAAGATAAAAAAACTATGAACAGTAAAATGACAACAAACTTACAACTATCAACAACTGAAACTAAAAACAAGAACTAAGCAAACAACTAGAAACGGAACAGAATCAAAGAAATGGAGATCACATGGAGGGTAATCAGTGGAGATGGGGGTGGGGGAGGCAAGTTACAGGGAACAAGAAATGTAACTGGTAGGCATAAAATAGACAGGTGGAAGTTAAGAATAGTATAGGAAATGGAGAAGTCAAAGAATTTGTATGTACAACCTATAGACATGAACTGGGAGGAGGGAGGGGAATGCTGAAGGATGGAAGGGGTTATAGAGTGGAGGGGGAGAAAGAGGAAGAAAAAATATTGGGACAATTGTAATAGCACAATCAATAAAATATACTTTAAAAAATAAAGTATTGAACATTGATTACACAAAAAATTGTCATGATTTAAGATCAAAAGATGTAACGCTACATGTGTTCACAAGTATAAACGTGTGCATATATGCACAGATAATTCTTTACATACAATATAATTATTTGTAGATATACTTCTTAAGCACAAAAATACTAGATTCGAACACACCCAGAGGGTAAAAACAATTATGTCAAGGAAGTGTGGGAAGGGGAGATTCCTGGTGATATGCTTATATTGAAATAGTGTTAATTTAAAAAATCTATATTATAAAACTAAAAAAAAAACTTTATAGGTTAAGTAGTATTTGTAAAATCAGGGAGAAATTCATTAAAAAACAAATGTGAATGCTTTCAAACATTTGGAAGATAACATTTTTACAAGAAGGAGTTAAATCAGGCTAGTCAGAGGCCACACTCAGAGGAGGGAGGTATATGCAATGTATATAACAATCATGGCCAAGTATAGCGATGGAATGGCAAACTTTTATTTTAAATGATTATCAATTTCTGTGTAAATATTCAAAATTTTCCATTATATTTTAATGCATTTTAATCAAGACATCATACTAGATTCCAATATCTTTTTTTTTTTTTTTTTTTTTTTACTGAGGTTAATGTTACTCTTTTGACTGGAGTTACTACTTTTGTTTTATTAGACAGTATAGCATTCTCCACACACAATAAACATAAAGTGAGGAGGATATCAGTCCTCTACAGATATGTTTCTCATCCAAAAGATTGTGTGCTCAAATTGAAAAGCAGGTTCATCTGTGTTGAAAGTTATTTTTGTTGTTCTTGAACCACTTAATGTTCAATCAAAAATTTCCTGAACCTTAGAATATTTTTATGACATTTTGTTTATGACTTTGGATCACGGGTAGGTTATTCCCATGGTCCAAGAAAACCAGTGAGGTATAATAATAACAGAATGATGTGTTAGTGTGCTGATGAGCCCCATGTCCCCAGCAGATTAATTTTGTGCAGTCGTTCATTGTTACTTAATAGAAGTGTTGAGACAGATTCAGGTTTTCTGAATCAGTGAAGGAAGCCACAGTTGTGGGAACCTGAAAATCTACACTAGGAGTGCAACATTTTTGCAAGCTAATAGCTACCCTGTTAGTCTTCAAAAAAAAAAATCCCTCTAAAAACCCCTTGGGAAATAAAATGAGTTGGTGGTACAGTTAATAGCAACTGTTTTCTTGTGATTTTCCAAGACAAAAATAAAATGACAGAATATTTTTAGCATCATATTACCACATGAGGGTGCTGTCTCCCCAAATATGTGAGTGTAAGTGAGCAGGCATCCGCTTGGACAATTTTGTTGTTTCCTTCTCTATACATGTTGGAAGATGTGGAAGGATTGGTTAGAATAAACATGAGAAGGTCAAAAAAATAAAAGTCTAGACCTAAACACAAGCGGACTTACACTCTACATATATCTATACAAAATAAATCAGGTACACAACAAGATCTCTTTGGTTTTAAAATATGAGTCTTCATAAAGTTTCACAGTGTCAGGCAGAGTGTGGTCCATGGGCCACCTATACCACGTGATAGCAGGAAGGCAAGGGAATGTCTTTGTTATCCTAACCAAGAGACTCGGAATATCTGGAGGTCACCCAGGAATCTGTATTTATGTGTTGCTCCTTCAGTAATTCTGATGTACTTTAAAGTTTAAGAATTGCTAGTATGAAGTCATTAAAAAATTATCAATATTATAAGCACTGACATATATGTAAACATCTTAATTTAATAAATGAGATGATTTTTCGACAACCATACGACCACTTCTGGGAGTAGTTTATTCACAAGAGAATTTTGTCTGGAATACAACTGAAAATACTCTCCCTGTGCTCTCACCACCATCACAGATGTAATGGATATAAGACCTGCTCCTTAATACAGTAGAGAATATGAACTTTACTGATCTTTCCAGCTTATTGATTTTTTCTTTCCTTTTCAAACTAGTTCAGTAATAAAAGACAAACCCTGTTTCAATATGTAAACTTAACACCCATTAGACTAACTGATGCTTGTCATTTTCAGAAAATTGTCTGAATATTAGAGAGTATAATAACTAACTTAGAAGGTGAAATTACATCCTGTAAAATACAACTGAAATAATTGCATTTTCTGTGGAAAAATGAATTTATATACGAGAACATTTCAAACTTTGGTTAAGTAGTAGGTAATGATTGATAGAAATGTTCATCAGCATGGCTAGTTCCTGATCTTTTAAAGAACCAAAGTTATGCTTTTCACCCATAGGGCTTAATTTTGCATACAGAATTCTATGTCCCAAAGAGTAGAAAACACTGGAAAGAAGCAGGGTGTAGTACCTAAGCTCTGAGCTCAGGCAAAAGTTGGTAAGTTTTACATACAATTAGGTAGTCTCTGTGATCAAATTAACATCTATAAAATAAAACTGGTGTATTTATGTAATATATAAGTATACATATAAAAGTATATATCAAATATGTACATAATTTTATATAAACTTAATCATACATGTACCCACTCATATAGTTACTTATATAGCCATATTTGTGCATAGATCTATGCTTAGCATTAGAAAGTATAGAATATTAGAACTCAGATGGAATATATAACCCACCTTCCACTCAGTGCACATCTCATTCTATAATTTTCCAGATAGTTAACTACTTGCTCTCTGCTTGAGTGCTCCCTGGAAAAAGGAGCTTCCTGCTGACCATTAAGGATCATACCATTTTAAATAGTAATTGTATAAAACGTTGATTGTCCTGTTTTAAACAGTGAAACTGGATCGGTAATTTTCACCCATTACCACTGATTCTTTCTGAACCTACTCATTAGCTTATTTATTTATTTATTATTTATTTTTTGCTTAACACCTCAAAAGAGACAGCATGGATGGAACTGGAAAGCATTATGCTAAGTGAAATAAGCCAGGCAGTGAAAGACAAATACCATATGATTCCACCTGTAAGTGGAACCTAATCAACAAAACAAACAAGCAAGCAAAATAGAACCAGAGACATGGAAATAAAGAACAAACTGGCAGTGACCAGAAGAGAGGGGGAAGGGGAATAAAGGGAGGAAGACGGGGAAGGGTCAAGTCAAGAAACATGTATGAAGGACCCATGGACAAGGACAATGGGGTGGGGGGAGGACTGAATATGGGAGGTGGGGTCAGCAGGGCAGGGGTGAGTAATGCGGTAAAAATTGGGACAACTGTAATTGAACAATAAAATTTTTTTTAATATATAAACCCTGTTAGTTTAGTTTAACTTTCCTAACTTCCTACTTTTTATATTTATAATATTTAAATTATTTTTAGAAACTTTTTAACCTTCTTGGTTAAAATTGTTTCACATGCCTTTTTCCTCAAAGTCATAAATGCAAAATAAAAAGTCTGTGATGGTGCAGAGAATAAAGGGTTTCATGCCTGTTAATTTAGACCTCATTCCTATAAACTGAGATATTTTCTTTCTGAGATGCTTCAGCTATATGATGAACATTTAACTGGACATGTAGATACTTCATATTTTTAAAGTAGCTTTATTTAGTAGTTCTTTAATGTGTTCCCATATGCATGCATTCATTTAAAAAATTTCTGTGTATCTGCTATACTCCAACCCTATCCTAAGAGTAAGGAATAAAACAGTGAACAAGACAGAAAGAAAGAGTCCTTTATATTGTGGATTGTATATTAAGGGGAACATAGAGAAAATAAAGTATATATGTCATATTGTAGTTTAGAAGCTAATGCATGTTGTAGTTAAAAATTAAGTATGAAAGCAAGTTTGGGATTAGTGGAAATAGAATATTTTAAACTAGACAATGACAGTCTCATTAAGAAAATGTGTGAATAAAAATTTGAACAATATGAGTGAGTGAGCAGCAAAGATATCTTGGAGAAATGCATTATAGACAGAGTGCAATGACCTGAGGTGAGAGTGGGCTTGATGTGTTAAAGAAACAGAGAGGGGCCAGTTTGGTTGTACAGATTACATTAGGTCAGAAATGTCATGGGGTAGGGCCATTGTGAAAACTTCAGAAGTATGTTTAAGTGAGAAGAGCCCTAACTGGAAGATTTTGACCTAAAAAGTTACAAAGTTATTATATTTAAGTATATCAATCTGAATATAGAGTTCAAAGTACATAGAATGTAGCGAGTGTGAAAATAGGAAGAGGGTTGGGGAATATTGAAATACCCAGGTGAGAGATGATGGTAGATTAGATAAAGGTGGCAAAATGAAAAATGTTGAAAACTAAGGAATTCTGGAAATAAATGGACAAAATTTTCTAACTGATCATATTGAGAGTATGAGAAAAAGTGAAGAGTCAAAGATGACTCCAAGTTTTTATCCTGAATGACAGCAAGAATGGAAGTACCTTTAATGGAGATTTTGAAAACGGAAGATGGTGCAAGTTTGAAAGAAGTAATTAGGAATTCAGACAGCTTAAGTATGAGATATCTACTGGAAATGCCAGGGAAATGTGCTTATCCAAGCAGGTGGATAGGTGTAGACTTGAGATTCAAAATTGGAGAAGTAACATACATAAGTGCATTACTGCTATTAGTCAGCAAACACTCACTAAAACAATGAGTAGAGGTGAAGCAAGTGGTACAGACATTGTAGCTCTCCAATGTTAAGACACAGTGGAGATGAGGATGAGCCAATAAAGATGACCAAGGAGTGGTTTTCAGAATAGGATAAAAACAAGGAAAGTTCTATTTCCTGAAAATGAGTGAGGAAGGCATTTTAAGGAGGTGTAACAGCATAGCTGGCTTTATCTTAGGCCAAATACAAGGATATCACTACTAACTACCTTGTTTAATTCAGCCCAGAGTTCTAGGCTATCAAGTTAATTTGAATCTTGAGTACGCAATTCACAATTTCTCAAGGAATACAGGTCCATGCGTTTAAAGATAAATTCTCCATTAAGCATCACCTTTAAAAAATTCCACCTTAATTCTTGTTAGTTTTGAGTCATCAAATCTGTTCAACTTTTAATTCTGACATTGCATATATTAACTTTTCCTCCAAGCTTGGCATCACCTGATAACTTAATAAGCTTGTCTTTTGTAAATTCATTCATTCAAGTCATTCATAAAATGACACATCTCAACATAGAATATTCTGATTTCTAAAAAGTCACAAGAGCTCCCTCTCTAGTTACCATCTAATTAGTTAATTATATTTTAAGTAAAGTTATTGACTGAGCTATAAATCCACTGAATTGTTCTGAATATTGCATTCAAAGGCATTCTTTTCTTCAGCAGTGAAAGTGTAATATTTTTTAACTTGAAGGGACCTTAAAGATCCAGCTAGGCAAATCACTATCAAGGAAGACAATAAAATGCCTTGAAGTTCTTCATTAAAATCTTTTGCTATGGTGGCTTATTTTGCCATTATTTGTTCTGCTCATAAGCTGACTCATTATGCACCTCTTTTCTTAAGTATTCCTAAACCATCAGTTTGAGGATTCATTATGT
Source organism: Tonatia bakeri (assembly GCA_004024845.1). Lineage (NCBI taxonomy): Eukaryota > Metazoa > Chordata > Mammalia > Chiroptera > Phyllostomidae > Tonatia > Tonatia bakeri. The sequence goes on from PVIA01000043.1 coordinate 568,725, forward strand.
AAGTACACTTACTCAAAGATTAATGTGTCCTTTACTGTAGCCAGGATTTTTTTTTCTTTTCTTTTTCTCTGGAAATCTATCTGTTCATAACCACAGTTGTTGGCAATAGTTCTTCCATTTCTTTACAATTCAATCCATTTAGACCTATGTACTTAAGTAAATTTCAGATGATTTGGTTTATCTTTTTAAATACTTTCCACTTTCTGTGCTTCAGTTCAATGGATGCTGGTTGTTTAGTTGTTTGTGCTTTAGTATTTTCTTTTTTTTTTATCAATTATAGTTGTCCCACTTTTTCCCCCATTGCTGTCCCCTGCCTGGCCACCCCCTGTTCTTTAGTATTTTCAGTTTGAAGTCTATCATCCTTGAATTTTGCTTTTTTCATTTATTTTGCAAAGATTTTACTTTCTATGCTAATATTTTCCATATACAACTTTCCACAATGATAAAAATGCTGTCCATCTATGTGGAAAGACATGAAATAACAGTTAAAAAAATAGAGCCAATGCAATTAAGAAACTGTATTTTTATTTTTATTTAATTTTAATGAATTTAAACTTAAAATGTTGTATATGTCTAGTGGTCCCATATTAAACAGTATAGATCTATACTTTATGTTCCAGCTTTGAATGTAGCTCAATAACTCCACTAAGTTAGTTCTAGTAATTCAAGGGTGCAGATCTTTGTGAGTTTGCAACAGGACCTACTAAGTCAAGAGTCAAAGGTGCTAGACAGGTCACATAAGTGTGTGAAGAAGTCTAGTGGCAACTGTGTAAGACTGAAAAAATGTATAATCATTCTGTAAATAACAGTACCTACTCCATCAAAAGGGGCCAGTTGACTCAGTTTATTGTAACTATGCTAAACCAGAATTGCCATACCAAATTTATCAAGAAAAGTACAAATCCAAAATTTTAACGAAAATGTCCTAACATTTAAGTATCGACAACATATTCAAATGTATATACTATGTTACACTTGTCAAATAAGACATATTTCGAAGTTGCCTGTTTGTGACAAACTGCCTGAGAGATCTTCACAGTACCGCACACCATTGCTGCAGCTGTGCCCATCCTGATCTTGTGCCCTAGTCCAATCGTTCTGCCATTAATGATGGGATTAGCTAATCTAAGATTCTCTGTAGCCTCACCCTTTCATTTCAGAAGACTCCCACTTTAACAGAGGTTTCTGAGTAGTATCTCATAAGTACTATTTAAAATATTTAATGTGTAAAACTTTATAAAAGTTCTCATTTCTGAAAAATTTATTTAAGACTTAATGAAGTTTAGAGTGTTAGCAGCCATGAGGGTTTGCAGCTTGAAGTCCTTTCTTCATCCCTAAATCCCAATGTCACCACAAAAATCAACCTCAGACAGTTCACTTGCCAAAAAAAAAAGTGTAGAGTAGTTATTTTTGTACAGTGCACAAGGCAGATGTATCTGGAGATTTATTTTATGTATTCCTTGAGAATACTATTAGTAAACAAAATTAAATGAAAAGAGAAAGAGTTAAAACTAAATGAAAGCCATGTATGACTTCACCTGCTTAATTACTATTTGCTTCATAACCCACCTCAAGCATGAACTCTCTCAAGCATAATCCCTTAATTACTTAGCAAGCAATCACTTATTAAAATGCTATGTTCACAGCATTGCACCAGGCACTAAGGAGGAGTGCGGGGAAATATAAAAGGTAGTCCCTGACCCCTGGGAGGTCAGCATTTTGACAGAGAATCCCACATGAAATCATCAAAGAGCATATCAACAAGAGCTAAATGAAGTAATACATAGACTACTAAGAGGTTTTATATTTCATCTATTTCTTACTTAACAAAATTGATGTAATTTTTTAATAATAAGCAGAATGTTGGCTAAATTTGTTTCACCAACACACTGATGCCATTCCCTAATAGGAATACTTCAACTGTAAAACCTAAATACTTTTAGTTAAATATATATATTAACCACAGAGTAACTGATAAGTTAAAGCAAAATAGTTACAGTTGTAACATATACTGGGTATCCTCACATTAAGTATAAATTAAGTCTCTAAATTTATTTGCTTATAATAAAGAAGAGAAATTGTTACTGCTTATGAATTTATTTATTAAAATATTAATTAGACAGCTCTTCCTATCACAACTACATATTCATATAACCCAATTAGAGCATAATCAGTGATCCACTCATAAGAAAGGTATGCCTTTAAATATTTCCCTCTCTCTTAAGAGATGAAAGGGTTTAAGCCTCTGTCTGACACTTTGACCACTTTGGACAACCCTTCCAGTTCTTATTTGACCTTTCCATCAGAGTGGGAGCATTATGCCTCTCTTAAATCCAGACTGTTTTATTTAATATGCACATGTAGGCTCTTGTACTCTATTAGCATATTTCCTGAATAATGTCTTAAACTCAATCTTCAATCACAAACTTCCTTTACATAATAACTGAAGAGTTTCCTAAGTGTTTGGCTATTTTTATTTACTTTTTTTTTAATGTTGTTCAAGTACAGTTGTCTCCATTTTCACACAACCAGTGTTCCCCACCCAGCATACCCTCACCTCCCACCCTCAATCCTTCACTTCTTTGGCTTTGTCCATGGATTCTTCATACATGTTCCTTCACAACTTTTCTCTTTCTTTTCCCCATTATCCCCATCCCCTCTGGTTACTCTTTGTTCTTTATTTCAATCTATCTGTTTATATTTTGCTTGCTTGTTCATTTTGTTGATTAGGTTCCACTTTTAGATGAGATCATTTGATATTTGTCTTTCACTGCCTGGCTTATTTCACTTAGCATAATGCTTTCCAGTTTCACCCATGCTGCCATGAAGGGTAGGGGCTCCTTTCTTCCTGTTGTATAGTATTCCACTGTGTAAACATACCACAGTTTTTTGATCCACTCATTTACTGATGGGTATATAGCTTGCTTCCAGTACTTTGCTATTGTAAATTGTGCTGCTATGAACATTGGGGTGCACAGGTTCTTTTGGATTGGTGATTCAGGATTCTTAGGGTATAATCCTAGCAGTGGAATTGCCAGGTCAAAAGGCAGCTCTAGTTTTAGTTTTCTGAGGAAATTCCATACTGTTTTTCACAGTAGCTTCACCAGTCTGCATTCCCACCAACAATGTTCTAGGGTTCTTTTTTCTCCACAATCTCATCAGTGCTTATTGTTTGTTGATTTGTTTATGATGGCTATTCTCACCAGTGTGCAGTGGTATCTCATTGAGATTTTAATTTAAATTTTTCTGAAGGCTACTGTTGCTGAGCATCCTTATGTCTCTGGGTCCTCTGTGTGTTTTCCTTGGAGAAGTGTCTGTTCAGGCTTTCTGCTTCTTCTTGATTAACTTCTGGAAAATTACATTTTTCTAGGAATTTGTCTATTTCACCCAAGTTTTGAAATTGCTTGGCGTATAGTTATTCATAGTAATTTCTTACAGTCCTTTGTATTTCTGTGGTATCAGTTGTAATCTCTCCTCTTTCATTTCCAATTTTATTTGAGTCTTCTCCCTTTTTTTATTGATGAGCCTACTTAAAGGCTTGTCAATCTTGTTTATGTTTTCAAAAAACAAGCTGCTAGATTTATTGATCCTTTGGATTTTTCTTTTAGTCTCTGTGTCATTTAATTCTGCTTTGATCTTGATTATTTCCATCCTTCTACTCACGCTGGGCTTTGCTTCTTGTTCTTCAAGTTCTCATAGATGTAGGGTTAGGTTGTTTATTTGAAATGCTTCTATATTTTTTAGGCAGGCCTGTATTGCCATGAACTTTCTTCTCAGGACTTCCTTCACTGTGTTCCATAGGTTTTGGACTGTTGTGTGTTCATTTTCATTTGTTTCCAGAAACTTTTTTATTTCTTCCTTGATTGCATGATTAACCCATTCACTGTTTAATAGCATACTATTCAGTCTCCATGAGTTTTAATGTTTTACAGTTTTTTTTCCCCACTAAAATTGGTTTCTAGCTTCAAGCTCTTGTGGCCTGAGAATATGCTTGATACAATTTCAATTTTCTTGGATTTTTTAGCTTGTTTTGAGTCCTATTATGTGACCTATCTTTGAAAATGCTCCATATGCATTTGAAAGGAATGTGTATTTTGATTCTTTGGGATGAATGATTCTATATATATATATGTCAGTTAAATCCATTTAATCTGATACATCATTCAGTTCCACAATAGCCTTGTTGATATTTTGTTGGAAGATCTATCCATTGTTGATAGTGGGCTGTTAAAATCCCCTACTATAATTATTTTGCTGTCTATATCTTTCTTGAAGTTCTCCAATATTTTCTATAAATATTTGGGTGCTCCTATGTTAAGTGCATATATGTTTACAATATTTATGTCTTCTTGATTGATTCTTCCCTTGAGAATTATGAAGTGTCTTTCTGTGTCTCACTCCTTTAACTTTACTTTATCTGGGAAGCATTTTATCCACCCTTCCAGTCTAAATGACAGCTTTGTTGAATAGAGTAATCTTGGATGTAGGCCCTTGCTTTTCATGTCTTCGAATGCTTCTTTCCAGTCACTTCTTGCCTACAAGGTTTCTTTTGAGAAATCACCTGACAGTCTTATAGGGACTCCTTTGTAGGTAACTCTCTCCTTTTCTCTTGCAGCTTTTCAGATCCTTTCTTTATCTTTAATATTGGGTAACTTAATTATGATGTGCCTTAGTTTGTGCTTCCTTGGTTCCAATTTCTTTGGGACTCTGAGCTTCCTGGACTTCCTGGAAATCTATTTCCTTTGCCAGATTGGGGAAGTTCTCCTTTATTATTTTTTCAAATAAGTTTTCAATTTCTTGCTTCCCCTTCTGGCACCCCTATGATTTGGATGTTGGAACATTAAAATGTATCCCAGAGGTTCCTAAGCCTCTCCTCATTTTTTAAAATTCTTGTTTCTTCATTCTGTTCTGGTTGAATGTCTATTTCTTCATTCTGCTCCAAATCATTGATAGGAGTACCAGTTTCCTTTCCTTCACTGTTGGTTCCCTGTATATTTTCCTTTATTTCACTTCACATAGCCTTCACTTTTTCCTCTATTTTGAGTCCATACTCAACCATTTCTGTCAGCATCCTGACTACCAGTGTTTTGAACTCTGCATCTGATTGGTTGGTTACCTCCTCATTGCTTAGTTTTTTTTCTGGAGTTTTGATCTGTTCTTTCATTTTGGCCATATTTCTTTGTCTCAGTGTGCCTGTTATGCTGCAAGGTGCAGAGCCTTAGGTTTTTTCCAGTGTGTGACAACCATTAATGGCCATGTTATGGTGCTGTACGTGGAGTAGGGATCCAAGAGGGAATAATGCCACTTGCTTGCTCTTGCCCAGCTTTTAGTCACTTCCTCAGCTACTCACAAGCAAATTGGGCCCTTTTGGTGGTGATTCTCAGGTGGGTGGGCTTATGTACATTCTGGGAGCCTGTGGATCTCTCCAACAAACTCTCCATGTGAGGTTGCGAATTCTCCTGTAGCCACAATCCCCACAGGATTTTATAGCCAGAGGTTTTGAGGCTTTTATTTCCTATGCTTGAACCCTGGATTGTGTTGTTTGTTTTGCTCCCTAGTTGCTCCTCCTGGCTTATTTGCATGTGAATGTGGGACAGTCCAGTACACCACTGTCACCTCACCCTGTCAATCTGCCACCTTATCACACATCCTCTTTGTCCTGGCTGCCCATCTCTGCTCCCTAGAATAGAGAAATTTAAATAAAATATGGAAAACCTGTTCCTTAAAAATATGGGAGAAAAAAGCAAACTCTTTATATTTAAAATATGCATATATCCTCTCTTTATTAAAATATCCATTTTGATTTTAAATTTATTTGTTTTTGTCAGTCTCTCTGTACCTGTTTTGTCATCCTAGAAAATGGAAACAAATGGACAAATAATCTGTCATGCACCTCCCTAGACTTGGTACTTAAATTCTCCTCAAAACGAATTTGTATATATGTGCCATGTGTAAAGGGCATCTGTCACTACACTGGCATGATGAAAGAACCAGAGTATCAGTTGCAATATGTATCGCTTTAGTTTCTCAATGGTTAAGTCTAATGGCAGGAGCAAAGGGCAAAATGTAAAAAATTCTGCAAATGCTACTAATACCTACAGTTAATTCATATGGCTCACTTATTGCAAATAATATGGAAGTATATATAACTTAACAAGCAGTTGCAGCTATATGTCACTCTACTTAACACTTGACCTAAAACAGGAAAACTTTTCAGCGGTATACTAGAACAGCCAATAAAGCTCATAGAACAGCTGACATTTCTCCCTCTCTGAAACCATCATATCTTCTGGTTTACTGAGAGTCTCAAGTTCAAGAAACAGAAAAATGATACAGCTTTAGTGGCTTGATTGTCACTTTCAAGTAAACTCAATTTTGTTTAATTTGAAAAGTAATTTCTAATATTAAATTTCCAAAAATCATCAATTTCTCTACCTCCTAAAATAAAAGTTTACTTCTACTTGTGTCACTATCATAAAATGCAAGGGACTTCTCTGAATAAGTAGCTTGAACTTTTATACAAGGAGGCCATTTCTTATATCTGTGGTATTTTGCTTGATTTGTTATTTTAATATAGTTTAAAATTGATTTTATTAAGGAAATTGAGGATACAGTCAATGTTTATGTAGCGCTGCACTTTAATCAGATAGACTGACCATGTGGAAACTATTAAAATACCAACATTTTTAATAACACCTTAGATTAATTCAGACATTATTCATTATAACTACACTTTCTTGGCAAGATAAATGACAATAGACAGCATTGTAATGTATTAAAACATTGTATGATAAAATGATAACAATTTTATAGTTACAGAGCTTTTATTTTTGAGTCTTTAAGATTTTTATCTAATATCACCATTAATATGGGATGGGACACCATCAAAAAGGTATCTACCAGTTCCACTCAAACTTTTCAGTGTACTTCTACCTGTCTTACCTGCAAACCCCTTCTAAGCTTGTCCTTAGAAATGTAGGTGATCTCAGAACTCCACTAAGGTGATTTGACTGCTAGGGTTTTGTAATGGGATTTGGATCCCAAGATAGCATTTTGTTACCTAAAATTTTACTTTCAAGATAAACGTGAAAGAATTAATAACAAATAAATACTAGTAGTAATTCTCTTGAAATGGTCCCAAAGTTTTCCTAAGAAGTAACCAAAAAATGCATTATATTTTATAAACCTTCACTTAATTAGTTTTGCTTTCTGTGAATTTGGAATATAAGAAACACCAAGTAGAAATCAGACAATACAATGAGAAAATTTGGTTATATAAAAAAAGAGAAGTCATTAATTAGAATTTCTGATACAATAAAAGTTTAGACAACCCATAAGTAACCAAAAGTCTTAAATAAGAATAATTATGGCACCCTGACTGATGTGGTTCAGTGGACTGAGTGCTGGCCTGTGAACCAAAGTGTCTCCAGTCCGATTTCCAGTCTAGAGCACTTGCCTGGGCTGCAGGCCAAGTACCCAGTAGGAGATGTGCAAGAGGCAACCACGCACTGATGTTTCTCGCCCTCTTTTCTCCCTCCCCCCCGTCTAAAAATAAATAAATACATACATACATACATAAAATCTTTTTAAAAAGAATAATGGGAACTGAAAAAAGGAAGTAAGAAATTAATCAGTTTGCAAGAACAAGAATTTGAAACTGAAGATAACAAGTCATCATAAACGTAGAAGGTTAAAATAGTGAAGAATGCTCTCTACTGAGGTTTTCCCCTGAGATGCTTTGCATCTAAACATTTCATTTCTCAAAAAGAATAATTATAAAATTGGTTTTAAATTGGGATCTCTTGGAGTAGTTCATTTTCATTCTTAAATTCTGTACCCATCATATAAACACTTTCAATCACCAAAACTAACTGCATACATATCTATTCTTTTCCCCCACCTGCCTTTCTTAAATTTCCTCTCCATTTCCACACATTTTAATCCTTCATGGGAACAATGAAGTTGTTGTTTTTGTGGTCACTTTGTAATTTAGACTACATTATTGCTGATGTGATTGTACTTCTAATATTTTATCTATATATTTCACATTACAGATTTGAGGGCTAAGTGTGTGTTTAGTTGTAATAACATTGAAATTTCTCTGAAGTAATGCATATCCATCAAAGTGGATCTTTCTTAACAATATTCCAAATGATTTTCATGGGATGCTTAATCTCAGGACCAAACTGAGCCATGGTAATTATATATTCAACAGTAATGTCCCATCAGACAATACAATTTGCTTATGACAAACCATATTGGCATACAAACTGATACATAACAAAGGGCACTATGAAAGTCATTATTTTCTAGATTAATATTTTACTCATTGATTTTCTGATGAAAAAAACTAACACTTTCAGTAATAGTGAACATAGAAGAAATTTAAACATGCTTAGATTCTCCTATTTTATTATAAATAAATTTTGCTAGCATTCATATATTTTAGAAAGCAAACATTTATCCATTCACTTTCTTATTCATTTATTCTTTCAACATTGAAAAAATCTTACCATATATAAGGTGTTAGAACACGTGAAAAATGGTTTGCCATTTACTTTCTTTTTTCCAGTGGTGGTCCTTTGTGTTTTATTAATGCCAAGGCAACAGTACAAAATGTATTATAATCTTAGGTATTTTGGCTTTTCCAGAAAAGTAGAATAGAATTATTACACCATGTGTATGTGCCTAATTCACATCTAAATTTTGGAATATGAGAAGAAAAGGAAATGTAATAGCTGGTCTCATTTCATCTTAATGGTCCCCAATCTTTTAGAATCCACTCCAAGACTCCTGCCTCCAGCTACATCTAAAAATCTGAAATTTGGAAAAATAGAGATAATTAAATAGGAAAAAAGATTGTAGAACTGATAGGTAAGTGATAAAGGGAAGGAGCTTTATCTGAAATTGTTATAATGCATTTAATAACAGAAATCAGTAATGTGAAGTTTATCTCTTTCCTCTCCCTTTTTTTATTTCAATCTCTGTCTCACTATTTTAAAGTAGTGTTTCAACATTTTAGAAATCAAAGTAATGAAAGTAAAAACAATACAGAGATCCCATTTTCAAGCCAATAAAATTGTCAATGGTTAATGAAATGTGGTATTAGCATAATGGTACATTGTGTGGGGCATAAAATGTCACTTCTATATCAGAAGTCTTAAAATGTATGTTCTTTTGTCCAACAATTCTATTTCTAAAACTTTTCCTAATGATTTGCCTTTTTAATAAAACATCTAGATTCTAGTGGCTAAAGTAAGTAAATAAGGAGTGTAAAGTTTGCCTGTTTTTGAAGTGTGAGTTTTGTGGTGAAAGAGCTTTAACCAGTAACCATGCTTTGGTATAAAAAATTTGTTTCCTTCAGTCATATCTGCATGCAGTGGCTTCATCTTTTCTAGACGTAGATGTTCTACTTAGCATTTACATGAGTAATGGTGGTTAGAATCCAAAAAGGAAAATTCTACTCCTCACTACTAAGAGGCAGAAGAAGAGGAACCAAAGTGTTCCATGCTGGCTAGTAATGGTAGTCACCCTCACTGAGCCGAGGGACTTCTCAACATTCACAGCAGCCTCACTCACAAAAGGAAACACCCTGAAATTTTCATCAACTGCAAATTGAACAAGTGAGTTGTGGAATATTCACAAAATAGGATGTAATACAAAAATATAAGCTAACTACAGTGACAGAAAAATAGATGAGTCTCCCAAGAATTAATTTGAAGGAAAGAAGTCAGATATTCACACACAAAAGTACATGCTGTATTATGTATATAAACATTTTTAAAATAGGCAAAAATCATCTATGATGTTAAAATCAAGATAACGGTTGAGAAAGAGTTAGTCAATCGGCCAGTGATACAAAATGCCTATAGTTAAACCAGAGAAATTCAGCCCCGACATTCAATTTTCCAAAGTCAAGTTGATATATTAAACATTTGAACTATATTTGTGTGTGTGTGCGTGTGTGCGTGTGTGTGTGCGTGTGCGTGTGTGTGTGTGTATATGTGTGTGTGTGTGTGTGTGTGTGTGTGTGTGTATATATATATATATATATATATATATATATATATTCCAACATACCCTGAAGGGTACACAAAAACTTTCTAAGTGACACACAGGCTCATATTATCAGGTTGTAGACCTCCAATGGAAATACACACTTCTTTCAGAAAGCAACTGCAACAGGAACGTAATGCAGGTTTTCTTTTTCACTTCTTTTCTATCCACACTTTCCATAATTTACCAAAGAATATAATATGTTTCAACCACCTTGAATCTCAATATGGCACGATGCCTTGAAATGTAAAAATCTTTAAGGTATCAAAATAGGGGAGGCAATTCAAATATTATTATCAGAAAAGATCCCTTTAATTTGGATACCATAAAGTCTTGGTTTTATACATTTTTATTAAGAATAAAACACGACACTAAATGAAATACAATACCAAAACTACATAAACTACAGTGACATACAACAATATAATTGAATCTCAGAAATATAATTTAGATGTTCTGAATTAAGCTAAGTTTTAGGTTGAGATAGTATAAATGATAATAACTTTTGTTTCACAATTTCATCTGTTCTATCCATTAACTATCATTAGGGAACCATTACTTTGAGTGAGCATCACATGTGAACAAAACTGAGAAACACTGAGGTTAATGGAAATTTATTTTATCCATGACACAATAATGTAAGGCTCTATGTTTTATTTCTCTATTTTCTATTTACAATGTGTCTAAAAATTAGAAGTTTAAAATTTGAAAATTCATGCTGAAAATGTTAATCTGCTGTGAAGTACATCCTCTCTGCAATTTCATCACTCTCAACAATGAGAAAGAGTTTGAGGAGGGGGATCTCATTGACTGGTGTTGATTTCTCAGTGAAATACATTTGTCTTTATTTCAAGAAGAATATGATAATATAAATTCTACTTATTTCCATCATAACCACAATACAGTTTTGGATAAATGGACTGTATACTGGAGGAAGGATAGTACCTTGGATTTTCTCACTTACTTATGTTCATAGGACATTTTTATAGAATACTTATTGAATTCTGAAAGCCCATGTTAATTTTTACTTAGAAAGAGTTCTGAGAAGTTTTTCATTCGTACCCAGTATTTATAAGATTTACATTATCCTCTTAGGAATATTTTGTAAGATCTATCTACTCTAAAATTGAACTTACAACAATCATTTATGTATTTTTATATGTCTTACACTTAATGACCCAAGAACATTCCTTCTTCTTGTGGTTGATTTCTACTAAACTCTATTATTCTAGTCATAAGTAACATTAATCCAAAAATACATAAACTAAAAGCTAAGAACCATGTGATTTCACTCATACATGAGATATAAAACTCATGAACACAGACAGCAATGTGGTGGTTACTAGAGAGAAAGAGGTGGGGGATTGTGGTGGGGGCCGGAGGGGGCCTTGATATGGTGACAAAAGATGGTTTGACTTTGGTCGGCACACAGTGCAATATACAGATCTTTTATCATAGAAATATACATTTGAAACCTATATGATCCTATTAACCAATGTCACCCCAAGAATTTAATGCAAATTTAAAAAAAAGAATTTCATTGCCAATAATTTCATTTTGTGTGTTGAGTAATTACCTATCAAAATTTGTTATATGTGTTATTCTTATAACATACACAAATAATACTCACAATTATAGTCAGTCCAAAAGAAATTCTTAAAACTTAGATTTCAATGGTATAGAAAATATGAAAAGCTAAAATGTAGATATATAGACAGTTGTTTCAGTGGCATAAGAAAAGGTACTTAATAGAATACTTTGAAAAATAAAAGTATAAATAAACTATTTGTATAATAGAATGAAATCCTGAAGCAGAAAGTATAGTTTTTAACTGGCTGTGAAGTCATTGTGTGTGTGTGTGTGTGTGTGTGTGTGTAATAAATATATCTATATATTTCTGTCCCTGGCTCGTGGCATAAAACTCTATTAATTTACTAAGTGATAACAGCACTAGGAGCATCTTTCGTTCTACTATTTGGACTTTGACCCAGGTTCCTGACACATAGTTCTAAATCCCTCCGCATTTTAAGAGTGTCTTTTATTATAATGAGATAATTTTTGGTGGGCTCCCAGATAAGGCATGTCACCCCTAATTAGAGGTTAGGAAATTTTAGTCCAACCCCATTCTCCAAAGAGGAGCTGGAAATTGACTTACTGGTCAATAATGCTTGCTTGATGAATTATCCTTGAAATTCCTAAGTATGGGGTTTGAAGAGCTTCTGGGTTGTTGAACACATATATCTATATGCAAAGAGTGGGATACCACAGCTCCATGGGGTCAGAAAATCCTGTGTCTGGGATCCTGTGGGACCCTACCATATCCCTTTATCTGGCTGATCATCTGTACCCTGGCTATGTATACTGGTAAACATAAGTAAGTATTTCCTTGAGTTCTGTGAACTCTCCTATCAAATAGTGGAATCTAAGGGAGATGTCATGAGACCTTCCAATTGTTGCATGGTGGATAGAAGTCCTACTATTCGCCATAAGTATCTGAAGTGGCAGGTGGCCTGTGGCACTGAGCCCTTAACTTTGGTGTCTTCACTAACCCCTTTTAGTGTCAGAATTGAATTAAATTTTAGGGCACCCAGCTGATGGCACAGAGAATTGTTTGATATGAAAACACCCCACATGTCTCCTGTCAGACAGTGCGGGTGGTAGTAGTGCGGAGAGTAAAGGAGAAACATATAGCAAAAAGACTGAGTTTTTCCTACTCACTTACCAAGTACATATTCATACACCTTGAAATTGATTTTGGTAGACATTAAATTACTAGAGTAAATAGGTTCTACTGGATACATTTAAAGACTATGACAGTTTTATTTTAAATATTAATAATTATAATATACCAGAAATCAAATTCCTTGCAAGTATTTAAACTTATGACAAAAATCAGATTTTAATGTGATGTATATAGGAGGATAAATGTTAAAGTTCTTTTTGAAAAATTAGGTGAGCAAAATTTATTAAAATAATTCCTGTTCATGGCCTATCATTAAATTCAGGGGGAATAGAGGTTTTCTGTATTAGGGGGGGAATTCAGGGGGAATAGAGGTATTTTAATAAACATTAGTTTCCTTTAGAATTTCCTTCACAAAATTTTAATGTTTTCATTATTATCTTCAGCTTCCTTCTTATTATAACACATAATTGAAATAGAATTTCTATACAAACTGTAAAAATTTTATGAGACATAATTTTTATGAAAACATCCTCTTAATGTAAGCATCTTCTCATTGCCTGCTAGAGATGGTTTATCGAAATAAACTCTAGGTCCCTTTGATAGGATTATCAGTTGTCTGATTCACCTGTTTTTCCTTTGTGATCCCCTTGTTAGAAAGCTCAGAACTAAATTCAGTGCTTAACTCTTTGGTGGAATAATTTCCCCCTTAATTCACTTCATGACTTTGCACTTCCCAATTTTTATTTATTTTTGATGTCTTTTAATCCAAATGCTTAGAAATTAATGGCTGCATTGGAGATTGTGCTTTACCACTTTTGAAGTCACATGACCCTGTCCAAACCTCAATTTTGTCACCTAGTATAGTAGACCTTGGGCAAATGTATGATCCCTGTACTTCAGTTTACTCTTTGATAAAATGAGAAGAATCAGAGTACTTATATCATAGTTATTATAAGAATAAAATAAATTATTAGTTATAAAGCATTTAGAACAGTGCCTGACACATAGTGCTACTTAAGTGTTTGTTAAATATTCTGTAAATCATTAACAGGGAGAACTTAAATCCTTACTGAGTTTGGAAGATCTCATATTTCATTATTATGAACTGAGGGCCAAATAATTAAGCATTCTTTTACTCTGACATAATCCCATGATATAGAAAAGGCATAAACCCTGCAATCAAAAAGTTTTAATGAATATTAAGTATACGAGATGTCACAGCATGCCAACTTGAATTAAAAGTAGTAGTCAGTACTAATCAATAAAAATTTCCATCTCTAGCCAATTACTAATTTTTTTTTAAAATTAAGTGGTGTGAGTTATTCTTATCCTCATGATTAATCAGGAGGAAGTGATGAGAAATGTAGATAGCCTTCTTATTTTGTTATTTGCTAGGTAGGTTACAACTTTCGATGTGTGGGCTCATCCTAAATTTAACACAAATAGCATTCAAAATAATCTGCAGAGAAATTTGGGACTGTCTCTGAAGTCTCAGATTTTTAGCTAAAGCTTCAAAGTTGAGAGCAACAGATGTTATGCCACTCAATATTCAAAAGAATGGTAATAAACTGTTCATGCAAAAATGGCCAAAATAGATTAAAACCACCTAGGGTATCATGACTCTCCAAAACAATATAAAGGAAGACTTACACCTAAAAATAAAATGGTTGAAGGGAATTTCTAGAAAGACAAAGAGGTTCAACTCTTCTTCTCTGCCTAGCAGAGGGGATGCATAGTCTTCTGTCCTCATTTAAACCAAGTGATGGACACCCCAAAGAAACTACTTCTTAGGATTAGGGCACTTACAAGAAAAGGAAGGACACCTCACTCTTCAGCAAGAGCTTGTTAGAGTCCATTTTGCTCCTGTCATCTAGCTGGGCTAGGGTGAGGGAACTCAAGAGAAAACTCAACTTTAGGGGCAAACAACTTGGGAAAAGTGCCTAATAATCATACTGACAGGTCTAAAAGCAGAAAGCTGCCTAGGACTGCCTGCTTGGTAGTGTGAGAGTCAGAAGGTAGACATTCTCTCCCACAATTTAATAAGACAGGATGCATGGGTTTCCAGTGGACCATGTAGCAAAAATAAGGTACTTTAATGGACAAAGAGAGAGTTCAGTCAGGGGAAGAGATGGTGGCAATATAACACTAGCAGTGCAAGGAGGCCTCAGAGGGAGTTTTCCAAAATCCTAATCACTTATTCCACATTTCAAACATCTGCCATAGTCATAATGATTAAAGGCAGAAACTAAGCCAACAGAAAACCACAGGCAGCACCAGTAAGGAACATACCATTTGTACTTCAATCTCTCCTCCTCACCTTCTGTCCCAACCCTAGAAAGAAAGAAGATGGAGCTGGAAAAGGAAAAGTAGGTTTAGGTGATGAAAGAATACATCACTGCCACAGCACCATCTCAAGGTTCATGGGTGCTTTTTTTTTTTAATCAGACACAGATGGTGCCCAAACTAATGAGAAGGGAAATGGTTTTAATTGCATATGAAATTAAAATTTTAATTTACATTATACTAAATATTTTAATAACTGGAAATAAAATTATTCTTATAGTCAAAAGAGATAGAGAAGTTATGGAATCTGTTTAAGATGCTATTTAAACACAGGCCTGGGAGATTTGATAGATCTTGCTTAAATGTCTGGTGAGGAGAAAAATATAGAAATTTCCTGTTTGTACTTGCTTTGACTCCAGTCTAACCAACTTACCACATAGACAAGGTTACATAAGTCTGTCTCCAGGCCAAGAATAATATCTCCTCCCTAGATCTTCCCAGTTTATGATATGAAAAGTGATATAAACGATGACTTTATAATATCAAAACTCACGAATCTGAGGCATTTATTCATTAAGATTTGCCTAGCAATAAAACAAGCTACCCACGCAATTTCCCATTAACAATTAAACATTCTGTAATAATTCCTCCACCCACCCTCCATCCAGTTTTGCAAAGTGAAAAAATTAGTCTTACATTAATATGCATGTACATTTCCATTGATTTAAAATATTCTGCCATTAGATCTGCCAGTCATATGAAAAAATGATCTTTTCTTGATCAAAAAATGTATCACTTTATCCAGATTCTCACATTAATTAAGCTATAAAATGAGTTTGACTTTTCGGTCTTTGTTCTTTCCATCTATTTTCTGATGTTGTGTTCTCCATTCAGATCAAGGCAGTTTATTTTTTTATAATCTGTATTTCATAAATATCTCTGGACATCAACAACCTGCCAGCCTAGCCAAACAGTTCTCCTCATTGGTATCAGCATTTCTCTGTCTCTAAGGCCCTGATTCTAAAATCTTCTTTTTTTTTAATTTTTTAATCTTTTATTGTTGACACTATTTTTTTTCATCTTGTTTTATTGTTGTTCAAGTACGGTTGTCTCCATTTTCCCCCCACAACTTCCCCCACCCCAGCCATCCCCACCTCCCACCCTTACTCATTCACTACTACTAAATTTAGACTTGATTCTTATTACAAATTTCTGTGGTGTTTCCTGTTTCCTTGTCTCCAAGTTATTTCATATAGTCTCTTTTCATTTCTTTTGTTTTTTTAACAAACTCTGGCATCAATTTCAAAAATATTACTATGTGCTCACTTCTACTGAAGGATTTCTAGTATTTCATATACTCTTGGACAATTCTCAGGTCTCAATAACCCCAGCAATCTACATTCCCTGTTCTACCTCAGGGGCTGCTAAGTATTAGTGGGAAAAATGACGTAATTATACTCACGAGATCCACTACAGATTCAAGCTCCCCAACTCAACTTGATGCTGCTTGTTGAATGGCATATATTTGTTTTATTCATGGGCTCATTGGCACCAAAGCACATTTATAAGGATATCTATACCAGGCTTTTTTTCTAGCCTAAAGTCCTATATACAACCTTTATTGTTGTAATATAAGCATGTGATGCCATATCCTACTTTTATAAGAAATTATAAACTCAATGTGAAATATCTCTGCAACTTTATGGGACCTGTCTTTTTTTCTTTCTGTCTTTATGGGGGGATATAGCCTTCCTTCCGACCAAGTTTCCTCTCTACACCTGTCATTTTGGCCGTTTCTATTCTTACTTCTTAGATCTAACACTTACTGTATTAGCTACTTTGTTATCTTGTGCTCCTTCAGTTTCTTCTTCTTTTTAGCATCTTGATTCTCCTAAAACAGATATTAGGTCTATGATTTTCTCAGGCTACTCTGTTATCTTCATCATTTTGAAATCTTCAAAATTATTCTACCCCAACATCTTCTAATTCATTTTAAAGTATAACATACACCCTAGCAATCTTGTTCCCAAACTCACCAATATAACTTAAACTAGATTTTTCCACACTTCATCAGTGAAAACTTAATCTCTGCATCCCCTGGTTCCTCCTGGTTTTCTAGTCTATGCCTTTTTTGGGTTAAATTGTATGGTCCCAAATTATATGTTGAAGTCCTAACCTCCAGAATGTGAATTTATTTGGAAATAAAGTGTTTACTGAGATAATCAAGTTAAAATGAGGGTAGACCTTAATTTAACATGTACTGGTGTTATTATTAAAAGAGTAATTCAGGCCCTGACAGGTGTAGCTCAGTGGATTGAGCGCGGGCTGCGAACCAGGCATCACAGTTTCGATTCCCAGTCAGGGCACATGCCTAGGTTGCAGGCCATGTCCCCCAGCAACCGCACATTGATGTTTCTCTCTCTCTCTCTCTTTCTCCCTCCCTTCCCTCTCTAAAAATAAATAAATAAAATCTTAAAAAAAGAGTAATTCAGACAGAGAAATATATGCACATAGAAAAAATGATATGAAGACATGCAGGGAGAGGGTCACCATGTGACTACAGTGCTGCATCTATAAACCAAGAAATGCCAAGGATCGCTCACAAACGTTACAAGCAGGAAGAGGAAAGAGATAATTCTTCCCTAGAGATGTCAGAAAGAGTGTGGCCCTTCCAAAGGATTGATTTCAGATTTCTAGCCTCAAAATCTGTAAAAAGCAAACTTATATATTTTAATCTACCTGTTTTTTGGTACTTGATTACAGCAGCCCTAGAAAACTAATGTGTTACTTTTCTTTATCAGTGTGTATTACGAACCATCCTGCTTTATATCTCTCTTCTTCTTTCCAAAGTCATTATAACATCCTGACCCCCTCCGTAACTCTCAATTACACTTCTCATTCTTTTTCTTCACTCCTGAGATATTTTCTCTGTCTTTATTTTTCCTGCTCTCAAATGTCTCACCCTCAAACACACTGCTTTCTAAAATACTATCCTTATTTGATTATCTAGGTCAAATTTGTTGTGTTCATGCAGCCTTTACTCAATATTCCAGTCAATAAATAATAATCATACTCATGTTTGTTATCTATAAATTATTTTTGTCTCTCTGACAGCATATTTCTTTAAATGTAAAATATGTTTTATATTTCTTCAAAGTTACATCTATTACTTATTTTAAGCCAGAGGTCAGTAAACATTTTCTGAAAGGGACAGATAATAAATACTTTAGGCTTTGCAAACCATACAGCAGTTCAGCCAACTACTCAATTTCAATTTTGTTGTGCAAAAGCATGATAGACAATGCATCAATGGAGGCATCAGTGTATGCCAGAAAACTTTACTTACAAAAATACACAACCAGCCAGCTTCCATAGTTTATCAAACCATGTTCTAAGTTATAAGTTCCTTGAATGCAGAATGTATTTTTTAGTCTTTTATGTATACCTTGTGGAACTTCTAGCATTTGTCTTTCATGCTGCATATGATCAATAAATGTATCTTCAATTTAACTGACAGAAATGTTTTCAGGTACTTTCTACTTCCCTTACCTGCATTTTAGCATCTAAACTTTTAAGAAAAAGATGCATAAAATGTAAACAAACTGGTTTATTTATTTCAGACAGATGACTAAAGGTCTTCAAAATACCATTTAAAGGATAAAGGGCCCTCTCTCTCTTTAAAATACAACAGTTTATAATAAAGAAATCTTATGTTTGGTTGCAAAAGAAGAGAAGTTTCTTAAAATATGAGTACTGTATTTTTCAGATCATAAGACACACCTAGGTCTTAGAGGAATAAAATAGGAAAAAAAATTTTGAAGCAAAAAAATGTGGTAAAATATTTAATAACATAAGTAACATAATATTTCATCAATATAAATGTAAAGAGAACTCAACAGCAGCATTAACAACCATTATTCCCCACAAATTGGGGGTGTGTGTCTTACGGTCTGAAAAATACAGTTAGTACAAGACAGCATCAGCTCATATTCAAATACCATGATTGTTCCGAAGCACCAGTAAATACTAAGGGATATTATATTCAAGAACACCATGATAGAGTTGATCATGTATCAGTTATGTATTGGTCAACACTGTTATTTATCTAACAAACCATCTCAAAAATTTGTGGCTTAAAATAATGGCTTATTCGTTATCTTTTTTCTTTTTTTTCTGTTCAAGTACAGTTGTCTCCATTTTCACCCCACCACTCCCCCACATCCCAGCCATCTCCACCTCTGACCCTCTATCATACCCCTCTTTGTCTTTGTCCGTATGTTCTTCATACATGTTCCTTGACAGCCCTTCCCCCTTTTCCCTTCATTATCCCCTCCCACCTCTCTTCTGGTTACTGTCAGTTTGCTCTTAATTTCAATGTCTCTAGTTATATTTTGCTTACTTGTTTGTTTGTTTTTTAATTAGGTTCCACTTATAGGTGAGATCTTAATTCTAAGTGATAACTGGCCAATTCTTCTGCTGGTTTCACCTGAGCTCACAGATGAGGCTGCATTTAGACAGAGGACTGGTTGACCAAGAAGGATCAAGAAGTTGTTGCTGGTTATTTTCTGGAGCACATGGTGATTCTCCTCATGGCCCTCATAACTCTAGTGGAATAGACTGGCTTCTTCAGAGCATACTGTTCCCAGGGTTCCTTCCTAGAGTACAAGGGTGGAAACTGCAAAACCTCTCTAGGCACAGGCTTCAGAATGTTTACACAATCACTTCTGTCACATCTTACTGGCCAAGGTATGAGTATCATGAGACCAGCCTTGTTTCCAACAGTAAAGAAATAGGCTCCATCTCCTGGAGGAGGAAGAGGCAGCTCATATTGCAAAGGAAGGAATATGTATGCACAGAGGTGGGATTCACTGAGGCCATCATTATATTATTCCTCAAGGTGATCCTTAAAGGGATACAAATTTGACTGGCATTGGGAGGTTGCATGGAGGAGTAATGACACAAAGGAGAATCAGATAAAATGAAAATAACAAGTTGGCAAATGCCAAACTACGCATTTCAAGTTTATTTTTTGACAGTGAGGAGTCCGTGTATATTTGTGCAAAGAAGTCCCCCTCCCTCAAAAATAATTCTCATTGTGAAAAAGAAGTCATACATAATTTCAGTATGTTGTTTTTATTTTTCTGGGGGTAAGGGTGTGAAGGATAAAAGTATGTCTGGTTTTACTAAGAAAGGAATGGCCTTAAATCATAGCATACACTTACTGCTTTTTAGCTGAGAAAATATCCTGAGGAGTTCACAAACCTTAAGGTTACCTAAACATGTTGAAATGCTGTGTAAAATTATCACAACCAGATCTTTTCATACGTTTCTGATACCTTTATTTCATCCCAAAACACAAGAGAGAGTCTAACATTTGGGAAAATGGACTGAAGGTCTTCCTTACTTTGAAGGTCTTCTTGTTGTGAGATTTTCAGATATTCCTTGTCATGCCCTTACTTTTTATTGATTTCACCCTCCATCTGGAAACTACTAGAAGCAAATAAACAATTTTTCCTTCACTTCACTTTCCATTTTGGGCCACAATTCTCAGGATATGTTTAATTCAAACTATCTGACTGAGTTACTAGAAAACTCATATGCAATGATTGCTTTGTTCTATGTGACTCATAAATAATAAACTCTATTAGAGAATATAACATAAACAGAGGAATCTCTACTCCAGGTAATATCTACAGCATGCTATTAACCATCCACTTGGCCAGCTCTTTTTGAGCTCTGATTTTCACAAAAGCAGTTTGGTCAATTAAATTTGCTACTATTTGGAAAACTCCAAAATTGTATAATTTAGGGGCTGCTATTAGAGAAAAAGGCCTTACTGTTCTCACTACACCTAAGTGTGGGGCTTTGAGACAGGAAAGAACCTGATATATTTTAATCTTATTGAAATACACATCTAGAATTCACATATCCTTTTTGAACGGTCATGCCAGATTGTGCACAGAAACTCCTGTACATAGCCCCAGGCTCTCCAAACAGTATTTTGAGCAGTAAACAGCACCAACGGTGAAAGGATTTGTTGACATTCCTTGCTGGTTGCCACAGGGATAAAACCAAATTGTCATCAACATATAAAAGACCAGGGATATTCACATTCAGACTACTGAGTCTGAATTCAAGACAGCCTTAACTCTATAATCTTCCACAGGTTACCAATATATCTGAATCGTAATGTACTTAACACGAACTATGTGTGTGTACAGGAATGATAAAATTAGCAATGCAGTTATAAAATGAAGCTATAACATCCTATTGATTCAGAATATAACTATATTTTACAATTTATCTCGATATGAATTTGGAATGAAGTTTATAAGGATTATGAATGCTTTCTGAGGGGTATATGTATGTATACATGTACATTATATATATATGATGTAGCAGGATTAACCAGGAAAAATGTGTCCCTTTCTCTTTTTTGTTTTATTTAACCTATTGAAAAATGTACAAAGGTACAACATTTACCCTAGTTTATTACACAGCATGATACCTTAGAGATAAAACAAGTGAAACTCATATTAGCCTTCTCTTTTTCTAACATAACTACTGAAACTGGATATTATCTGCCTTCTTAAGTAATTTTCAGTGATGAAAAGTGAAATCATGATATTCAAACAATGCTGAAACTCAGGAGAAAATAGTGAGATAAAAATAAAGGCCATGCAATTATATGATCTAATATTCACTAGGTGTTAAAATAAAAAAAATAAGAAAAACTTACATTTATCCTGTTCTCTAGGCAAAAAACAGTGTAATATGTAAATTATATAAAGCATATTAATTTTACTTCAGCTATCATGCTTAAAAAACAGATGTCATTAATCACACATTTTTAATTCCATTAAACTTGCATCTAAATAAATCTTTTCTTATAAATTTCAATATCTTGAATGTCATAGAAAGTCAAGTGACAGATTGCTTTGTTTCATTCAAAAGTGTCAGTCTATGAAGCCACACATGATTTTAGGATTGTGTTGGTTGATGATGTACAAACTTTTATTTATAAGCACTTTGTGGAGTCATATGACTTTTATGTGTTACACAAAGCTACAAAGATTAGCTAATTTAAGGACCTTTATCAGGACATACTCTAAGAGAGTTTAAAGTCACCATGGCAACGAGTTACCAACTCTTAACAGCCTCAAAGATGAATATTTACTTAACCCACTTGACATCCACTGTGCCTTCACTGTCACTAGGGTAGATAGTTTCTATTTGCCAGTTACATCATCCTTGCTGATTTTTATTCAATTTCTCACATCTCTGTGTTCTCCCCCATCATCCAAAGTATCCCTTTTTCCTTGCCAAACACTTAAGCAGCTCTGTGTACTTTCTCAGTTCTAGTTTCTGTGCTGCCTTACTCCTTGGACTTATTCCTCTTCTCTATATATCTTTGAGACATAAATGCTTAGTTCATTAAAATAATGCTATTTGTTGAATGTCCATACTGTGTTGTATACCACACTTATTTATTTCTATATGGAATCATGTTCAATTTTCATAATAAATATGTGAATCCAATAGTATCCTGACTATACCAAATCTTGGCTCTGCCACTTACTAGCTGCACACCCTTGGATAAGCCTCTCAGCCTCTCTGTTTTTCACATTTGCCATCTGAAAATGGGTCATATACTTACTCCACGAGGTTTTCATGAAAATTAAATGAGTTGATACATGTAAAAGTATCTGGTATGGGTATTAATAGTTGGGATATACTGACAGTATGATAGTATCTCCAGTATATATGAGGAAATGGGTTGGGAAACATCAGATAATTTTCCAAGATCATGTCACTAGAAAGGGGTGGAGATGAGATACAAATATTTATCTCTCTATTTCTAAATCTCTAAATTGTCTTGACTTTTTCCCTTGGGCAAGTCTCCTATTGCAAACATTTTTAATGGTAATTTATAGTTTATAAAGCTCTTTTATAAGTTTGTCTCATTTGATCTTCACAACCCCTACAAATAATACCAGTTCTATATATTTTACCTTTTTTAAAAATTTTAGGTGAAGAACCTGAGGCCCACAGGATTATATTACTTGAACCTGGACTCACAGAGAAAAAGGAATTAGTTCAGGCTTGGGGTTCAGCATTTCTGACTCCTTGGCTAAAATGCTGTTCTAAAACATTTAAGAATCAAATAGAAATAAATGCATAAATTAGCTAAATTTATTAACCTGTCTTGTCACCATTCCCTTATCCGTATTATAGGAATCACATATTTACTTCATAGGGTTGTTATGACAATTAAGTTAAATTTTAATTGGTGTACAGCTCTCAGCACAGTGCTTACACACAGTAAAAATTAAAGAATTAGTTGTAGGTACTAGGCAGAGAAATGAAAGAAGCAAGTGATATTTTTAAAAAGTAATATCCTGTACTATACAGATTTAATGTCTAGTGATGGAATAATTGCTTTACCTTTCACAGTCTGTTTTTCAATTCATTAGAATTTAAGTCTGCATATGATATGAGGTAGGGATAAAGATTTACTTTTCCAGCCCTGGTTGGTGTAGCTCAGTGGATTGAGTGCGGGCTGTGAAACAGGCATCGCAGGTTCGATGCCCAGTCAGGGCACATGCCTGGGTTGCAGGCCATGTCTCCCAGCAACCACACATCTCTCCCTCTCTCCCTCTCTCCCTCTCTTTCTCTCCCTCTCTCTCTCTCTGTCTTCCCCTCTCCCTCCCTTCCCTCTCTAAAAATAAATTAAAAAAAAAAAAGATTTACTTTTTCCCTTATTCCAGACTATGGCATTTTTCAAAACTCTCCCTTATTGCCTATTTTATGTCAACAGAACTTTATATCTGTTGTCTCTTTTTTTTACTTGTTTGTGACTTCTCAACTTTTTCTTGATCATTCTTACTAAAGTTAAGCTTTTTACCAATCTTTTTATATAATAAACTTTTGAATGCTTAATTTCCATTTAATTGACTTGCATTTTTATCTTTGTATTATTTCTTTTCTTCTTCTTAGGTTTGCTTTGCTTTTTGTTGTTATTTACTTCTTTCTTTCCTTTTGGTTCCTAAAACAGAAGATTATATCATAAATTGCTCATTGTTTCCTCTCCCACACATGCAATTAAAGCTATATATTTCTATTCAGCACTGGTTTTAATTCATCCCACACTTTACCATTTTTAAATATGTTCTAAGTTCTTTTCTGACATTTTTGATCCATAGATTATTCTGAAATATAATCCAAAGCAGTTGAATTTTCTCTATCTACTCAGTATTAATTTGTAGCATAATTCCATTATATAAGAGAATACTCATTAATTATTATATAACTTTGAAATGTGTTGGATCTTTTTTGGCAAAGAATGTGGTAAATTTGCTAAATATCCCATGGGTTTTGAAGAAAATATAAATTATTTTATTATTGAATGCAATCTATCATTGTCAATTGCATGTGACATGTTTGCCTTATTGTGGTCTTCAGATATTACACATCCTTACTGGGTGTTTTGTCTGTCTTTAATATCAGCTTTTGAAGAAGTTGAGTTAATGTTTCCCATTTGACTGTGCATTTGTATATTTTTCCTTTTATTTCTATAAATTTGCTTTATATATTTTAAAGCTATGTTATTGGATTCCTATGCATTCATGATCTTAAGGTTACAATATTGCATTGGAATAATGCCTTAATCATTATAAAATTTTCCTTTTTCTCTACTAATAATTCTTTCTTTAAAGTTTACTTTGTTAATCTTCTAATATAACTAAACTTCCTTTTTTGTATTAATATATAAAAGATCTTTTTCTACCTTTACTTTCAGGGTTTTTTTGTATCTTAATATTAATACAAGAATCTTCCATCTAATGTTAAAATCAACCTATTTAGTCTATTTATTTTTTTAACATGGTTTCTGAAAATAGAGTTTATCTACCAACTGTTTTTTTGTTCTATTTGACCACTCAATTGTTTTACTTTTTGTCTCCATTTTAACCCTATTGGCATATAATCAAATATTTTAAGTTTTATTTAAGCATAATTGAATATAACAAATTGTACATAATTAAAGCATGTAATTTGGTGTTACCTTGCATGCATATACCTATAAACCTGCCCTAAAATAAAGATGAACTTAGCCTCAAAAATATCTGTGTACCTTTTAATAATTTCTAACTCCTACTCCTTCTTGCCTCTTTCTCTCCTCTCACCATAGAAAACCTCTGATGTGCTTCTTTTCACAATGTTACTTTACATTTCCCAGAATTTTATAGTAATGGAATAATACAGAACATATTAATTTTCTTGCTTCTTTCCTTCAACATAATCATTTTGATATTCATCAATATTATACTATGCACCAGTAGTCTATTCCTTTTCATTGCTGAGTAATATTCCAATATATACCATACCATAGCGTGTTTATCCATCACTTGTTAAGAGCATATAGATCTTTTTCCAGTTTTGGTTATTAGAAATAAAACTATGAAACGTGTGCAAGATCTTAACGTACATATGCTTTTCTCTTGGGTAAATACTTAGGGGTATGATATCTGCATCATATAATAGTATATATTTAACATTTAAAACATCTTAAAAACTACCAAACTGTGGTCCAAAGTGATTGTCACATTTTACATTCATATCAGTGCTGTATGGGAGGTCTGATTTCTCTACATCTTTTCCAAAATTTGGTAGGATCTTTTTTTTTTTTAATTTTAGACATTGTAATAGTTGTGTAGTGGTGTGTCACTATAGTTTTAATTTGCATTTCTCTGTGACCAATCATGCTCAACAATTTTTCCATGTGTTTGTTTGGCATCTATGTAGCTTTTTTAGGGAGTCTCTGTTCAATTATCCCTCATTTTAATTCAGTTGTTTTCTTATTATTGAGTTTCAAGAGTTCTGTTTATGTTACAGATACAAGTAATTTTAACATACAAGGTTTTAAAAATATTTTCTCAGTCTGTAATTTGCCTTTTCATCACAATCATGCAGCATTTTGAAAAAGTAAATATATAAGTTTTTTCCTTTTACGTATTTAGCCTTTGGTGTCATATCAAATATATATTTGCCAACCTCAAGTTCATTGAAGTTTTTCTCTATTTTTTTTTTACTGGAATTTGTATACCCTTAAGTTTTATGTTAAAGTCTGTCATCCATTTTGAGTTAGTTTTTGCATACATTTCAAAGTATGGATTGCAAGATATGGATTGAAGTTCTTTTCTTTGTTGTATTTTTACTTGTCTGTTAGTTTTGTTTTTTCCATATAGGTATCCAATTATCCTGGCACATTTGCTGAAAAGACCATTCTTACTTTTTTGTACATTTGAAAATAGTTACCCATATACACATATGTGACTATTTCTAGACTTTTTACTGTTTCATTAATCTATATATCTATTCTTACATATCTACTGTATGAGTTTGATTACTGTACCTTAAGAGGAAGTCTTGGAATAGGTAAGTGCATTCCCAATTTTGTTTTTATATTGAAAAATGTGTAGGCTAAGCTAGTTCCACCATGTACATTTACATCAATTTGTCAATATATAAAAATATTAGCTGGGATTTTTATTGTAATTGCATAGATTCTATAAATCAATTGATGGAGAATTGTCATTAAAACAATATTGGGTCTCCTAATGTATGGATATAGTATCTATTCCCACAGATTTATATGTTCTATAATTATGGTCAACAAATTGTGTAGGGTTTAGTGTGCAGGTTTTCCAATTATTTTAAATTTCTTTTTAAGTATTTTATAAATTTGTATTTGTTTATATGGTATTGCTTTTTAAATTTCAATTTTTATTTCTTTATTCCTAATCTTTAGAAGTACAAATGATTCTTATATATTGACCTTAAACTCACTTACTGTTCTCTGGAACTTTTGTATAGATTCTTTAGAAGTTAAGACAATTATGTAATCTGCAAATAAAGACATCTTTACTCTTTATTTTATTTTATTTTTTTTTTTGTATTTAAATGTGAAGTTTTTTTAGGAGGGACAGTCTTAAATTCTGAGTTGGATTTTATTCATTATTTCTGCAAAGATTTCCTCTGCCTCTGCAAGTACTTGATATGCTGTTCTCTATTTGAGGCCCCTCCCACTTTCTCAAGTGATAGCTTATACAAGTTATATTTCTTCCTTTGGGAATCATAGTGTTGTCTAATGTTCAATATCTGAAACCCAATATAGGTCTAAAATTTGTTATCCCATATTTGAGACCCATTTTATATATGGGTCTCAAAGCTCCCATTATATATGAGTGTGTGTGTATATATATATATCCAATTATATATATGAATTTGTGTATGTATATATATATATCTTTTATATAAAAGAACATTTCCTCTATTTGATTTCTCTTCCAAAACCACTTCACACTAGTTTAAAATAAATTCCTCAAACATTATTTGTTTTCAAACTAAATTTATATAAAGTATCACCTTACCATCTAACATTATATAATTATTTTGTTTTTAACTATAAGAATGATTCCATGGTATTACCAGGTGATAGCCTGATACAAAAAGATGTTAAAATAATTTTTTGGAGGGGATGTTTGTTAAAATCTAGTATTCATGTTCAGTTTCCAAGCCTTAATATTGCCTCTGAATTTCAGGCAACAGTGTAGGTAAAAGCAATCTTTAAAAATATAAGCATTTTCATGGTTTGGGAGTAATTAATGGAGATTAATGAATAATTATTATTCTGTCAAGACACTGACATGTCACTAGGCAAGAAGCTTTTCTCTTTAGTTTTCTATCCTATCCCTATCTAGAATCAGTAAATGCAGATATCCAGTTCTTACCAAAAAAGTGTTTAAAGTAAAAAATTGGCAAAAGATACAAATCTCCCCATTCTCCATTGATGTCACCAGTTCACAAAATTCAGCATAATCAAGAAAAATTATGTTTATCTTGGTCTCTTAGGAAAAAAAGTGTAAATATTGACATGGCTAATTGTGAAAAAAATGAGAAAGGTTGACATGCATGACAAGTTCATGGTAAATTTAGGGGAGCATAATAGTTTTTAAGCCATAACATCCCAGGTCCTCACCTAAGGCCACCTGAAGAGGTTGTTTGACACTGAGTGCATTAAAACCTCAACAAACCTTAATGATTCTATCTATAAAAGAGGAAAATTCTGTTTTGTGATAGTCAAATAGAGATTGAATTTTAAAAGGTCACTATGAAAGTTATGAAGATAATATAAAGTCAACATAGACTCAATATTGTTAACTATAATTTTCAATCTAAATTACTGTCCTAATTTTTATCTACTCTGTATCAAGGACATAATAATAAAACAAATGTCATCTAGTTATTTGAAATAGACAAGTTAAAATATGTTTCAATACAGAAAAAAAATGAGCTTAAATGATAGTCTATGTGCTTTAAAAAATAGAATCATGGAAGCCCCCTCATTAACAGCATCGAGTAATGAAAATATGAGAAAAATTCAGTTGTGCCTTCAATTTCTGCCCAAACATAACTGATGCTTCCTAAGAAAGCATAAAATTAGAAATATTTTGAACTAAATGATATAGGTACCAACTGCAATTCATTCTTCTTCAGCATTATAAAGTAAGCATCAAATTAGAAATCTTAGAATACATGATACTGAAATCAATCCATAAGTGAAGCTACCAGATAAAATTAAAATATACTTTTCATACTAAACTTGACAGCTTCTGAAACCATAGTTTTTTTCATCTTATCAATATTTTTTAATTTAAAAAGTCCATCTTTTAGGAAACATGCTGTCAGTAGAGGAGAGAGAACACCAAAATGAGGTCACAAAATAGCACGTCCTAATTCAGATCCAAGTTGTTTCACTGAAGATCCATAAAACCTTTCCTTACTAAAGACATGTCAAGTTAGACCGCAGGGTCCCCTTTGTCTAATGTTACCCAATACAAAAACCAAATCAGATTCAGACAAAATTCACTGAAAGAGCTGTCTAAAAAAGGAAGCACAACCTCATAACATAGTCTTTGAACAGGGGTGGTCAAAGGAAAAAATGGAGATGCTAGTATATTTAAGCAGAGTTAACGTACTCACCTCTACTCAAGTAATAGTGGCAGGAAGAGAAGGTGAATTGACAAAGTCCTAAATCCAATTTTTAGAGGGAACAAAAGGAGAAGAAAGAAGCCTGAGAAAGTGAACTTGAGCTGAGGAATAATATTAAAAGAAAATCCCCTACTTACAAAGTTAACATGAGCTTGTCAGTTTTATAGTATAGACTGGAAAAAAATTAAGACAGTGAATAAAAAAAAGATCATAAACATCAAAAGTTAATTGGTTTCAAGGGTGCGGTAGTTTTAAAATATGTTCACAAATTTTTAAAT
Organism: Tonatia bakeri; assembly: GCA_004024845.1. Lineage (NCBI taxonomy): Eukaryota > Metazoa > Chordata > Mammalia > Chiroptera > Phyllostomidae > Tonatia > Tonatia bakeri. The sequence continues at coordinate 598,077 of PVIA01000043.1, forward strand.
ATTCTTTTCTTTTATGGAGCTTAATTCCCTTCTCCTTGACTAGTAATCCTATGCTGGTCCTATCATAACTTTTGTGCATTTTTGTGGCAGATTACTACTTTTGTTAATTTATAGATCTTCAGATTAAAATAAGCTATATTTGAGACACTTAACTTAGGTTGGTACAACCAGGGTGGTATCATCCATTTAGATGGCAACATCTTAGACTTTGAAATGAGGATGTAAAGGGGTGAAAATGTGGGGGATTTATAGGAGTTAAGTACATTTCACAAGTGGCATGTGAGAAGAAACTGGGTGTCAGAGGCTGACTGTGGTCGTTCTAAATTATGCACAGAAATTACTTGATTCTCCTCTCTTTGTTATAGCCTAATCCTCTGACCCTGGAATGTGAACTATACACAATGATTTGCTTTCAATGAATAGATTCTGGCAGAAAATGGTGGAATATGTCTTGCCAATGTAGATCAGAGAGGCTTCAGGTTTTCCACTTGTTCTCATTCAGATTTTCACTTGGAGAAAGCTATCTGCCTCAAGTAAGGATATTCTGTCAGTTCTACAGATATGCCCATGGAGTGAAACTCTAAGGTCCCTGACCAACAGCTAGCAAGAAACCGATTCTTCCTGCCAACAACCACATAAATACATTTGGAAGCTGATTCTACAGTCTCAGTTAAGCTTTGCTCACCAACCTGAATAGAAAACTTCATAATTCACTGGACATTCGCAAAGGACTCAGAAGGCTTGTGTCTCAGTATAAAGACAAAATTAACCCTAAATAGTACTCTACTGCCACTTAACAAGACTTAAAAGCAATACCTGAAGGTATCAACTGATTCCAAGTAATTTAACTATGTTCCAGAACAAAGTATAAGAATAATTACAGGAATGCAAAAATAGAACTCAATGATCTAAAACTGATGATGTCTAGAATCTAATAAAATTATCAGACAGCCAAAGAGCCAGTTCTTTATAATCCATAAAGAGGATTAAAAGAACCCTCAATCTATCAAAATAATGAAATGATATGGATGACAGAATTAGTACACAAAGACATTAAAGCAGTTGTTATGACTATATTTGATATATTCAAGAAGAGAACAGATTGAGCATGTCAAATGTAGACATGGAAGATAGGAAACCCATATCAAACTTTTAGAGATAAGACCTATGATTCTTTTTTTTTTTAAATAAAGTTATCAAATCTTGAAGAGAGAGTGTTAATATAGACATTCATTAGGGTGGAGTGAGGTGTTGAATTTTTTTTTTTACATGTGTAGAATGCCATTTTTGTGTTTCAGAAGTACTCAAAAAACAATGCTATATATGATCAGTTCTGCTATCAAGGTTGTTTTAAAAACAATTTGTTATGGCACAACTGACATATTAGGAAACAATTTGAGCATTAACACAAATTTCATGATTGCTTACATGCAATTTTATCTATGGGAAACTAGGTGAAAACAGAAATTCAGCCACATCTTTATCCTCACACAGACAACACACCTCAAAATCCACTAGCTACCTATGATCTCTGAGGTGAAGAAATAAACTAGGTGGGATTGAGGATCACATAGATGTTGCAGAAAAGATCAGTGAACATAAAAATGTATTAATACAATGTATAGAAAACAAAACAGAAATAAAAAAGACTGAAAAAAAAATGAAAGGGAAAACACTTCTATAGGGCAACATCAAACGACCTGATCTACATGTGAAAGGTAAGCCTTAAGGAGAGAAGACAAACAGAAAATATATATAAACATTTTTCAATGTATCAAAAATTTGGGGAAAATAATAAGCCCGCCAATTCAAAAAGCTCAACAAAACTCAAGCAAAAGAAATATAAAGAAAACTACACAAAGGCACATCATAAATCCAATGATAAAAAGCAATCTTCACTATAAGAAAAAGGAAGGAAATCAAGTAAGCAGCAAAAAAAAATGCCAGATATGAATCAGCATCTACAAAATGAATGAAGAATACTGAAAATAGAAATTATGTGAGCAGTTATAAAATACATTTATCTTATTATTTAAATCTCTTTAAATTGTAAATCTCTTTTTTGTATATGAGAGATTCCTTAAATCTCTCATATACAAAAATAAATAAATAAAAAATAGAAGGTAAGAAAATTATGGCCCAGGCAAAATAATATAAACTCCCCATGAAAAATGTGCACATTCTAATCCCAAGAACCTGTGATTATGTTATGTTACATTATAAAGGAGAATTAGGATTTTAGATGTAAGTAAGGTTTATAACTAACTGATCTTGAGAAGGAGAGATTATCTTTATCTTGGATTTTCCAGGGGAGAAGGCGATGTGGTCACAAGGGTTCTTATAAATACAAGAAGAAGACAGTAGAGGCAACATGTAACACTGGCACAATGTGAAAGCCTTGAGCAGCCACTGCTGGCTCTAGAAGCGCGTTATGATCCAGAGAATGTGCCAACCTCCAGAATCTAGAAAATGCAAAGGAATGTATTCTTCCCCAGAGCCTTCAGAAAAAAACACAGCATTGCTGACACCATGGTAGCTTAATGAGACTTATTTCAAACTCCTGATTTCCAGAATTATACTGTAATAGATCTGTGTTGTTTAAAGCCATTAAGTATGTGATAATTTGTTATAGCAGCCATAGAAAACTAATAAAAATAATAGAAATGTATTGTGGGATTGAAAGCATATGTGAAATTAAAATGTATAAAAAATGGCATAAAAGCAGAGAGAAGTGGAAATGTTCTGTTGTAATTTATTATACCATGAAGTGATATAATATCACTCGAGGTAGACTGTGATAACTTAAATACATATGTATACTATACATCCTAAAATAAATACTAATATAAAAGCAAAGAATTAGCTTTAAAAAAGCAGTGGAGATAATACAGAATAATAAAAAGTACTCACTACAAATGAATAAAAAGAAGAAGTAGACCAGCAACAGAGGAAACAAAAATACTTGGTTACTGCAGCAAAACCTAGCCTATACTGGTTGACATACCAGTTAAACTATCCTTTAAGTATAAAAAAACATACATTGTCATATATGCAAAAAGTCATTACTTTTATTAGTAATTGAATACTTAAAATAAAAGCTCTTTTTTATGAAACCAAACAATTGATTGATGAATGAAAATAAAATTTAATTTGGAGAAGGTATTGCAAAAACATTAGGACTGTAAGTACAGAAATAATGCTTTAGTATCAATATAAATTTCAAGTCAAAATAGAAAAAAAAACAATAAATAGCAGAGTAGAAACAAAAATGTGTTTCCTGAAAATGTTTCCATTTTATCAATAATGGGAGTTAAACTATACTACATTTAAGGAAACTATGTTTGACCTTAAAAACTAATGTTTGTACTTAAAATCTTGAACACAGAGGAAAAATAGGTGTTTTATATTAAGTTCATTGTCATATATTTATAACGAATTATTTTATATGTTAAATTTAACTATATTTTTAAATAACATTAGAAGTAAAATGTCAAAATCCCAAGTTCTGATGATCCATTTTTCTCTTCTTTTATCCATGTGTGAGGTCAGTGAGTGAAAGTCTATGAGTTAAGCCTGAACAATGTTCATCTAAAGTTAATGGTACTTACCTCTAAGAATTAAAGTTTGGTATGATCTTTTAAGATTTTTTAAAGTTTAATGGAGATAATATAATGTGTAAGTTGTACTTTGGTAGACATTAAGACCTGCTTTCTCTTACCAAAGAAAATGGCATGTATTTTATCAAAATTTAACAATCAAGAGTAAAGAGTACTGAGATTTTCTTTACATCTTCTTTTACTTACTATACTGCTGTAGTTTTCTTAAGAAGAGCATATGAACATAAATAAGGTCAATGTTAAAAAAATCATTTAATCTTAACTGAGTTAATGTTCAGACTCATCTTTTTTTCAAAATCTTTTTTATCTATTAAAAAAAATCATATCTTCCTGAAAATGATATGCAATGGATACTAAATGAAAATATGAGAAATACAGTATATGAGAAAATGCAGTATGAACTAGAATATTTTCAATTAATATTATACTTAAATTGTTACTGGATCATGTGCCCCAGTTAACATAATATCTATAAACTTCCTTCCAGTAAAGATGTTACACTGAGGAGACAGAGGAATTCCCCTTACTGTTTTAAATTGTAAAGTGAGGAACAATATATTTAAACACACACACCCCCCAGAAAAATTAACTACAGGAAATCTAGAAGTGCCAGAAGTAGAGGACACTTAAGAACTGAGCAGTGAGTCAAAATTAAAACAACACAGTCCACAGTGGAACCTCTAGACTCCGCGAATGACCCAGGCTCCATGGACCTGGACTCCATGAATGAATGCAGGCACTTTACACCCTGGGCCCCATGCACCACCAGAGTGATCTGTACGTGGGACTGGTAGGAAACAGAGAAACCAACCAGAAAGTGAGTACAGTAGGTCTAGTAAAAGAAAAAAATGCCCTGGCCCAGGATAGTAGCAGCTCCGATGAAATAACCAGCTGAAACTATGTGCTGGAATTAGATTCATCAGAATTGTTATCGATTTGAAACAGTAAAAACACGTTAAGTGAAACAACAGAGTCAAAAGAAACAGGATAATTTAGGGCCTGACATATGGTAAGAGCTGAATAAATGTTAGGAATCATAATTATCATTCACATATTTCATTTGAGAGAAACTAATAACTAGCTTCCTTCCAATGTCTTTTACACGAGAATGTTAGATCCAGACAATGCTGGAGGAGAAGAGAGTCTGCATGTCTTAGGTCAGAGACTCTGAGTCAGGAGTCTACCTCTGGTGCAGACAGCACTCAATTAAAACAGCTAAACTTAGAAGCCTGCCTCCTAAGAGATCAAAAACAGTATGTAGAAATACAATTATGGCAGAGTTATCTCTTCTGGTCTGCTAAACTCCAGAAGCTAATTCTTAACTTTTTATGTAAAATCTTAAATTATACCAACAAGCCCAAGGCAAAGCTTCATCCAACAAATTTCTGTTAACACTGGAAAGGTTAATATGCAAATTCCATTTACAAACCAGAAAAATTTTGCATATAACAGCTACCATTTCCTCCATTTTTTCCAAGTTAATATTAACATCCCCAAATCTGCTATCCTCCTCCCAGATTCATTCTCCCATATCCACAAACAGAAAAAATAAATAAATAAATAAGCAGACCAACTTTTTCCTAACATTTTAGTGAATTACATCACTAAGAGATAGCACCATTTTCTGTATTGATTTTATACTTTTTAAATTGAAATATATAAAACCAATACAAAAACTATCTACCTTATTTTTTGGACTATAAGATATACTTTCTCCCCCCAAATTTGGGAGAAAATAGGAGTGCATCTTATAGTTTGAATGTAGCTTTCTTGGATTGCTGTGGGGGTGCAGCAGTGGAGCAGGGTCACGGGAGGCAGGAGCAGGGTCACCGCTGCATTTTCCTCCCAAATTTGGGAGGAAAAGGTGCGTCTTATAGTCTGAACAATATGGGTAAATAAAAACAAAATTATATGCTCACATAATTATGTACAAAAGTAAATAAACATGAAGCTCTACAAATTTTCTGAACTTGAACATACTCATATAACTTCCACTTAAAACTAAATATAGAATATTATCAGTGTTCCTACAAATACACATTGTGCTCCCTCCTATTTCCTAGTCCCCTACCCAAAGAAATTTTGATTCCCATCAAAATAGATTAGGTTTGTTGGGTTCTGAGTTTATATAATAGATTCACATGTATGTATTCTTTTGTATCTGGCTTCTTTTATTCATTATATCATTGTGATTATAATTATAATATTATGATGCTGTTTGTGGCAATTATTTGTTCATTTTCATTGTTGTATAGAATTGAACTATATAATCATACCACAAGTATTTATCCATTCTACCTGTTAATAAACATTTGGCTAGTTTTCAGGTTTTAACTATTGCAAATAGTGCTGCAACAAACATTCTTTAATCTGTCTCTTAAGTCACAAGTGCATGCATTTCTGTTGGGTATATAACTAGGGGTACTAAAAGAGGTGAATGTACAAGTTGAGTAGAAATGCCTAAAACTTTTCCTTTGTGGTTTTATCTAAATATACTCACAAGACCATGTATGAGAATTTCAGTCTCCCCACATTCTGGACAACACTTGGAAGTGTTAGTAAATTTTATTTAATTCCTTATGGATTGTATGTACTGAAATTTCATTTTTTATTTATATTTTATTGATTATGCTCTTATAGTTGTCCTGATTTTCCCCCTTTGCCCCCTCACACGGAGCATCCCTCACTCCCTCAGGCAATCCTCTCACCATTGTTTATACCAATGGGTCATGCATATAAGCTCTTTGGCTACTCCATTTCCTATACCACATTTTACATCCCCTCACCTCTTCACCCATTCCCCCAACCCTGCTCCAATCTGGCAACCATGAAAACACTCTCTGTACCCATGATTCTGTCTCTGTTCTTCTTGTTTGCTCAGTTTGGGTTTTTAGATTCAATTGTTGTAGATACGCATTTATTGCCATTTTATTGTTCATAGTTTTTATCTTCTTTTTCTTAAGTACCCTTAAAAATCCATTTAATAATGGTATAGTGATGATGAACTATTTAGTATTTCTTGTCTGGGAAGCATTTTATCTGTCCTTCTATTCTAAATGATATCTTTGCTAGAGAGAGCAATCTTGGCTATAGGTCCCTGCTTTTCATGACTTTGAATATTCTTGCAATCCCTTCTAGCTTGCGAAGTTTCTTTTGAGAAGTCAGCTGACAGTCTTAGGGGAACTCCCATGTATGTAACAAACTTCTTTTCTCTTGCTGCTTTTAACATTCTCTCTTTATCTTGAAACTTTGGCATTTTAATAAAATGTGTCATGGAGTGGGCCTCTTTACATCCATCTTGTTTGGGACTCTTGGTGCTGCCTGGGTTTGCATGTCTATTTCCTTTACCAAATTAAAAACATTTTCTTTCACTATTTTTTTTCAAATAGATTTCCAATTTCTTGCTCTTTCTCTTCTCCTTCTGGCACCTCTATAATGTGAACATTGGACCCACTTGAAGTTGACCCAGAGGCTGTTTATACTATACTCACAATTTTGAATTCTTTTTTCTTCTTATTGTTCTAATTAGTTGTTTTTCTTTTCATTCTTATGTTTCAAATCATTGATGTGATTTTTAACTTCATCCATTCTACTGTTGTTTCCCTATAAATTGTTCTTTATTTCAATTAGCATGTCCTTCATTTCTGACTGGATCTTTTTATGCTGTTGAGGTCCTCACTAAGTTCCTTGAGCATCCTTATAACCAGTGTTTTGAATTCTGCATCTGATAGATTGCTTATTGCCATTTTGTTTAGCCCTTTTTCTGGAGTTTTGCTCTGTTCTTTCATTAGGATCATGTTTTTTTTTAATCTCCTCATTTTGGCAGTCACCATGTTTGTTTCTATATATTAGGTAGAGCTACTGTGACTCTGTGTCTTGGTAGCATGGCCTAATGTAGTATGTGTCCTGTAGGGCCTACGGACCTTTCACCCACGCTGGGTACTCGAAGAATACCTTTAATGTGGGCTAAATACATCATCCTCTTGTAATTGAGCCTTGATTGCTGTTGGTTAGTCAATGGGAGGGATTTACTCAGTCCACCCAGCTGCAAGGATTGGCTGTGACCACTTACCACCAACCTCTGCCCTCCATGGAGGATCAGCTATGCAGGGGCAGGGTGGTGGTAGTCTGACATGGTCTGTAGCTGTCTTCTGGGTATGCTGGCCCTAGGCTTTCCCAGGTGGTGCAGGCCAAGGCCAGTCCGCATCTGTACTTTGCCTGGGGCAATGCTGCCTGAGCTATAAAGCAATCTGAGATGACTGCTACTTGTGCTGGGCCTGGAGATTCCCAGGCAAAGCCAAGCTGTGAGTCTCAGATGACTGCTGCTAGTGCAGGGCCTGGGGCTCACTGAGGTTAGCTATTGCTTATTTGATAGGATTTAGGAATTTGTGAAGCATGAGGCAAGGCCAGACATTCATATGGAAAAGCAGCTTGGGTGGGCCCATAAGGTGGTTGGGGTAGAGTCTCTGGGGATCTCCAAGGTGGGTCAAACACTGTTAGCCAGGTTGATGTAGTCTCACATCTGGCACCAGCTTGCATGCTCTGTGGCAGGAAGGTTTAGAAAAGGGACAATGACCTCTGCTCATCTTGATGCCAAACACTTCAGTTTCTCCGTATATACCACTGGTGCCTTTCACACTGCTACCTGGTGCTAGAGCTCAGAGGGAGTGAGTCTGAGTAGGTGAGTCCATGTGTGTGTTCTTTAAGAGAAACTGCTTAGAGCTCCAGGTGTTTCTTCCACTGACTTAATCCCCACTGGTTTTTGCAGCCAGAAGTTTTGGGAACTTACCTTCTTGGCACTAGAACCCTGGACAGTGGGGCCTAGTGTGGGGCTGGGACTTTACCCTCCTGAGATATTTGTTCTGAATTTTTATCCATCACACATGGGTGAGGGACCAGCCCATTTCATGCCTCTGCCATTTCTACCATTCTGGATGGATGTGATTTCTTTAATTCTATAGTTGTCAGACTTCTATTCAAGTCAATTTATGACAGTTTTGAGTGATGTTTGTTATATATTTTACTTGAATGTTAATGTGGTTGTGCAAAAAGGTAAGCCATGTCTTCCTGTGCCACCATTTGACTGGACGTGAACTCTCATTTTGGTTACAGCTTGTATTTCCCCACTTACTAAATAGTTTCAGCCCTTTAAATGTTTATCAGCCATTTGGATAATTTATGTTATAAAATGCTTATAAAAGTCCTAACTGCTTCTCTGCTGGAATTTTTGTCCTTACTGACTTGAAAGAGTCCTTTATTCTGCAAGCAAAACACCTAATGTTTATAAAGAACATTTATAAAGAGAGTATACTAAGAGCTTTATATACATAGTTTCTTTAAGTCTTTTCCAGTGAACATAAGAGATATATATTTTTATGTTCAACGGAAGAAAGCTCTAGGTCTGAAATAAGTGAGGAAACTTGCCCATGGTCTGAAAGTTAAAGAAGTGGCATCATCTGTATTGAATGAGCAACTCTCTGGTCATGAAAACAAGACAAATAGAAGATAACTTGATACACCGGAAGAGAAAACTGTAAGGTTTAATCAGAAGAAAAATACCAAATGAGAAGATGAAGATTCAAGAAGGATCTGAGGCTATTCTTTTATTTGGGGGGAAAAAATCAATTTTTGTTCTGTTCTGAGATATTGTCACAGGGAAGTTTTATTTGTAAATATCATAATACAAAGCATCAAGTTGTTTCTTAACACAGCATGTGTCATATAGGAGATACTCAAAATATTCTCCAGATTTAAAGAAAAGAATCTTAATTTCTTTATAAGCACAGAGAACTTCTAAATTGTTAGTGTAAAATGTTTTTTCTCAGTCTAATAAGAGGAAGAAAAGAAATGAAATTACTGACTATTAATTCAGTGTCAAATAAGCAGACAGATTATATACAGTGCAATGCATAGCTCTGTAACACCTTTTCTGCAAAATAAATAGCTGATATAGATTGAAACTTAAAAAATAATTCACTGGCACAGTATTTGACAAAAGAAAAAAAAACCTGACTTCTTTTTTTTAAACAATTCAAAACCACAGACAAAAACTTTACAAGTAAGTAAATCAGGTACCTACTCCAACTGCAACTAATTTTTTTTAAATCATGCACGAAAGTAAAATTAATGTTCTGAAAAATAATAGTGCTGCATAAAAATGAATAAAGATCTAAAATGAAGACCTTACCTGCTCCTTCTTCCCCTTATGCACCATAAATAACCACAGTTTAGGCTACTTTTACATGTTTATCTAAATTCAGATATATAGAGTTCTTTCTCCTATTTTCTTACCTTTTCAGAATTAGTTTAGGTGTCATAGCTTCTTTCCAGAATCTGCAGCTCATATCCACCCTTAGGAACATTACCTATGTTAATTTTGCTTTTCTCAAATAGTCAGATTCTTTATGAAGAGAGTAGGTAGCCCCTAGGGTCTACAGGAGAGTAGAGGTTCTCCTTCCCCACAACCTCAGTAGCAGGTAGAATTTACAGGGAAAGCAAAGAGTAAAAGCAGGTCCAAATACCCACACATGTAGTTGTTGAACTCTACAGGCAACAAAAACACATAATTTGTACATAATCTCATTGTAGTTCCTACTTTCTGTCTCCTTCTATAAGTTCCTCCTATTTAAAAAATTGCTCAAAAGCAGGTATAAAATTGTACAGAATTTGTACAGGTTTAAAAGACAGGATAAAGTCACCTTTGAATTAGATTAGGAAACAGAATTCTCTATTAAGTGGGTAGAACAGGACAGAACAAAGTTCTGACCTAGAGTCCTTCTCTAAAGACTACTACTTGACCAAACTCATGTGCAGTATTTACACAGACTAGAGTGCTGATACAATAGGTCTAGCTAATATCAGACCTTAACCAATACTCATTTCACAATTGAAAAATCATTTCAATGTTTCTTCTGTTAACTAGATATATCTCAAGTACAGATTCAATGATATTTGCATCTTTTGGTTTAGCTACTCCTAGAATGTGGAAACTTAATTAGGATACTTCATCTACCACTAATTGAATCACCATGCAGTATTATTTCAAGTGTTTTAAAGAATACAAGTCTGTCCAGAAAAAGTCCAGGCATTGTTAACATTATGAGAGGAGCTTGTGAAACATCGATGTACGCTGACAGCCAAGACTGGATGGGAATGTGCATGTGTGAACAATGACGACTTCACTGTACTAGTCACTGGGAGTGGTAGATATAGTTGAGTGAATTTATGTACGGTGTGGCCATTGCATTCAAAATGACTGAGCCAGTAGAGCAACGAATCTACATCAAATTTTGCATTAGGCTTGAATATTCCTCTGCAGAAACTATTTGGGTGATTCAGAAGGCCACAGCTATGGGCAACTGGTGATTGGCAGCGTCATCAGGATAACGTACCCATTCATGTATCTCATCTCATGCAGAGCTCTTTGGGAAAACATCAACTCACTCAGGTGACTCAGCCCCCTACATCTCAGATTTGGTGCCCTGTGACTTCTGGCTTTTCTCAAAACTAAAATCACCTTTGAAAGAAAAGAGATTTCAGACCATTGATGAGATTCAGAAAAGAACAACAAGGCAGCTGATGGTGATTGGAAGAACTGAGTGAGGTCTCAAGGTGCCTACTTTGAAAGAGACTGAGGCATCATTGTCTGATGTATAATGTTTCTGGTATCTTGTATCTTCTTCAATAAATGTCTCTATTTTTCATATTACATGGCTGGATACCTTCTGGACAGGCCTCAGATATAGAGATATGACTCTCAATCAACAAACAGTGGCCAGCGCAACCACCGAGTTATAATTCCCAATAACCCATGAATGGCTGGGGCATTCTTGCCACAATCTTATTTCTTAAGAATGTAAAGTCTCAAGCTCCTGCTTGACCAGAAGATTCCAGGGTGGCATTTGAACCACAATTGCATTCCCTGTGCCATGGCCCCTATCACAGACAGGTGCTTAGGTGGGTTCTCTTGTTTTGCTACTTCTCTGATCCCTGCAGAAGGCCTATTTCCAGTGACCCATTCCCCAGAACCACCCAAGTCTAAGTATTACCAGCATATTCCTGAAGGAAGAGCTCAAATCTCAGTTTTCCTAACAGTCAGAGCCAGAACTCTTTTCCTTCACTTTCTCCCAGCAACTTCCCATTATTATTACTTTCAAACCATTAGTAGCACAGATCTCTCTCTTAAATATTTCTGGACAGTAAAGCTTTATTGCCAATAATAAACTCATACAATTAAAAAACAAAAAGATTTAATTATGATTTTTCCCCCTCAACAGCTTGTACTTTTCAGGAAATTTCTAATTTTTTTGAACCCTTAAACACCACAGTTTAGTTATGTCCCCTTTTCACATACAGCAAAGACTGCTGCCCAGAGAGCCCAGAATCTTGAAATGATAGCATGTTTTAACTTTCTCCTGAGGAAAAAAAAATGCCAAATATGTTTCAGTGGAGAGGCCTTTTCCTAAAGGTGAAAAATAAGATTTTCTGGGAGATGTCTTTAGAGAACAAAGCACAAGTTTATTTTCTGAAGGCATTTTTCTATATTTACATCCATGATATTAGTTTTCAGTTATATGTGGAACACCTTGCTTTAGAATCTAATTTAGAAATTATAAAAAATTTCTCTGGCTAGTGTAGCTCGAGTGGATTGAATGCGGGCCTGCCAATTCAAAGGTCCCTGGTTCAATTCTCAGTCAGGGCACATGCCTGGGTTGTGGGCCAGATCCCGAGTAGGGGGCACACTAAAGGCAACCACACATTGGTGTTTCTCTCCCTCTCTTCTTCCCTTCCCTTCTGTCTAAAAATCAATACATAACATCTTTAAAAAATTATAATTAAAAAAATTATAGACTTGATCTCTATATATAAAATATATTTTATATATTTATATATCATATTTTATGTGTTTATATATAAAATGTAATATGTGATTGATATGTGACATGTAATATATAGTACATATTACATATTACATACTATATTATATATTAATGATATGTATACTGATGCAGATACCGGCCCGCAGTGTCTGTGTCATTATGGCTGAAATGAGACATTCACACAGACTATGGAATCCAGTGGAGGAAAAGGGACAGAATGGCTTTTCTCTCAAGGGGAGCAAAAAGCCTCAGCCCTTCCTCCAATGACCTTTTATTGTCTTACTGGGCACATTACAAGAAGGTCTTCATTATGCACAGGCTCAATTTAGGTGGTTACTTTTACAGAAAACAAAGGAGCCAATGCTGCTAATCACATCACAGAAGAGGGATATTTGCAAATGAAAAGGCAAAAGTAGTTGAACCAGTTACACTCATCCTTGGAAGGTTTAGCATGGTTTTTAGGAAGTTGCTATGCAGTAAATGTCCTCAATTCAGGGTGAGGGAGTTTTAGCAAAAAGCAAGACTCACAGTGGCCTAGGTACATTGCAGGCCCGATTCCTCACAGGAGAACCTATCCATGGATACAGGTCCTATGCATCTCCGAGTGGGAGCTGGGCCCACGCCAAGCAGAATAGTCTACTAAATATACTATATATGTGTGATATGGAACTTTAGGAGGATGTGGAGGTATTTTGCATTTTGTTCTTGTTTTTCTCAAAGGTGCATTCAATACATAGTTATCAAAAGCATATTTTGTGTTAAACACTGCTCTAGATACTGAATATTCAGTGGTGACCAGAGAGTACATGGTCTCATGTTCACACTTCAATGACTCACATCACACATCATTCTATAACTCTTTTTCCTTATTAAAATATATAATGTCAGAGAAGAATTCCAAGTAATTCATGCAGATACTACTCACTGCACAAGAGGAGATTAAATCACCCTTAACCCTTCTTGAATGTGGGCTACACTTAGGGTATGGAAAAGGGGAAAACAAAATTTCACAGTGGACAGACCTGGCAAACGCTACCTCAGCCAGGCAATCAAGTTTAATATCATCAGTGACAAGTCATGTTGAGACCATGTGACCCAAATATAATGTGATGAGAACAGCAGTGTAACTCTGTAGTCTGCCTCCCCAAAAGCTATAACCCTAGTGTAACCATGAGAAAAACATAAGACACATTCCAGTTGAAGGGCATCTACAAAATATCTGATCTGTTCTCCTTAAAACTACCAACGTCCTCAAAAACAGGGAATTTGGAGGGACTATCACAATTTAGGGGCACCTAAAGAGGCATGACAATTGAATATCCCATTCCTGAATGAGATCATGGAACAGAAAAATGGCATTAGGTAAAAACAAATGAAATATAATAAAATGTTTAGTTTAGTTAATAGTAATGTGCTAATACTAGTTCTTTAATTGTGTCTAATATACCATAGTAATATAGTAAGATATTATAGTAGGGGAAAGGGTAAGAGTTAAATGAGAAATTTCTGTATTATCTTTGCAATATTTCTGTAAAAACTATTCTAAAATAAAGTTTTTGTAGGCCCTACCCTGGTAGCTCAGTTGGTTAGAGCATCGACCTGATACACCAAGCATGTGGGTTCAATTCCCCATCAAGTCACATACAAGAATCAACCAATGAGAGTGGAGGATTTGAGGGTGGGGCATAGTTGTGGTAGGCCACTCCGCTTGGGTGGGAATGATGACTCACAGAGCGCCTTCCATAGTGTTTGATTCTACCTCTAGACTACCCTAGCTCTGTCACTTGCTTCTTTTTTTCTGTCTGCTCTAGGAACTCATTTCATTCCTGGAATGGCTTTTTCCCTAAAGGTGTCCGGCACTATGGTTGCCCCAGTGTTACTTTTTTCAGGGTCCCTGTAGGAGGCTCACTCCAGAGCTCTGTTTCTATGAGGATCCCATTGGTGACTCCAGCCCCACCACCATGAACAGGGTCCTGATCCCCCACACACCCATCACTGTAGACTTTTGGAGTCTGTACCTGCTGGTTCCACATGGCTCTTTAACATGGCCCACATGCATTCAGACCACACTGTGGGGCCATCTAGCACCTGGGCGCTACCCCTCTACTGCTCCCCAATCACAGCTTTCCTCCTGCACTGTCACCTGCAGGTATCTAAGCAGTGAATCCAAGCCCTGGAGGTTGGTGAAAGCCATGCCCTGCCTCTAGATGAAACTGGAAGAGAAACCATGACTGTAACCTTGATGGATGGCAATGACTGCCCTGGCTCTATCATGTTTCTCTTTGAAGGAAACTTCAAAACCATATGTAGGCAGGTGATTTTTGGTAAACACCATCCATGCTAAAGGAGTCAGCCCTGAGAGCAGAGAAACATCCTATCTTATATCTAGGCAACACCAACTGTAACCCAGAGCTGGTTCTTCCTTCCCAAGAAGCTGCCCACCATATTGTCAAGCTCATTTGAAAGCACCCACAGCATAACGTAAAGACTGGACTCTATACCCTGCAAAAAGAGTTCCTGCTGGAGCAGCTGGCCCTGGAGTATCAGATAAGGGTGGTATTGAGTCTTCAGCACCTAGAGTTGGTGCAGCTGTTGGATCTGGCAAATGTGTCCACAGTGAAGGAAGTTGGCCACATTCATGCTCCATGCTGCATTGTAACCAGATCCACCCTACTATTGCTATTCTTACCACAAGCTAGAATCCACAGCTCCCACCCCAGTATCCACATCATCCCTTACTCTGACCATTCCTCCTACTCAGAGCTTTGTGCCTTTGTTGCAGCACTGAAGCCTTGCCAGGTGATGGCTGCTGTCAGTCAACAGTCCTATAGGAACTACTTTCAGGACAGCCTGAGCCTCAGGCTCTCAGCATCCCTGATTCCAGACTCTATACAGCAATACATGAGTTCTTCCTTTAGATAACCAAGTGTTCTGTGGCAGTTAGAAAGGACGCTCAAAAAGCCAAGAACTCAGGGTGTCATGTCTGAATCTCCTGAGGAAAAGGCTGATCAATTTCAATCTGACAGGAACTCAAAGAAGGCCAAGAACAAGAACCTTTCTGGGAACCTTGAGAAGCAGCCCTCCCACCACCCTTTGCAGATCAAAAAACACTTGTTGCCAGACCTCTCCAGCAAAGAATGGGATGAGGCAGTTCCTTTCTCTGAGTCCCAGAAGACAGACTGTACTGACTGCTCCCTTGGGTTTTTCAGTTCATTTAAGGTCTGCATATGAGGAATTTATGTCTCCAGAAACTGGGAAGGAAATTGGTGTAGGACCCTACTTGGTCCCCAGGGGAGACAATGATGGCTCAATAGCCTCTAGGATCCAGCACTGTTTGTGTGTGTGTGGGGGGGGGAGGGGAATTCTCCCCAGTGTCACAGCAGCAAGTCTGTCCATCCTCTATGCCCTGAGTTCATCAGCCTGACACTAACATACTTCCTGACTCCAATGAACTTGTTTCAGGTGGTGTTCTCTTCCAGGTGCTTCAACCAGCAAGAGGAAGAATACCATAAATCCTTGCTAAAGTACAGACAGAGGAGAGTACAATCTTGTTTGATCTAGCACTACAGTTTGGAAGACAGTGGGAAAAAATTTAAAAATGAAAAAAAGAGAGAGAAAAAGAATCAACCCATGAATGCATAAATAAGTGGAGCAACAAGTCAGTGTCTGTCTTTCTCTCACTTTCTGTCCTGCTCTCTAAAATCAATATATAAAAATTTTTTAATATTTTTAAAGTTTTTATAAATATATATATAGATAAATATATACAAATATTTAAACATCACTATATAAATATACATGGGCATATCTCACTTTATTGTGCTTTGCTTTATTGTGCTTCACACATGTTGCATTTTTTACAAATTGAAGGCAAGACCCTCTACCAGCAAAAAGATTGCAACTTGCTTTATTGCAATAGCCTGAAACCAAAACTACAATATCTCCAATAAATATATCAGTATTGATATCAACACATCCATGTAGTTACCATTTCCAGTATTCTTCATTGCTTTGTGTAGATACAGGTTTCCATTGAGTATTATTTTCCTTTTCTTGAAGACTTCATTTACCATTTATTTTTCAAGTCTACCGATGATGAATTCTAGGTTGTTGTTGTTGTTGTTTTATGTCTATGAAACTCTTTGCTTCATTTTCACTTTGAAAAATCTTTGCACTGGGTAAATAATTGTGTGAACTTTTTTTGTCTTTCTACACTTTAAAGATATTGATTGCTACACTATTTTCTAGCTTATATTTTTTTTGACAAAAATTCTGCTATCATCTTTATCTTTGCTTCACTGGTTTTAATCAATCTGATTATGATGTGCCTTAGGTGTATTATCTTTATATGTTTTGTGTTTAGGAATTGTTGAGCTTTTTGGATCTGTGGATACAGTAAGTTGAATGGTCTCTCACCAAAAGTTATATACCCAACCTCAAACCTGTGAATGAGACTTTACTTGCATAAAATGCCTTTGCAGATATAATTAAATTAAAAATCTCAAATAGATTACCCTGAATTATTTTGGTGGGTACTAAATGCAGTAACAAGTAACCCTATAAGAGAAAGGCAGAGAGAGATTTAAGATCCACAGAAGTGGATGTTAACATGGTGGTAGAAACTAAAGTTATACAGCTACATGTCCTACATGCTGTGGAATTCTGGGAGTCACCAGGAGCTCAAAGGGCAAGGATGGATCCATCGTCCCTCAGGACCTTCAGACAGAGCATGGTTTTACTGACACCTTGATCTTGGACTCTTTGTTGTTTTAAGCCATCAAGTTTGTGGTAATTTGCTATGGAGGCCTAAGGAAAATAATAATATGAGTTTATGTTTTTAATCAAATTTAGAAAAATTCCAGCTATTATTTCCTCAAATATATTCATTCCCTTATTCTCCTTTTTGGGGACTTTAATTATAGGTATAAGTAGCCAATTAAAATTTTCCCAAAGTTTCTCTATTTATTTATTTCTCTTTCTCTCTTTATTTTGTTTTATATAGTTTCTATTACTATGTGCAGGTTCACTTTAGGTGGTTAACTTTTACAGATAACAAAGGAGAGGAAGTTGTTAAGAATGTTTGCAAATGCAAGGGGAAAAGTGGTTGAACTGGTTACACTCCATCCTTGGGAGGTTTAGCACAGACTCTAGGAAGTTACTTTAAAGATATACAGTAAACACTTACTGCCTCAATTCAAGGTGAGGGAGTTTTAGCAAAAAGCAAGCCTCAAAGCAGCCTAGGTACAATGGAGTCCTGAGTCCCCATGGGAAAACCAATCTGTGGGTTGGGTCCTGTGTGCCAACTTGTTTCTGCCAGTTTTCCAAATCAGGGGCTGGGCTACATTCACCACTGCCATGTGGATCAGTTCCCTATAATGGATAGCCAACTTCTTTCCATGTCCTCACATTGTGGTAGGGAAGGAGCGAGCTCCCTGGGGTCTCCTTTATAATGGTACCAATCCCATCACGAGGGCATGACCTAACCACCTACCACAGGCCCACCTCCTAATATCATCACATTGGGGATAAGGTTTCAGCATATGAATTTTGGCAGACACTACCTCCAATTTATAGAATTGTGAGCTCTAAATTTTAGGTGCCAGTCATTGTTTGTTTGTTTGTTTTAATTCCTATAAATATTCTTGGTGCTTGTTCCGGGAGGTAATAAAATAACTTTGAAACAATTTATATATGTGACTCCCGCTTTTCTGCTTACTTAGGCAAGATCAAAGTAGCAATTAGCTTTGGGTTAATTTTCCCCAGAACTTGAAGCAATTTCATTCTTAGTACTGCAATCAATTCCCCGTGCATTATGAGGCTTTTGATTCTGTAAGGAACAGTCACTCTTTTGGGCCTGTGTGACATTCAGCCACTGTTTCTTCTCATTCTTTAGCGTATTTCTCTTCCTGGTTTCAAATAGTATCCCCAGGCACATGCTCCAATCAGTATTTTGCTGCCTATTCTATGGGATCATCTGAAAATGGGTTTTCTCTTAGCAGATCTCTGCAGTCTGGTACTCTGCTCTATGAACTCTTGCTGCCTTGGCTTCCCCGGAATCACAGTAAAGTCCTCTCAAATTAAGAACTCCATTGTACTTTATTTGGGTCTGTCTTCCCTGTGGCTTGACTTGTAAACTTTCTCCAAGCAATGAACTGTTTAAATCAAATGGTGTAAGTCATCGGTTTCCTACATCTCATAAAATGCTGCCCTTCTTTCACTGATATCCAATGTCTTGAGTGCTACTGCTTCTTAAATGCTGTCCATAAGTTTTTATTGTCAGTGAACAGAATAAATTCTTTTCCATTTTGTTACAGCTTGACTAGGATCAAAATTTCTCTTTAAATTTTGGTTGCATGATGGACATTGTAGATAAAAACATGTAGATCCTCTAGAAGAAGTTGTATTCCTATAAGTATACATTTCCCATTGGCAAGAAAGAAAGAGTGGCAGCATATCACTTGGACATTGTAGAGGCTGGGGTCTTTAAGCTCTATTGGGTCTTTATTTTTGCCCATTGTCCTATGGCATGGTTTGAGGTTTTGAAGAATAGCTGAACATTTTTACTAAGCCCTTGGGACTTGGCAGGACATGAATTCAAAAATCTATCTGTGTACTTCTAGACACTGCTAAAGTCTTCGCAGAGCTCTTCATCCCCCAAACTATATTTTTTCCTGCTGAGTTCTATGGAGTATAACCTTATTGTGTACAGTTTGGGAGTCAGTTATTTGAAAGAAGTTTTATGCAAATTATGGGATTCCCTCTCCATGGTTTCTTTTGACATTTTTCTCCTCAACTTAGAGCTTCCCTGGCAAACTCCACACTGTTCTTTGTTCTCCTCAGCCGAGTGAGATTGCTGTTTATTGCAGGATTTACCTGTACCCACAGGATCTGAGGGATGTGTTCAGGGAAAAGTGTGTTATATGTTAAACTTGCCTAGTATCTTTTCTTCTTCCGAGAATCATTCCTTTCAAATTTATCCCCCCTCTTTAGTTGTTCTTCAGTACCTTCAAATACTGGTCTTGTATATTTTGTCCAGCTTTAATAATTGTTATTGGCAGGAGATTCATCTGTACTCTGCCATGACAACAAGCAGTACTCTTTCTGTTATTTGGAAAGCTTTTAAAAATACCAGTGCTTGGGCTTCACTCCAGACTAATTAAATCGGAATAACTGAAAGTGGAGTCCAGTCATTCGTATCTTTAAATTCTTTCCAAGTGATTCAAATATGCATACAGAGCTGAGAACCACTGGGTCTAGGTTGACTAGTTCCAACAGTTGGCCTAGGATTTTCTTAATTCAAAGCAAAATCCCTGAGGTCCAGACTTGGAAACAAATTTGATTTCAAGAGCTTTGGTGGGTGGATAAAGAGCTCCCAGTTCTGAGGAGCAGGGCGAATTTCTTGTAGCAGTATATCTTCACTCTCTTTAGCTCCAGTGCATTAATGGCAATTTCCACAGATGCCCACTCTATTAAGTGAGCTGGACTCATGTAAATCATCACAGTTATACCAGAGGGGAAACTGGCCTAGCTTTCCCGCACCCTTTCAGTTCACCCACACACTTTCACACTGCTCACTTCACTTCTAAAACATGCTACCTCTTACATCAGGGCTATTCCAGAGATATGATGAAAAAGTATACTTTCTGGAATATTTTAAAACATGAGGCTTTAGGTTTTTTGAACAGGGAGGTTGGAATTCTAAATAATCCCTTAGCTTTATTACTTACAAAATTTTCTTTAATATTTGAGTTATGTGATAGGATTCTTAGATTTATATCACATTTATAAATTTGTACTTAGCTGCATATTTTTTGTGTAAGTTTAATAAGTCTGTGGTTCAACATAAAGGTGTCAGTCACAATGACCTGATAGTTTTAGATTACAAAACAAAATATTTTGGCTCAAACTAGATGTAGATTTTTGAAGTCTCAGCTGGTGTCAATGTGTTTATAGTATTATCTCTGCCTCTCTTTAATTCTTAAGGGAAAGAATTATGTAAGTCATGAAAATAGAAGGAATATACCTCAATGTGATAAAAGCCATGTAATATGATAAATCCACAATGAACATCATATTCAAATGGCAAAAACTAAAATCACTTCCTTCATGATCAGGAACAAGATAGGGATGCCTGCTCTTATTCAACATAGTACTGGAAGTACTAGCTACAGTGATCAGACAAGAAGAAGAAACAAAAGACACCCAAATTGGAAAGAAAGAAGTAAAACTATCACTATTTCCAGATTACATGACACTGTATATAGAGAACCCTAAAGATTCCACCAAAAAACTAATCAATAAAGTAGCAGAATACAAAATAAATATTCAGAAATTAGTTGCATTTCTAAATAGTAATAATGAACTATCAGAAAGAGAAAGTAAGAAAACAACCCAATTACAAATACATCAAAAAGAATAAAATACCTTGGAATAAATTTAATCAAGGATGTAAAAAGCTATGTACAGAAAATTATTAGATACTGAAGAAAGAAATTGAAGACGATGCAAATAAGTAGAAGTGTATATCATGTTCATGGATAGGGAGAATTAACATCATAAAAATGTCCATTCTACCCAAAACAATCTATAGATTCAATACAATTCTTATCAAGATTTCAATGACATATTTTACCGGACTAAAATAAATATTCAAATCTGGATATGGAATCACACACACACACACACACACACACACACACACACACAAACCAAATAGCCAAAGCAATCTTGAGAAAGAAGAATAAAGCTGAAGGAATCATGCTATCTGATATCAAACTATACTACAAGGCCATAATAATCAAAACAGTATGATAAAGGGAAAAAAACAACATATAGATTAATGTAACAATATAGAGAGCCCAGAAATAAACCCATAACTTTATGGTCAATTAATATTTGACAAAGGCATCAAGAACATACAATGAGGTAAAGATAGACTATTCAATAAATAGTGTTGGGAATATTGGGTAGATACAGGCAAAAAAAAAAAAAATGAAACCAGACCATCATCCTACACCATACACAAGAATAAATTCAAAATCAATTAGAGACTTAAGTACAAGACTTGAAACCATAAAAATCATAGAACAAATCATAGCCAGGATCTTGGGTATTTCTTGTAGCAATGTTTTTTCTGATATATTTCCTTGGGCAAGGGAAACAGAAGAGGAAAATAAACAAATGGGACTACATCAAACTAAGAAGCTTTTGCACAGGTAAGGAAACTATCAACAAAATGAAAAGACAACCCACGGGATGGGAGAACATATTTGCCAATATATTTGATAAAGGGTTAATCTCCAAAATTTATAAAGAATTTATAAAACTCAACACCAAAAAACAAACAATCCAATTAATAAATGAGCAAATGATCTAAATAGATACTTCTCCAAAGAGAACATACAGATGGCCAATAGACATATGAAAAGATGTTCAACATCACTAATCATCAGAGAAATGTAAATTAAAACCACAAATATTCACCTCGGAGGAGAGGAGTGAGATATCACCTCACCTCTCACCTGTCAGAAGAGCTGTCATCAATAAATCGAAAAAGAACAAGTGTTGGTGAGGATGTGGAGAAAGGGGAACTCTCATGTACTGGTGGTGGGAATGAAGATTGTTGTAGATGCTATGGACAGCAGTATGGAGTTTCCTCAAAATATTAAAAATGAAACTGCTTACAACCCAGTGATTCCACTTCTGGGAACATATCTGAATAAACCTGAAACACTAATTTGAAAGAATATATGCACCCCTACGTCCACTGCAGTGTTGTTTACAATAGCCAAGATTTGGAGGCAGCCCAAGTATCCATCAGTAGGTGAATGGATAACAAAGCAGTAGTACATTTGCACAATGGAATACTATTTGGCTGTAAAAAAGAAGAAAATCTTACCCTTTGCCACTGTATGTCTGAACCAGGAGAAAATTATGCTAAGTGAAATAAGCCAGTTAGAGAAAGACAAATACCATATAATCTCACTTATATATGGAATGTACAGAACAAAAGAAACTAATAAACAAAATAGAAACAGACACATAGATAATAGAAAACTGACTGACAGCTGTCAGAAGGGAGGGGGTTGAGAGGGCTGGGTAAAAAAGGTGAAGGGATTAAGAACAACAACAACAAAAAAAACCTCATACAAAATAGTATGATGATTGCCAGAGGGAAAGGGAAAGGGAAAGGGAATAGAAGGAGGTAGAAGAGGGTGAAGGGGGGGATGAATGGTGATAGAAAGAGACTTGACTTGAATAGTGAACACACAATAGAATATACAGGTAAAATATTATAGAATTGTTCATATGAAACCTATATAATTTTATTAATCAATATTACCCCAATAAATTCAATAAAGATAAATTATAAAAAATATGGAAAAAAGCATATAGGTCAAGTGGTTAATGTTTTTTTAAGCAAAAAGTCATGTTGAATAATTCAATAAATTTTGACAATTGTCATAAATGTTCAGGAATTCATTATGCTGTTTTTTTTGTCAACTTCCTTTCCCAGAGTACTTACTAGGACTAGCCATCTCTCCTTTTTCCTTCAGAACTTCCATTCGATCCTCTACTTTATGGGAAATATGAGTACACTTAGAGTTTTATTTTGAAAGAAAGGCAAAAAGCTAACTGTTTCACTATTAAAATAATTGGCTATTCATTTATTATTAGCTCCTGAATTATAAGTCTTTATTGGCATTAAGATATCACGATCTTTGGGAAACATAGGATCATTTTATCTTACATGAGAGACTAGTAAGCCAAAGTCCTAAAATTCACACTTATACATCTTGATAAATCACAACCCAATTCTGAGATGCTGTTCCAAAAAAAATCATTTTCCTTTGTCAGCCATATATATGACTGAATAATTTCTTATCCTTTTTTCCTTAAAATGTAACTTCTTTCTCAGCTAAGATGGTGCCTGCTGATTCATCCAATTCATCACTACTTTTATTGTAATGTCTAGAAATTCATCAAATAACAAGAATTTGGGGATGAGCCAAAAAAAATTCCAGGCAGAAAACAAAGTAAATTAAAAAAGAAACACACCTGTGAGAAAAGTATAAAAGAAATTCAAGGTTATTGAGAATAAAGTTTGATGTCATTTTGTAATTTTCACAAGTATTTTAGTATGACTGCAAGGTCACCAATATCAGGTATTTCATTATCATTTCAAACTAAACAGGAAAACATTATGTTTAAAATCAGCCTATTAGGACTTCTGTTAGAGAAAGTGTGGAATCTGTATTCAGTGAATAATTAGAAAATGAATGACACTCAGAGGTATCCAACATCTGAAGAGATTACTAAAAGGATTTGCAGAAAATCCCTGCCAAAGCTCCTCAGGAAAGGGCATCCTAGGTGTCTCTAGTAGATGTTTTAGGAATATTCACCAAACTGCCTCTTAAATACATATCCAGCTGTATAATGTAAGCTCATCATGACTTACAAAAGGTAATAAATTTAAAAGAATTCATTGACACCAGCTGAGACTCAAATAATTTAGCTGAGGGGCAAGTGGGAAAAAGAAAGAATAAAAGGAGAGAAAATAAGGGAAGAAAGAATTTTTAAGCCCTGGCTGGTGTAGCTCAGTGGATTAAGGGCAGGCTATGAACCAAAGGGTTGCAGGTTTGATTCCCAGCCAGGGAACATGCCTGGATTGTGGGCCAGGTCCCCAATGGGGCTATATGAGAGGCAACCACATATTGATGTTTCTCTCTCTCTCTCTTTCTCCCTCTCTTCCCATCTCTAAATGTAAATAAATAAAATATTTTTTAAAAAAGGAAGAATTTTTCAAAGAAAGAAAAATGTGGTAAGGGAGGGAGGGAGAGATTCAAGTCTAAGGTTTCAACAATTTCTAAATCCACTGTTTCAGGCATTGGTAAAGCTCTAAAAGAATAGTTATGGCTTTGTTCAACAGATTAACTCCATGGGGAATTTTCCTTTCTAATTCAACACTCTTTGATGTTTTTGCAGGTAAAAATCTCCCTGACATAAAACATGAGAAAAAGTATTGGTAAGTCCCTAGAACATTTTTAACTGAGAAGCCTGACAAATTAGATTTCTACCACCATCACAACAAATTGGATGAAATTAGCTTATTTTAATCAATAGTGCCTGTAGACAGAATCCCTTTTCAGTGACTCTCCTGGCCTCTGCTTTAGAACTTGTTGTCACTCCAGTGGAGTGGGGGAGGTGCAGAATAGCAGAGCATTCAAGAATAGGTGCTTTCATTCTAATGAAGATAAGGATGATCATTACAAAGATGAAACATTTCTAGCTCAGAGTAATATGTCTAAGCTAAAAAGCATGGGCATGAGATCAAACCATGGAAGTGTTTTGCTTGCCTCACAAGTGAAAAATGATGGATGATGACAAGAGAAATCAGAAGAAAAATAAAGAGTTTATACCAATCTGGAAAGTACCACAGTGCACTCAAAGCAGCTAGATTGTGTTCTCTGATCAATACAATAAAATGCCACCAACAAACTGAGCAGCAGCCCACAGAAGGTACACAGCTCATACGCCGCACTCATAAGTCACTTCAGGTTCCATAAAGAGTACTCGCCTCAGTTGAGAGTATGTGTATGTTTATTGCAGACACATGCCTATCCTCACAAAAACGTTTGATGAAATTTCCCCTTCTTTTGGCCAAATGTAACTTTTATTTATTTCAATATAGGGAACATTTTAGTAAGTACCTATAAGCCTGTTGAACCCAAAGAAGTACACTTAACAGAGATCTGAGGCAGTCTACAGGACAGATTAAATGGAGGTTGATTTTTTTTTTTTTTTTAACTCTGAAGCACCTGAAATAGTTCCCAAATAAGGTTGTCAAACATGTAGTATTTCCCACAGCCACAAGAAAGATATTTTATTGGATTAAGAATCAACGTTCAGTTGTGGAAATGCAGTTTGATATTAAAACTTATGGACTGTGGTGTGAAAGGTTTCCATAACCCCTTAGAAGAGCACCGGCATGTTGAATCTTCAGTGAAATAAAAAGTCCCTCTCTTCATTGTGAAAGAAGACTGGATTGAGCATTACGAGGCTGGGAATCTAGCCCTGTTCTGCAACTACTTATATATAAGTGTGGTCTAAATTAGGTCACACCACCATTCTAAGCTTTAGTCTACATATGGAAAATCAGAGGGCTGAATTGGATCTCTTCCAGATAAGACTTAAAATCATGTTTCAATGCATGCCTTTGCGAGAGTAGCAGAATATGCTCGGTCAGTTTGCCATGGTGTGTCTTGCATTGCTAGAATCTTAGGAGAGTGTCGGGGAGCCTGTGCAACAAAGGCGATGCTAATAAAAGACCTGCAAATTTTAAATTCAAGGTCTTCCTGTCATTCCCCAAATTTTCATTCTCCTTCATCCATGTATGTATTATATATACTGTCTCTTAGTTTTTCCTCCTTTGTCACCATCATTGCAATTTAAAGGCTTTAATTTCAATCCATCTAATATGGATTAATACGATTGCACCTATGTGGTAAGAGTGGACTAGAACATATCTGCTGAGGCTATATTTACTCCTCTAAGATATGATTAACCTAGAAGAAATTCACTGTGTTTTCCTACAGAAAAAACTGAGGGGATTCCCCCAATACACTTGCAAGATTTGAAAAACAACTTGGAATCCACTGAAAGGCTTGTACATACTTTGGGGTTAGGTATGGATGGAATTGATTTGATTTGCAGGCATATTGGCCACATGACCTTGTGTTTAAAACTCTCTGACTCTCAGTTTTATCATTTATAAAATCTAGATAAAATATATACTTCACGGAATCACTAAATGTAGGTTAAGAAACTTTTGTAAGTTATTGTATTTACTCAATACTTGTTAGTGCCCTAAACCCACCATGATACCTATATTTTATTTTAAAAATAACATTAAAAACCTAAGTTCATAGTAGTGAAGTCATAGCCAATTTCTAGGACTGGCAAGTGATTTCACTGTTTTCTGAGGAGAACTGTGGATAGTCAAAAAGGAGGCAGTCTGAGAGAATAAGCAAAATCCATCTCCCCTCCTGGAAATCAACTCATTGGTAGGTCAGGGGAGATGTCCTTTAACTGAAAGACAATCTGTTCCATTGCATTTTCATTGCACTTAGAGAGACTATCTACGAATCTAAACTAAGCCAACTGTTTGAGAGTTATTACTGATTGCCAATTTTAAAAGAATAGATTTTTGATGCAATTAGCTCAAGTCTTTACAGAATGCCTATTCTTCCACTTGAATTATTTTAATCTTTATGCAAGGACATGTTTACTGATTTTACAAGGAGAGAGGAAGAGAGAGAGAAGAGACAAACATTGATATGAGAGAGAAACATCAATCAACTGCCTCTACTACATACTCCAACCTGACATTGAACCCAAAACCAAGTTATGTTCCCTGAACAGGAATTAGACCCACAATCCTTTGGTGCATGGGCCCACACTCTCACCAACTGAGCCACCTACCAAAGGCTCTTCCACTTGATTTAATATTAATTTAATGACTGGCAGAAGGCATTAGCTACAAATTTACATATTTACTGCAAAGAGGTCCACTTTGATCAAAGATATTTATCTTTTGAATTAAAAAATTAGAATTCCCCACTCTAAAATGTATGAAAACCACATCAAAAATCAATGTAGCAACAATTTGCTCTATTAAAATTTTTTATGTCGATTCAGTCATTTAATTTGTAAGTCACAGGAGGCACTTATAACTCATGTTTCAACAGGTTGAAGTTAATACAGTTATCCAAAACTATCTGAAATTCCATCATGCAAATATTTATTCTGATGATTTGTAAAAAAAAAAAAGTGATCCTGAAAATTTATTATTACATTTGAAAACATACTATACTGAAAGTGCATCAGAAAAAGAATGAAGTCAGAGAGGAGACCAAGGAAGAGAATGTGTAGTGGCAAATAGTCATATCTCAGCTTTTCTTCTGATAGGATCATGTCTTGGGCCTGTGTTATCTAAATATGCTGTTTATTAGGATGTGCTACCAGCTTGACTACATATATTAAAGATAAGAATGACTTTTCTTTTGTCATCAAATGTCACTCAGGCAGTTATTTTACCAGGAAGTAACTAATCCTAATTGCATGTTTTGCTAAGAGTTATTTGCATTCATTATTAAAGTTTAACATTTGCACTTATTAACATAAGCATTAACATTAGCATTTTATCTCATACTTTAGTCACTCCCATGTAAAAGAAAAAACAATTTATATCCCATATTGTAAGTGCTGTTGCAAACTTCACACAGGCCCATTTATAAGTTTGTTAAATAATGCATAATTAGGTAATTGGGGTCCTTCATATTTTATGTTCTGTAGAAATTCTTGGAAGATGTTATATATGTCTTTAAGTATACCTAGTGATATTTGGGGAATTACTTTAAAGTTTTGTGGTGGACTGAGAATAAGTGTTTTATTTTCATTTAAAAATATAAGGTTCATCATTTTCTTTTATTTTTTTTCACCTGAGGACATTTTTTCATTGCTTCTAGAAGAGAGGAAGGGAAAGAGAGAAACATCAGTTGGTTGCATCCTGTGCATGCCCACACCAGGGATCAAACCTCCAACCCCGGTGTATACCCTGACTGGGAACTGAACCCACAAACTTTCAGCTACAGGACGATGCTCCAACCAACTGAGCCACACTGGCCAGGGCTAAGGTTAATCATTTTCAAGAGCAAGATAGATTCAGATTATCTAACATTGACTTCAGTGGCTAACATTAGTGACATGATCAGTAAATCATTTTCTTTACCATATTGATTTACTTGAGGACTGCTATTTATATAAAATTAATAAACAGTTCAGATATTTAAAACTAATCTCTTTGTGTCCAAATCTTGTCTCTATTACTTACTAAGCATATAAACTTCAGCAAATTACTTGAGGTGTTGGTTCTTCATTTTTCTCATTTACAAATTGGGGAGAAAAGTATTACTTCATAGGCTTGTTATAAGAATTAAATAAGTTGGTATTTAAAAAAGTATTTTAATCGTGCCTGGCACATAGTAATCACTGAAGAAATATTTGTGAAAGAAAGCAAAAGAGAAAGAGGCCATTTTAGTAATACAAAAAAGCACTTAATTAAAAAGTTGTTTAAATTATTCAAAAGAGATTTACCATTTTCTTTTTTTAAGTGAAAGATGGGGTTGCATAATGTAAGTTCAACAAACAAGGACCTGGATTTATGGATTTATGAAAACTTAGCTTGAGAACCTAAAGGAAAAGCCACAAAATGCAGATATCCTCAGTAATACAGGGAAGAGGTAAAATTTTTGGCAGGGAGAAATAATTTGGTTGCCAAGGTAACAGAGGTAAATGCAACAGGGTAGAAAATAATCATGTGACAAGTAGCCTAAGAGGATGCCACGTATTTCTCTGAGTTTAGTTTGAATGGAGTTTGTTTTGGAGATTGAATGGAATAAGATGAAAAAGTTCCATTGTGTCAAGTAAGCATAGGAGAAGAATAGGCTCTTGTAAGTGAAAAAAGTAGTAACTGGAGAGAAAAACTGTGGCTCTGTAGTTAACATAGAGCAGACCTTCACATTGTTGTTAGTGGAGTCAGAGAGATCAGCACTCCTTAGTATTTCTTGCATAACGACTACAGAGAGGAACAGAGCTGATAACATCTGAAGCCAAGCTTTTATTTAGCTCAAGTGGCTAGCATCTGTGTAAAAATAGGCATTCTTGTTTTAAATGCCATCACCATATTTAATGTACTTTCAGCATGGGCTATATGAATCATGTAGTAATAATGAATATTTTCATTAAAATAATCTCAAAACAATTATATTGAATGTTTATGTTTTAGAATGCCTGCAAACATGTCTGGAGACCCCTGGTTGGCAGTACTTAGCTAGTAAATAAAATATGCATGCCATCTAGTGCCAAAGCCCTTTAACAGCACACAATACAAAATAGAGGTTTAGAGATAACACATTTCACAGCCTGTGTCCAATGCACTGCACAGTCTATCAGTAGAGCTTTTGTTGTGATAAGGTCATAAATTCTATTTATTTTGACTGTTTCTACTAATACACTAAATAGTCAATTTTATGATAGTCTTTTGATATGATGACTACCTCAAATAAAGTATATAGAAGTCAAATAATTCGTGAACATAAGTGCTGATACATTTATTAATTTGCTACTCTATAACTGCATACCAGGAACAGTTCAAATTTACAAATAACTACTGGGATAAGTTCTAATTCTTTCATATCACTCAGGATGTCTTTGATTACAAGTAGCAGAAGAACATGATACAAAGTATTTCAAATAATAAGGAAATGCATTGTCTTTTAAGAGTGAGAAAACATTTCCCAGAAAACTTTCTTCATCTTATTGGCCACAACTAGTTGCCAAGCATCCCTAAAACAGTGGTTCTGTTAGTCCTTATCAGCATCATTAGCATAAGTTCTGCAACCACACACACAACACCTGCTAAATCAGAAACTCTGGGAGTGGCTCAAGAATCTGTGCTGTCACAAGCCCTCCAGGGAATTCTGATATACACTGAAATGTGCAAATCACTTCTCTGAACCAATCATGGAAAAGGGAAGGTTACTACAATTGGTTTGCACTATCTGAATACGTATGCTGGAACTTAGGATAAGGGCTTTTCCTGAAGGACAGATCATTGAATAAAATCAAAATTTAGGTTAACAAGGAAGATATCAGAGGATGGGAGTATGGATGAGTTGAGTGGATAAATGTTGAGAAGCCAGTGTTTTCACACACCTATCTCATTAAACAGTAAAATGAAGTAGAAAGACTGTGAGCTTTTGAATCCAAGCAGATTCAGTTTGGAAACCTAATTCTAACCCTTAGTGAAATAAATGGCAAGTTACTGCATTTTAGGCACTCAGTGAAATAAATGGCAAGTTACTGCATTGTAGGCACCTCTGCTTTCTTATCTCAGAAATTAGAACAACGCTTTTCTTACAGATTTTGTGATTGGGATATAGTAAGCACTGAATAATTTGTAATTTCTCATCAAATTTCATCAGAGCCCCTAATAGACAAGGTTAGCACTTCTGTGCTTTATGTTTTATTCCATTTCTAATGAGCCAGTTAGATGGCTAAGAATATCTCAAAGTGTTTATTATTTATTTATATAGCAAAGGTGTTACCTGAAAATTAACAGGTTATTCCTTCTTCAACTGGACTCATTTTTTATTAAAACCTGGCTCATCTAATAAATTGGATATTAGATTTCCACAGACTTTTGGCTCCAGGGATATCCAACCTGTGGCCTGTGGGCCACGTGTGGCTCAGAATGGCTATGAATGTGGCCCAACACAAAATCATCATTTTACTTAAAACATTATGAGTTTTTCTGTGATTAGATGTCACAATGTATTTAATGTGTGCCCCAAGACAACTCTTCTTCCAGTGTGGCCCAGAGGGGCCAAAAGTTTGGACACCATTGGAAACCTTTGAATTTTGTCTAAATATATCAATTTAAGTATAAACTGCTCAACATTCCATCAGGAAGACTAGTTCTTAGAGTCACCAGATTTGGCAAATTAAAATGCAAGATACTTAATCAATTTTGAACTCCAAATACTCAAAGAATAATTTTTTATCATAAGTATATCCCAAATATTATGAGATGCATTTATACTAAAAGATTACTGTTTATCTAAAATGCAAATTTAACTGATATCTTGCACTTTGTCTTGCAAAGCTACTAGTGTTTCCACTTTCCTATTGCATGATCCCACTAGGAAGATAATCCATGGGAAGCAGCTGAAAGATTGATCAGTAAGCTTAATCATCCCACAATCATAAGCATAAATAGTGTCAATGACTTGCAGGCTGTTTACTCAAGTCTGAAATTAGGCTACTAAGCTAAAGGATATCTGAGGTTTCTTTTTTCTAAAACTGATATGTCGGAAGCTTCACAGCATTCCTGGGGTCGTATGAAAAATTAGATAATGCATTAGTTTCAAAACTATATAATACTATACAAACAAATATTGGTAATGGTGATAAAATGGCCTATTATTTTAAATTACATGTCTGACTATAAAACTATTCAAAGACTTATATTTTGTTAAAATACCCCTCAAAACAATTCCACAAAAGAGGTCTATGTAGGCAATATATTTGAATTTATTCTACTTTTATTGCCTATAGATATTTATAAGGTAGGCCTCAAGAATCCTTTCTACCTTAGAATAACTCTTATTTTAATAGACTAAGCTATATTTATCTTCTATCAACAAACCTAGAAACAATCCATAATGTAAAGTATGTGCTGAGAAAATCTGTTTGTTGTAAAATTGTTTTCAAAGAATAGGTAAAACATGATATATAAATAAATAAGAATAATTGAGTAATAAATATATAATTACTTTTATTAAGGCAACTCTGTTAACACTATATTTTAGCTATGTTTAAGTACATATATAAGTGAAATTGTTTTTCCTCTATTTGTGTTATACTTATTTTGATAAGTAAAATTATAAATTACATGGTTTTCCATCTTTATAGTATGTTACTAATATATATTAAAATAATGAAATAAAAGTATGATAATAATACTTACATTACTAAAACAAGTACCTGTTTATGTATATATTTTTATGGTACAATTAAAATTAAGGATAACCAGCTAGTAATCTTAATAAAAAACTCAATTAGTAAGTTACTACCAACATTAAAATTTAAATCTGACCTCAAAGACTTTGTCTTTGGTTCTAAAGTATGTTACCACCGTAATGTTCTTTTCCTGATGTTAATGGACACGATTTAGATGAGCTTACAAAGAGGACTGAGGTGAAAGCATAATATTATGTTAAAGGAAAGACTGACAGAGAAAGAGCTGATCTTAAGTGGCAAAAGCCAAAGAAAATTCAGAAGCAGGAGGGCTACTGCTTTCTTCTACTTTCACCTATGAGGGGTGCCCAGACAGGGGACAGGCTGGCAGACAGACTTAACGACTTGAAAACCGGAACTCTTTGGCAAAAATTGATACCTTGGAGAAGGAAAAAACAAAGAACAAGTAAAAGCTGAGTTCTTTGGGACAACTGAGAGTCATATGAAGGAAAGCAAACGTGGAGATGCAAGCAGTAAGTATAGACCCAGTCCCTAAAGAATAGTAAAGGAGTACAAAACCAGACAAGTGATAGCAATAATTGGAAAAATCAAGTGGATCAATAAAATGGAGTAAACCTTCCAAAGGTAGATCAGGTTAATCACTCAACTGACTAAAACATTTCAATCATTGTCTATTATCCTTAGAATAAAATCCAAATTTTATATTCTGGTGTAGAGGGCCCCATAGTGAGCTGGCTCAGCTTATTTCTACATGCTTATTTCTGTCCAATCTACCCTTGTTCTCACACTTACTTTCACCTCATATGCATTACTCTTTGAGTCCTAGACTTCCCTATTTCCTCAGTGTGTTATCTCCTAAACTCCTCCATCTGTAGTAATCTAAACTTCTCAGTCTAAATTCTATCCCTTCTTCAGCTGTAATAAAACAGTTCCATTTATCATGTTAAGAATCTGGACATTATGTTAAGAATTTTATGCATAATATATAATGCACTGCTTATATCAGCCTTTCAATGTAGCTATATTTTGCATGTTACAGATAAGGAATCTGAGTTTCAAAGAGGATGAATATTATATCCATCACTCTTCTACAATATTTTACAGTGTGGATTTACACCTGTATGCTCCTGACTCCCTAGCCCTTAAATTCATAATAAATCCATTAAGGTTGCATCTAAAACTGAAAGATGAGCACAAAATAAAACTCATCTATTCTGGAGGAAAAAATGTATAAATAGATCACAGTCATCTCCAAGTTCCCAATGAATTGTTTGTGTCCCCAGAGCAAAAACATAAAACATATTCAATTTCATCTGGAAAGATTAGAAATTGCTGCTCAGACTAGGGAATGAATTTTCCAAACCAAGATCTAAAACAGCAGATTTCTTCAAAAACCTCTTTTCTGCTAGTGGTCTTAGGAATGATTTTCTTTTGTCCTTGCCCATAGTAAGGGCCTCAGGAGGTGACCCTCAGAGAGGACTTGTGTACTCTTGGGAATATCAGGAACATCTTGAAACATCAGCTGTGGCAGTTTCTTGTCTTTTATATTTCCTAATCTAACTATTGAAGTAACTATTTAAATATTGATATTAGAAAATTATTAAAAACCAAATGATACAAGTTATGTTTTCTGTTAAGGAGATGTTAAGTTATCCATGGAAGTTTTCCCGTGTGTTATCGTATACCCATTCACTATTGCTCTGAAGATTGTGCAAGTGCAATCTTAGACGGGACTTCAGCAAGCACGCATCTGAAGAGAACCTGAGGCACAGGAATAGAGCTGGGCTTTCAGTAGTGTTACAGCTATTACCAGTGTGTCTGAGATTTCTCATTGTGGGATAATATAGCACTTCCCTGTGAAATTTGAGAAGCATAATTTATCATTAGGTTCCTGAATCATTTTCATTCGATAGGTGGTTAGATTTTGGATTATGTATTTCCTTTGAACTTAGTTTCAAAGTAGATCCTATAGACCTCTTCTTATCTATGCTCAGAAAGTGATCACTATCAGTGTTTATAAAATCATATAGTTTTTTTACAAACACTTAATCCAAGTTTGTGGTTTAACAATTAGGGAAATAAGGCCCAGAGAAGTTATGTGAGAAGTTAAAGGTATAGCTGGCTGTAAAAGTGAAAGCTTCCTCATCTCCATCTACTTTATTAATTCATTCATGTGCATGGTCAACTAAGGCAACTGCACTGGGTGGGTGGGTGGGGAGGTGTTAGCTACGCTTATTTCCTATACTGGGCAACATTCAATTAAGTGAAATTATAAATAGCCTTCAAATTGCTAGGATTGGAATTCGACACAATAAATACTAAGTGGCATAAATTTTGCCACTCCCTGCTGAAAATACAAATTGTTATGTATAGACATGTATAATTTAGAAAAAGACTATCAGTTTCTACATAATATATTTTCCTTGTTCAACCAAGAATGACAAAGTGACACATAATAAATAGGATTAGTTTAATGAGCTGTTATTCATTGCTATTTATTTCTTCTTTCTTTCTTTCTGTCTTTCTCTCTTCTCTTTCTAAAACAGAGCATCAATTAGGAATTGAACTATTACAGGAACAGGAATGAAAATCAGCAATTAACAAGCTGAAAATGATTTACATGCAAAAAACCTTTGGCTTATCTTTTCATAAAAAATACAGACAAAATTAATGTGTTAATATTCAATTCCTATTGATTTGATTTTCCCCCTGCCTCATTATGCAGGCCTTCTCTCTCTCATAGATCTAACATACGGCTTCATCTTTCTCCTAAGAGATGTAGTAGTTTTCTTCTTTGAGAGAAGATATAGTAGGCTTTAGTTAAGTGTTACAATAGATTCATCTGCTTTCCTTTGAGGATTACCTTTATCCACTTTTGTATTCTACTTGCTCCTCAAATACAGTTCTACAAATACAATTTTATTTGCATTTATTCTCCACCAATTTGAGAAATCACAGTGCAAATTGCACTGCTATAAAATGTTATGTGCCTCTTTCAAATCCCTGAGAGCATTATGGCGACTCGTAAGAACCTTCTGACATAGTTTCCTGGAGAATTTTGAAAATTGTCACTTCTATTCTAACATGGCAATCCAAAGTACTATTTCCCTCCTAGAAGTGCTTCTCAGACTTCAGTGTGCAGGAGAATCATCTGTTAAAATGCAGACTTGGGGGCCTTGCTTCTTGAGGTTCTGATTCAGGAGGTCTGGCCTGGGGCCTGAGGATTCGCATTTCTAACAAGATTCCAGGTGAGGCTGATACAGTTTACAAAGCTTCTGCCTTCGATACCCTGGAAATGCCATACAGATGTTCTTTTAAAATATACACAAATGGACACTAAAATCCATCTTTGCACATTGTAAAAAGAGATGGATTTCTCCATTCAGCTCACATTATTAAATCTGTTAAATGAAATAAAATATTTAGGAAATGGTACCATAGAATTTTCCACCAAACCTATCACATGGTGATCCCCTCCCCCTGCAATTATGCTTCCTTACTCAAAAGTCACATATTTGTGCAAGAGAAAGCAATGGCCTGTGCAGGAAACAAATCATTAGAGAGCTCCAACTGTATTAAAATATATGTGTTTGTGAATTCTCATTATCTGTAACTGCCCCACTGACTCAGCTCCTCATCTCCAATATTTTGTAGACTAAATTGGCAGGTTTGTGGACAAGTCTTTGTAGAATACAGAAGAGTAATAATAAATGATAAATAAATATAATATATGGACAAATTATCCATGTGCCAGTCAAGTGCATGAACATTTCAGGGAGAAGAGCTTTAGGGGCCAGGGCTTAGGCAATGCCTCATGTTTCCTAGGGAATGATATTAAAGAACTATCATTTTGTCCACATCTCATCTAGGAAGGAAGGAAGGAAAAGTTTGAGCTTTGTGGATGAGCTGAATGATAAGAGAGGTTGGATAAAAAAAGCATATCTTCTGTTTTGGAAAAGGAACACATGGTTTTATTGTGCTCATCTATCAGTGAAATATTTTTGAGCACACAAACCCAACATATTTATATTTAGTTACCTCAAAATATTAATGTTCAACATTACATCATATTCTATATATATATGAACATTAAAAGATACACTAAAATACAGATTTTTGAAAGTTGAGATAAAGATGAAATAAATGTTTAAAGGTTTTTACTAATGTTTTAACTAGTGTTTAAATGTTTTACTAATAATATTTTCATATTAGAAAGGCATATATACACTTAAAAAAGGTTTATCACTAGTGATATTAAATATAAATGCATATTTTAAATGGACTTGTTACTAATTTCAATTTTTTGGAAGAAAGCATGTCAGTATAAATGGATAATTATTTTTTAGTCTCCTAATGGGGCTAAATGCCCACATTGGTAGTAGAAGAAACATCAGCTGTGCCAGTTTCTTGTCATTCGCCTATGCTTGTACTATTCTATTACATTCGATCTGTGACTCCTTTGCTAGAATCTTTTTAAGCTTTCCCTTCGAGCCCTACTTGGAA
This sequence comes from Tonatia bakeri, assembly GCA_004024845.1. Lineage (NCBI taxonomy): Eukaryota > Metazoa > Chordata > Mammalia > Chiroptera > Phyllostomidae > Tonatia > Tonatia bakeri. The sequence goes on from PVIA01000043.1 coordinate 634,675, forward strand.
ATTCCTTTTCCTCAAACTTCCTTAGCACTCTCTATGTGCATCACTGTGTGTCAATAATAAGTTACTATCTGCATGTTCTTGTGCATCTTTTACTCATATTCTTCTCATGACCTACCTACCATAATATGTTAGCCGCAGCAAGTGCCGAATAAATATTTATCAACCAAAAAGTGATGGAGAAAACTGTTCATATAGAAGCATGCTGAGGCAGAAGCTTTTCATTTTCAATTAGCAATAAATTTTACTTGCTTCTTTTATAAATAAAAATTTTAATTACAATTAATTTTCAGCAAAAAATCACAAAAGAGTGCTTTTCTATGAATCCCTTTGCCATGCCAACAGAATGATTACTCATACTCCACTAGAAATCTGGCACATTACATTACTTTCACTTATTTTTATAACATGTAAATTGTCTCACATCTGATAAGTCGGCAACAGAAGAACTCCCTAGAGATGGACTAAAATAATTCTGCAGGAGCAAGTGTCTTTAAATCTAAAAAACTTTCAGAAAATATCTTCTTTGAATGTTATATAAAGAGAATAATAAATGTACATTAGCTAGTCTCTTCCAACAGTTTCAATATATAAGTATATAAATACAATATAAACATAAAACTGGTGTTTCATAAGATCATTGTTTTTATACATAAACTTATTGAAAATAATAGTTTTATCATAGTAAATGTTGATTATCTCACATCACATTTCCAACATCACAGACTAGGAGAGTTTAACATAAATGAAATATAAAAAGTACTGTAATAAATCTAAAATCACACACAGTGACTTCGTAGAAAAATAGAAATCAAATCGGTGAATTCACATAAACACCATGGCCAAAGTAAGCAAAAATATTTGTTACAAAATCAGGAATATTTCACATCCATCATATTTCATTTCCTTGGAAAAATCTGGTATTATGAATAACTGGGCATGTGGGTTTATTATTTAATCTTCAGTTAAAAGAAAGTTACCCCCAATTTTTTTAATTTAATAGTTAACTTAAAGTTCTTCAAAAAGGTGTTGTGATAGTTTGGTTGACAGCAGCCTGGGACTTTCCTTACCTTTGCACTTGTCTGGTATGGGAGGAAGTCAAACAACCACAGGTATCTCTGAAAGATTTTATTTGGGACCATTTGCTTTTATTTCCCCTCCATATTGAGGTATTTTCCATTTTTAGCAGATCCATGGTGCACAAAGTCATTTAGTGAAGCGTAAGCTTCTACATCCAATTTGTCTTTCATTTGGAGAAATATAAAAAGGTTTTATACGTTCCATTTATTTACACCATGTTATGAAGAACCAACACACCAGCTTTCTGAAAAGCCCATCGCTGATGTAAATTGGGAGTAAAATGTGGCTATAGAGTGTTTTTGTTCCAGAGAGCCCCTGCCGCCAGAAGTTGTAGAGGTGAACGCGGGGGTGCAAATGAGACCGCCGAGGTCCCTGACATCTGCCGCTGCATTGGTCTGAGAGTATTACAGAGATGAAGAGATGAGTGTTTTATCCACAGGAATTCCAAATATTCGGGAATACAAGCCCTGCTAGAAGATCACCAAGGGGCTCACTCAACAAAATGCGGTTCTTTAACTCTACCACTTTCATATAACCAACCCTAAAAATAGTAATTAATTGTGGCACATATTAAGATTTTTTAGTGTTTTTTTGACCCCTAACATTACTTATGCTCGCAGATAAAATCTGACAAACCCCCTGGAATTTAAATAACTATGAATTAATTGAAAAAATATAGTCCCTAAAAGAGGTAAAACAACCATAGCCTCTCAGCATGCCGGGAGAGAAAGTATGTAGATATTAAATCTAAAAGACATATGCCCTGCATTTTAAGATAGTTTGTTATGTAGACATGGAGCCACATACCCATTCTAATATTATGCTATTACATAAAGTTACCGACAAGGGCAGATGACATTTTTAACCTTCATTCTTAATTTTTAATTGATAAAAAAAATTATACTTCTCTTAGAATCATTGATAAGAAAGGATCTTAATTATTCAGAGCCAAGGCATTTTTAAATGCTAGAATCATTACCCACATACTTGTGTACACAGTATTACAAGAAAAAATAATCAAAATCTTTTAGAAAAAATAAAAAAGTGTTTTTAATAGATATTTCTAGCCTATACATTATTCCTAGTTAGAGTGATATAATCTTTGATAGTTTCTCATTTACTCCTGGAGAATACTTTAGAGAGATTCAAAATTTATTTGGAAATTGTCTTACTCAGAAAAAAAAAATATAATATCATCAAAATCAAAGTCAGGATTTTGCTGTGAGAAAGCAAATGAAATTAAAAATCAGCCCTGGCTGGTATAGCTCAATGGATTGAGAGTAGGCTGAGAACCAAAGGGTCGCTGGTTTGATTCCCAGTCAGAGCACATGCCTGGGTTGCTGACCAGGTTCCTGGTGGGGGCCACATGAGAGGCAACCACACATTGATGTTTCTCTCCCTCTCCTCCTCCCTTCCCTTCTCTCTAAAAATAAATAACATCTTAAAAAAAAATAAAAATCATGAAGAGCTGCCTGACTGGTAAGCATTTCAACTGTCATCATTACAGCAAACTTCTGCCTACATTCAAGTGAGAGCCCTGTGAGCTTTGGTGGGGCACACGGGAATACTGACACAAGCAGCTTCCAGTTCACACAAAGAAGAGCAGCTCTGCAGTCTTAAAAAGAGCAAGGCTAAGAATAGGCATGGTGTGAGCAGAAGAAATCCAAGGAAGAAAGAGCTTGGGTCTTTCAGTTACCTACAATTAGTGAGACTCGCAGTGTGGTTCCTGGGCCAGCAACATCAACATTACCTGAAACAGCAGCAGAAAAATGGGCCCACAAAAATGCCCACACCCTAGTCCCTGAAACCTGTGAATATGTTCCCTTAAGTGGCAAAAGTGACTACACATGTGATTAAGCTAAGGGTCTTGAGATGGGAAGGTTATCCAGGTGTGCTCAGTATAATCACAAGGGCCTTTCCAGGTAAAAGGAGGAGGCAAAGGAGTCAGGGGGCAGAGTCATAAAGAAATTTGAAGACCGTTTTGAAGTTGGAGGAAGGGGCCACAAGTCAAGGAATGCAGAGAGGCTGTAGAATTAGAAAAAGCAAGGAAACATATACTCCCCTAGAGCTTCCAGGAAAAGAACATCTTAGCCCACACAAACCTATTTCTGACTTTTGACTTCCAGAATTGTAAGGTAATACATTTGGCCTGTTTTAAGCCACTAAGTTTGTGGTCATTTGTCATGGGAACAATAGGAAACTAGAATATCTGGGAACTTCTTAGAAATAGTTGAATCAAAAACTTGGAGGGAGAGGGTGGCTGTTTTAACAAGCCTTCCAGGTGAGCCTTTAGCATACTAAATGCGGAGAACCAGTGCTTAATAACAGTTCTTGTACAGAGTTTTGCCTAAATATATAATAGGCAACATGCATTATAATGTCAAGCCACATCATACTGAAGAAATTGTTATTAAATGAACAATCAAATAACAGTTAAGTGATACATATTATTATCTATGGCCATGTAATAAATGACCACAAAAGTAACAATTAGACCAACACATGCTCATCTTAAAGTTTCTGTGGGCACAGCTTAACTGGGTCCTCTGCTTCAGTCTCACAAGGCTAATTCAGGGCCAGGGGCTCATCTGAAGGCTCATTTGGGGAAGTACTCACTTCTAGACTCACTTACATGAGGTTGGCAAAATTTTATTTTTTAAGGGCTCTTGGATTAGAAGTCTCTCAGTTCCTAGCAGACTGTTGGCCAGAGGCCCGATTTTCTTGCTACATCAGGCTCCCCAAAAGAGTGAGTTGCTTATCAGAGCCAGAAAAGATTGTTTTTATACACCATTGAGCTATTGTCTATAGATTATAGCTATCAGAATGAAAGTAACAATCTCTTGTAAGCTAATCACGGAAATAAGATCCCATCACCTTTGCTCTATTCTGTTGGTTAGAAGCATGTCACTGGGCCAGCCCATATTTGAGGGGAGGGGATTACACAAGGATGTAGATACCAAGAGGTAGATATCACTGGAGACCAGCAGAAAGTCTGTGGGCCACAGATCCCAAAAGAGTCAATAAAATGTCACCATCTCTTCTTCCTGCATTTACACATTCTTTAGAAAAAGTCATGGCAGAATAAAAAGCATCCTGCACTTCCTTCTCTTTCTCAGATTTCCCCTCTGGACTCAGACTTGAAAGCTATCCCTCAAGACAGATGAACCTTGAACAATACAGGGATTAGGGGAGCCAACCCCCTATGCAGTGAAAAATTCCAATATAACTTTTGACTTGACCATAACTTAGTTGTTCCTCAGTATCCCCGGGGGATTGGTTCCAGAACTCTCCACAGATACCCAAATCCCTGGATGCTCGAGTCCCCTACATAAAATGGCATAGATCAATGCAGAGTTGGCCGGCTTCATCCATGGACTCCCAATTGCTGTTTGAACACAGTACAGGTATTTTTTTTTAAAGTTAACATATGAATGGACCTGTACAGTTTAAACCTGTGATATTTGAATCAGCTATATATCGTATCATTCAAATCTGTCCCTCTGTCTTTGGTGTATAATCTGGAATTAAATATATTACCAATAAATATAATAATTACAAGTATTAGTAGTCAGACAATTCTCATGTAAATATAGTATATGAATTAAAATATTTTTATTTATAATAAAATAGGCTTATACAAAGAAGTAATCCCAGAATGACAAATTCAGAATCACATTCACCAACAATAAATTTGACTAATAATAAAATGCACACATTACTTAAAACAAATATCATAGTCATTGAGATTAAAAATGTTTTGTATCAGCATGTATTTTCATGTTAGGAACTCTTTTTATTTTCTTAGATCCATATCCTTAAAATTCAGTTCCAAATGCTGATAGTGGAATAATTCATTTTGTATAGTAACCATCAAAAGCCTTATTTTCCCTCTATGTATTTTTTGAGGGGTAATAAAATACATATACTTTAGATTGAAATTGAGGTTGTGGGCATAAATCATTAAAAAAAAAAAGGAACCATCTTACAGGCTTTATAATTCCCTCTCACCTTTGGAAAGCCACTTCCCTAGACTGTCTTGAGGAGTGATTAATCATGCCTATAATGCTAACAGGATTTTTTTGTCACTTTGGGGAGCAAAAGATGGGAGGTATGATTATCCTTGAGCCTCCTCCTAGTTCCCCCAATACAGGTTGCTGTGTGCTCATTAGAATACTTTTTAGACTTTGAAAAGCAAAGCATAAATTACATGGTGTTTTTAGACAGCTTGCCCACTGAGGCCACATTTGAAAACCATGACAAAAGTGTTAGTCTCCACATAGGTGTCACAGAAGTACTTAGACAGTGTACAAAATGTGGAAGAAAAGGGGGCAGCCACTTCACCGGGTGGTACAGTGGAGGAGGGACAGTTTAACTGCTGATTGATTGCAACGTTACAGTCTTTTCCCTAGATAGTTCTGATATTGCTTAGTACTGGTGCAGAGTTGCCTCCGTCTTCTTAGTCAACAGTCCTTTTAAAATGCTGCTTGTGTGCAGTATAATTAGAGACCAGGCAATCCCCTAAATATCCTTATCCTAGGAATGTTTCTAACTCTACACTGCTCTATTGGGCAGTGTAACTTACAGAAATAATCACACACATGAAAAATCAGTGCATTCCTCTTTCATTAAACATGTGATGACATTCGGACCCCTGGAACAGAGATATGAAATAGGTTATTCTCATTAATTTTGATACACAGGCAACTGGTTTAATGCCATTAAAAGACAATAAAACATTTTTCTTTAAATGAATAAAGGTAGAACAATATCTGAAATAGTCTTAGAACATTTATTTTTATATTAGTAGAAAATTATGCTTGATGGGAAATTAATTTAGAGTATGGCTCTTTTAATAGTAACACTCAACAATCTTATCATTACAGCAGGACACTTGAGAATTAAGGCCAAACTACAGAATTGGAAGGTCTTATTTGTATTAGGTATTTCGTGCCAAATGAAACACATAGAACACCTAGAGGAAAAAAGATCTTAACTCTACCGCATGTTTTAATTCAGATAATAAAAAAACTGAAAGGTAAAATGATGCCAACATTTTATAATTAAGTGAGAAACTTTAGAGATATGAGTTGTTGGAAAGGAAATACAACTATAACTATTTATACTCTTTATAATATTGGCACTTCCTTTCCAACTGACAGGACATGTAGAATAAGTCAGTCTTCCACAAATAGAAATAAAAATCAAACTGAAATTGTATAACATGTCCTCTACTACTAGCTTGCCAACAGGAGAGCAATGGGACAATACACGTTTTCTTACTTCCAGAAGAATAAGTCATAGAGAACTTTGGATAATGCAGCTCCAAGAGTAAAAGACACAAAAAGAACAAAAGGCACGAAATGCTGAAATGTCCTAGAATCCCCGCCTCAGAGGATGGCCAGAAAGTCTATTTTCTCCAATTCTGCTTTTGTATGATTTCTCTGAGGCCCTGTGTTAACTTTCACTGGTTCAAGCCATGGTAGTAAATGGTCCAGCCTCAGGGATTTGATACAGGAAAGTTTATTTCTAATTTCTTGTTCCGGTTACCTATTGCCATAGCTGTTCTCCATTCCTCTTATTGCCTCTGGATATTGCCCTTCCCATCTCAGAGTAAAGAGCAGGGGAACAGCCTCACAGTGACTTTTACGGTCTCTCGTTGAAAGCAGTACACAGCACCTCCAATGCCAGTCACTCAGCCAGGCCTCATGGCAACAGGACAGAGACAAAGAATCCTGCAAGGAGGGGGAGCCATTGGACAGTGTCTGCACCTATCATAGGTCATCACACTCAAATAGAACACCTAGTGTCAAGGGTGACCAGCTCAAGCTTTTCTTCATTATGACAAAGAAAAGAAATGAAGCTGAGAATTGAGATCTGAAGCATTCTCTCTACATAGAAAAAAAAAAAATCACCTTTGTCAGGGTGCAGAGGTGCAAGTATATTCTAGCAGGGGTGAGTCAGCTCTCCTTGGCTCATTGTCATGACATCTATAGTTATCAGAGTTTTACTATAAAAGTCATATATAATCACGATAAACATTCTAAGAGGAATAGAAACAACACGGTGAATTAATAAGGGCCACTACATCCATTACTCCCACTCTTTATTGAACCTCATTGCAGTTTCTCAAATATCATTCCAGAAATTATTCATAGACTCCATGAGTTTCCCCATTTGAAAACTGAGAATAGTATCACATCAAATGATTGCTATAGCAAAGGCTTCAGAAGTGAACAACATTTAGAAGAGTATGTTACACATAGCAAATTGCATACAAGTGTTAGTTACTATTATTACTTTTGCCAAGCACTGGTCTAAATGCTTTGCATGTGTTAGCCTGCATGTGCACATGCACGCACACTCTACCCCAACCAACACCACACACGCATGCACTTTAATTATTATGTAACAATATTGTTTTGGAATAGCTTTCCATATTATTTTAAATATATCTTACTCATTTTTGAAAGGGTATGAAGTACCCCACTGAATGGTTTTAACATCATTTAGTTAGCCAAAAACTTTTCTCAGAACTTCCTTACTTTTTGCTATTAAAAAGAGCACAGAAATGAACATGTTTCTGCCATAATGTAAATAACTAGAAATGGAATCAATAGGCCAAAGCTGAAAATTTGTAAATTTAAAATTTGTGATTTAGCCAAATTGTCCCCGAGAAAGTCACTGGGGCCTTTCCCCAGGCCACGGTTCACGTTGAGGTGCCCTTTCCTCCCTCACTGAACTTAGGCATCACTATGTGATTTACTTTGGCCATGAAACTATTAGCAGAAATAACATGTTACACATTTCACTGCAGCCTGCACACTCCCCCCCTCCGGCCCCGCATCACAGTGAAAGACAATATTCCAAATAGCGACTGCTCGCTCCTTCAGCTTGTCTTTTCCTGTGGACAGCGTGAGGGCAAGCTCTTCCCCTGCTCCTGTGAGAAGGACATTTAGTGTAATCAAGAAATAAACTTCTCCAGTTTTAAATCTTGAAGAGTTTGGGATCATTTGTTTTCACAAACAAGTTAAAATATCAGTAACTATTACAATGAGCTTGCTCTTCATTTAAAAATGACATATATGTGTTTATACTTGACTTCTTAATTGGAAAGAATCAGATTATAACCTGTTTTCTGTTCTAGGAAGTTAGAAGAGATGCATAAGTATTATATGGTATATCTGACAAAAGCATTTTCCAAAAAAGGAAAGATTACTGTTAAAATGAGTCAAACTATATCAGTTCCCTTCTCTGTGATTACTTATAATTTAAAGAAATTAGGTATTTTAATAAGCTATGAAAGCAGTTTTAAGGTTGGTGATTCATTTTTATGATATTTGCTGCATATCATAAAATTGAGACAAATACTTGTCACCAAAATCTATGTAGTTACATAAAAATCAACTATAAAATTTTACTGGAGTGTCATAATCTTCAGTGGAATTAGAGTCTGGATTTCATTTTCTGAATATGTGGGGAAACAATACACCAGTTCTTCTGGTCATGTTTGTTATGCTACATTTTGAACATCTTTCTTAAATAAAAACCTGTAAAGCCAAAGGTGATTCACCATGTACAGCCGGCTGAACGGAGGGGAGAATCCCTAGAGTGCTGCGCTGTTTTCCTGTCTGAACTGAACTGCTCCCATCCAAGCACTATTCCTGGTCTGAATGGAGAAGACCTGAGTGCAAATACATTAGGTCCAGACCAGCTCCCAACAGTGGCTGACTCTCCTTGAACAGGAGCATGTTGCTTCATGCCTTAGGGGATACCACAAATATCTGATACCTTTTTCTTGGGATTATTTATGACCTCCACAAATGCTGGGATAGCCTTCTTCACACCTCCAGAGGTGAGCAGCTTGATCCTGTTCATGACACCATTTGTTCCATACCCCAACAAAGGGTAAAAGCCATCCCGACCTTCATGCCATCTTTGGAAACATCTCTGAATAAACACTATTGTGCACTTGTACGCATTATGGTTAAATTTTGAGCAACTCTAATTGTTCTGACAGCTCATTTTCATTACAGTTGTGGTGTTAGAGAGAACATTTCTTGGATGAATTTCTTGGACAAATAAGGATTCTGACCAGATATTGCCTTGAGGTCTGATACAGGAAAATGTTGAACTTCAGGCTGGACTAGAGTGGGAAGGGAGGCCTAGAAATCTCTGCTTATGCCACCAACTTAAGCTCCTTAGATTCCATGCTGGGAAATAAATGTTTAAATTTTGCTTTTTTTCAGTGCTGATGACTTCCCCTTGAGAATATACCTATTACTAGGGATCTCCTTCATCCTCCTCCAGAAGAGGAGAAGAGGAACATAAGGAGAAATGCCTGGTACAGAGTCCCAGTTCCTACTTCACAGATGTGAACTACCCCAGGATGTTATAAAATCACCACCCTCCCCAGCCTGCACGAATGGTGGTTTTGCGCATCTGCTGCTCCACTGTCCTGTCACCCAGCAAAAGGAAAGGCAAGGCTTCCAAAAGGATGCTCCTTCAGAAGGAAATTGCCCTAACAGTACTCTCAGTTCCAGTAGAGAACCACCTCAATGGACACGTTTTTTATTTTTAAAAAAGAAATATTTAAATTTTGTTAAAAAATAATAGGAGAATCAAGGAGAGAAGCCTAACAGTAACTTGCATGAAGCTAAACAAATATGTCATAAGCTTACAGGAGTTCATGTTGAAATACCTTTGATTTTAAAGCTGAGCTGTTAATTTTTAGTTTCAGATTCTTATATATTTTACTGAATGTCAGTAAAGACCAGAGAACACACATGAATGAGACTTTATTTGTAAATCATATGAAATTTAGGACTACAAATAACTTTTGCTAGAAAAAAAAATCAAAGTTACCCCATACAGTTTTTCTTACAAAAAAATAGCCATGTAATGTCTCAAACATTTAAAATTTTGCTATACTAATTGTTTCCCTTTTGTGTCTTCTAAGCATTGATTTTTCCAGTAGAGCTCATTGAAGTGGGTTATTAGCAATTTCTATAACATATACACCTAAACATATCTTTTTATCTTGGTGTATAATTGATTGTTCTACCACCATCCCAAAATAAATATTGCTGTTAAGTATTTTATTAGGGGCTGTAAGAAAAATATAACATTGATTTTACAGTACCAACTCTCAAAATATATATAATTATTTTTGGCTTTGTAATGACATACTTTAATTCAGTAATTCAATCAGAAATTAGAGCTTTTTTTCTATTTAAAGTAAACAAAGATTTGCTTCTATTGGGGTAAAACTCTTAGTGAAGCTATTTAATATAATGGAGGAGGAATGCTTTTCATCATTCATGCTGTGGTATGTGCTACAAAAGATTCTTGTCCTTTTAACTTGAAAACATTTTTAGCTTGAACAATTCAAAATCCTCTCAAAATAATTTTACACTTTACAAAAAATATTAGAAAATAAGCAAGTATTCACAAAGTAAATATTGAAAAGATATTGAATTGAGTTTTAACTAGTCCTTGAAAAATACAGTGTGATGTTGCCCCCCCCCCACCCCACATCCTAATGGATGTCTGGCCTTTGGTATCACTCTGAGTCTGCAGCTTTGAGTTCTCTGAACTTTCTCAAGTAAATCCACATCTCCTTTGTAGAAGAATTATCTATAAAAACACAAAATAAAAGGATGTAAGGAAACTTATTAGTGACTGAAAATTGAAAACCAAATAAGTAAATGAACTAAAGCCTCGCCTCTAATTCATAACAATTGCTGGGCTTAAACAACTCTTTAGGCTTCAACTTTTGTGTTATCTCTTGAAACAAATAGTTTGCTGCCAAAATCATGCGGAAGCTTCTTTGCAAATGGCATTGGATTAGCAATTCCAGATCATCTAGGTGGCTCAGCCCCCCTACAGCCCAGATTTGATGCCTGGCAACTTCTGGCTTTTCCCAAAACTAAAATCACCTTTGAAAGGGAAGAGATTTCAGACTGTCAGTGACATTAAGGAAAATACAAGAGGACAGCAGATGGTGACTGGGAGAAAGAACTGTGTGAGGTCCCAAGGTGCCTACTTTGAAGGGGACTGAGGCATCATTGTCCTATGTACAATGTTTATTGTAGTATCTTGTATCTTCTTCAATAAATGTTGCTAGTTTTCATATTACATGGCTATATACCTTCTGGACAGACCATATATATATATGTGTGTGTGTGTGTGTGTGTGTGTGTGATATAAATGTAATATGTGTGTCTATATATAAAGCAGACATAAGCAGATAAGGTTAAGCAGATTTAAGAAATTAATATGACTATTCTTAGAGTGTTGAGAAAATTGATGAGAGAAGTTAAGTCAATTACTTACTAACACATGAGTTGTTAATTATTGGCATATGGTAGATACATTGATTAGTTATTAATTTCCATTGTACAAAATATATAATAAAAGCAATTTCTACTTTTTAGAAGCTCTGGCACCTTGTATGGACTCAATGTTACACAGTACCCTCTAACCAAAAAATATTAAATGGAGGAAATTTGATGTAGGAAATCTTGATTAAATTCAAGAGTCTCAATAATCAAAATTGGGCTTGTTTACCACCATAAGATATAACAATTAAATTAAGAAAATAACATATTTAACACATTGTATTCCTTTAGATAACTTGTAACTCATGAGAAAAGTAATACTCACTGACTAATGAGAAGGAAATGTATGATAAGAAGGTGGGATTTTAGACTATGTTCACCATTGAGATGGATTTACAGAGTTTGGTAGGCGAATGTCTTTTCCAATTATAGGCTGACTGGTACTGGTAATATGTACAGAGTAGGTGAAGCATTAGAAGCCACTCCAAAGATATGTCCACAGTTAAGGTTGTGGAGAGATGGAGGCAGGCAAGTTGGCAAGAGTCGAATTGGGAGCTGCCTATTGAAACAACCTATTGAAAGAATCACTAATAGGACACTCATACATGAAGAGGTGAGTTGTGTGGTTAGAAAATCAGGGTACATTCCTCAAGGAAGCAAAATAGTTTTGTTGAGGCTACAGCCATTCTTTTTGGAAGGAATAGTATTTGTATTTTGTTGTGTTTCTTGAGAAAAACAGTAACTGTAACAAAATTTACTGAGAATGAGATTTAGTATAGTATGGTATATTACAGAAAAGACCGTAATTCTTCTGTTACTCTCTCTATTTATATTCTTTACTAAGTGACTTTACAGGTTTTTTATACCAAAAGCCAAAATTCATTTTCCCTTTTCCTAAATTTTGACTGGTCTTGTAATTTGTTTGGTTAACAGATTGCAGCAGAAGTGATGGTGTGTTAGTTCCAATCCCAGGCCTCAAAGGGTTTTCTTTCCTCCCTCCATTCTCTTAGAACCCCAAGAAGCCCTCATGAGAACAAGCTCACGCTGTTCTGCGGCACAATCACAGCACACATGAGTCTAAGATGAGCAACCCCCGCTGAAGCCATTCTAGACTAACCAGTTCCAGCTGACCTGCAGACTAACGCTTGACCGAACTGATTAATTAATAACCGTGGAATATGAGCTAAAAATTTTGAAAAAAATGGTTAATGTTTTAAGTCACAAAGTTTTGTAATATTTTTAGCACAGCAAATGCTAACTGATGCAGAAATAATTGGTTCCTAGAATTGAGGTGCTGCCATGACAAAAATCTAAAATAAGTGCCATTGGCAGTGAGCACCGAGTAGAGGCTGAAAAAATGGCAAACAAACTCTTAGCAAATGCTGGGGGAAAAAATAAACGGTTATTGGAGATTTAAAAAATGGCTATCTGTGTTTTTTAGAATAAAATAATTGGCAAAAGTGTTCCCTACAGGAACTTAAAAAATAGAAAAAATATATAATTAACTTTTCTTTTTGGTGAAAGAAATTTCCACAGAATGTTGAAATGTCAACTACATACAGGTACAGGAAGAAAGAAATGGGCTAAATAAAGAACTGGCCAGTTTGCCTGGAGAAGTCTGGGAGAATAAAGAGGGGACAGTATCTCTGAGATGTGAAGTAAAATTCTTTCTTATTTTCAGTCTTCCCATCCAATAAAAATTCTCAAAATAGACTGAAGCCTGAGGAAAAAGATCCATTCAAGAGTATAGTTCCAGCACCCCTTTTTAAACATTCTGAAAAAATAAATATGTTGTAAAATAGATTCTCTCAATAGACAAAATTGCTCTTCGGATTTGTAAAAAGCCAAATCCCAAAGTGGCAGTCAATAAGCCAGTCCATAGAGAGATGTCTTAAAAAAAAAAAAAAAAACAGATCATGGGTATAGATTTTAAATAAAAGGAGTGGGCACAAATCAAGTTCAGAGAAAGTCCACAATAATTTAGAGGAAACAGTATATGTAAAAGTGATATCATCCTGAAATTTAAAAAAAAAAATGATTTTACTCAAATTTCAAAAAGACCTCTGGGTTCCCAACTTTCTATGATCAGGAAGCTGACTGAGATCATTTTCAAAGGTCAAGAAGAAAATTGAAAAGGAACATATCAGAGAGGGCGGAGCCGGGGTTCAAGTGTAAAGCTGACAGGCACAAAACACAAACTGGAAAACCATTTCCGAAGAGCATGTCCTCACTTTGGTCAAAGCATATTTACCACTCCAAGTTAAGAAAGCCTAACAACATCTTCCCACCGGGATTTAAAAATTGCTATGGACCTATGAGTCTTATGTACCCCACATTTTTCCCTTTTTAGGATGGTAGTATTTTTTTATGTTATCTTATCCTGTATCAACAGTATATGTTTGATGTTTGTAGAACAGATAATGTTTTATTTCATGGTCTTTATCTCTAGACCAAGGAACTCCACATAGGATGCATCTGTACTTGGCGTAGGTAATTACATTTAAGAAATCAAGCCTGTTGCCATAGTTCTAGTGCATGACTTTTAGAGATCCTCAGATAAGAAAGAGTACGTTTTCCATGGGGAGGAATGTAGAAAAAAAAGTAGACTGTGGTAGATTCCAAAATTAGAATTCTTCCTTGGACCTATGTTTTTTTTGTAATGTGACTATGCAGTTTTTGTCAAGAGATGGATTCTATTTCTCCATATCTTGAGACTGGGATAGCTTTGTGACTTGCTTTGGTCAATAAAATAAATTAAAACTGTTGATGTACCAGTTACAAGCCTAGGTCTCAAGCAAGTTTAGTGTTCCACTTGTTCTCTTGGAACCATATCCAGCCACAAAGTACACCAGCCCAGGCTATCATACTTGAGAATGAGAGATCACAAGGAACCAGAAAGAACCATCACAGCTGAGACCATTCTAGACTTAGTAGCTCTAGCCAACCAGGTAGCTGATTTCAGATACATGCCTCAATGCGGGTGAGTGCAGAAAAAAAAACCCAAAAATTCTAGCTGAGCCCATCCTTAATTGTTGACTCACAAAATCATAATTTAAGTAAACAAATTAGTTCTAAGGGGGTTTGTGACATAATGAGAGCTAACTTTGGGCATGTTTCTAAACTTTTCTCACCCAGGAAATGGTGAGAAGAAGAACCCATCTATTAATCATTTAGGATACCATACGTGCAATATACACTCAATAAATAGAAGCTGTTATTATCCTTATTATTGTCTCTAAGAGGAAATAATGTCTTTACCAATATTATAATAAATAATCATATCATTTGTTGTATACATATTATCAAGCCACTGAGCTTAGCACTTCACTTGTTATTGTTAATCCTCACAACAAAATTCTAAGTAATTAGTTTGATTTCCCTTTTATAAATGAAACAAATTAACAAAGATTTTGAGTAACTACAGCCAGATCTATGAGCAAGTCACCAAGCCAGGATTTAAAAACCCTTCTAAATCTGTTATACCATGATCTCTGTGGTGGATTAAATAATGGCCCCAATTCTCTTCCCTATGATATTATTTATCAATTCCTTTATCATGGCCTCATGGTAAGTGACACACATTCCCCTATCCCTAGACTATGGCATTAGCCATGTGACTTGCATTGGAAAATGATTAAAAGATGTGACATGAGTAGAGACCTGAAATATGATTAGGCACTCAATGCTTGTCCTCTTTTGCTTCTGTCATAGCCACCAGAAGAACAACCCCTGAGGTATCTGATTTCCCTCCAGTTAGGCACTCTAAATGAGACACTTGGAGCAGAGCAGCCCTGTTCTGTATGTTCACAGATGCAAAACAATTATAGTCATTTCACAGGTGCATGAATGAGAAATACATGCTTAGCGATGTTTGCTATAGAGATTTTGTGGTTTATGTTGCCTAGCAAAATGTGGCTGATACAGCTTTCTAGAGTCTTCAGATGTTGAATAATATGGTAATAACAAAACATTTCAAAGCACAAACTATGCTGTAACCTGGTACAAGTAGACAGAAGATAAGTGAATTTCAAACAAAGAGAGGAAAACAGCTCTTTCATATGTGACATAAAATTATAGTCTCAAATTTGAGTTATCCTGCTTGTGAAGTCTATGATTAGAGATCTTGTATGAGGTTCAGATTCCTATATTTGAGTGCTTAAATAAGCTTATGCAGGGAGGGTTGGACTCGCCAGCCATGGGATGTTCAAACCCTGCACATCCCAAAGAAAAGTTTGGTCCTGCCCTGGCTGGTGTAGCTCAGTGGATTGAGCGCGGGCTGCGAACCAAAGCATCTCAGGTTCGATTCCCAGTCAGGGCACATGCCTGGGTTGCAGGCCACGGACCCCAGCAACCGCACATTGATGTTTCTCTCTCTCTCTCTCTTTTTCTTCCTCCCTTCCCTCTCTAAAAATAAATAAATAAAATCTAAAAAAAAAAAAAAGAAAAGAAAAGTTTGGTCCTTGCCTGGCCCCTGGGAGATAACCTCTACCAGGGATGTCCAACCTTTCCCCAGCTCTGGGACACACTGGAAGAAAAAGAGTTGTCTTGGGCCACCCATTAAATACACAAACACTAAAACTTATGAGCAAAAAGAAAGTTTTAAGTAAATTTACGATTTTGTGTTGGCCACATTCATAGCCATTCTGGGCTGTACTCGGCCTATGGGCTACAAGTTGGACACCCCTGCTAGTAAGTCTTTGGAATATCCTGCTCAAAAGAGTGTCTTCATCTATCTGGGGCCTTGGGCCATGCCAGATAGTTTATGCTAACAACAGAATTTATGGTGGGGCCCTTCAGTTACAGGTATTGGTGTGTCCTTCAGAGGGGCTGGAGACCAAGTTCAACCTTAGGGCACCCCAAGGGCACTGTGTGCCTATACAACTGACCCCAAATAAAACCCTGTACACAAAGTCCTGGGTGAGGTTTTCTTAGTTGGCAATGCCTATTATGTGTTGTTGCTGGAAGGATTAGGTAATGTCTATGAATCTCCACTAGGAAAGGCCAACTGGAAGTTTGCATCTAGTCTCTCCTGAACTCTGACCTATGTGCCTTTCACTTTGCTTATTTTAATCTATATCCTTTCACAGTAATAAATTATAACCAGGGATATAACAGATTTTTCCAGTTCCATGAACTCTTCTAGCAAATTACTGAACATGAGGGTCTTGGAGATCCCTGACAACAATGTTTTTGTCCTCATAAATTCATGGAACTCAGATTGCTTGACAGACCAAAAAAAAAAAAAGAGAGAGAGAGGGAGAGAGAGCAAGCAGTAAATGTATTGTGCAGGTATGATAACTAAATTCTAAGTGAAAAGTGCTACAACATCTCTAGGGAATCCTTCTAAGTATTCAAAACTATCTTTGTAGCCAGGGTCTCCTTTTTAAAAAAAAATAAATAATAATTCTAAGGAATGTATACTTCTGGATTAGAAAAAAGTTGTTCTATGATTGGATGGCTTTTGGTAGAACACTAGAGATATCTGATTCTCTGAGTGAGTGCTATGGAATCCAAGCAATCTAAACTTAGTGAAACTATATCCTCACTCCCCTAAAATAAGAGCAATATTTTTTAAATTTTTATTTATTTATTTTTGTTGTTTGGGTACAGTTGTCTCCCTTTTCCTGTTACCACTTTCCCCCATCCCACCCACCCCCACTCCTACCCCTCAATCCTACCCCCCTTTGGCTTTGTCCCTGGATCTTTTATATATGCCTCAAGCATTTGATCACTCATTACTTTATTTGATAGAACAATTCAATAAAGACAAAACTGAGTCACAGAATCACATTATAAGTTGAGGATGGAAAGTGGAATAAAGAACTTTTTGTTTCAGAAAAAGGCCAAAGTCTCTGGATTAAAAGCTGCCACATGCAAGCACTTACAAGTCAGAAATGAAAAATTTTAAACTCAAAATTATATATTCTTCTAGAAGTTAAAGATCAAGACTCTCAAAATTATAATGGTATTCCTATTGCCAACATAGAAACACTAAATATATACTGCTTATTGTTGCTACTATTAGGATTATTCTGGTGACCATAAGGTATTTGCAAATACATTTATTGTATTTGGGAAGAACAGTGGAAGCTCTTTACACCCAGGGCTAAATAATTGGGAAATGTTATTGGCTGATAAGTATTTACTAAGATGGAATACAACGAGGCAGAAAATACTGGCTTATATATTCACATTCTGGGCTGAAGCAGTAACCAGAATAAAATAACCAAAGGTCAATTTTGGAGGAGGGGTGAGATTTAAGGAAAATCATGAGTAATAGCTAGCAGAGATTAAAGAAGATTTGAGAAGAGTAACAAATAGGTTGGCTAGGACAAACAGGCTTCAGCTAATAAGGGAGACAAGGAATCAACAGCAGGTCATAAGAATGCTCTCATCAACCACCAGCAGAACCAGATTGGGGTGAAAGGAAGAAGCTGGCAGGTATCTTCCATTTCTGGCAGGCATAGACATTGAAGATCAACTGAGTCAATATTTTATTGATTACTTTTAAAGACAGTTGTTCAGTACTTAACTCTGCACAATGAGAAAGTTAAAAAACAAAAAAGAAAAGAGGAAAGAGGGGAGTGTCTCACAGCTGTGACCAAATTCTCATTAGTAGATTTTACCATAATCTTAAATGTAATTCATTTTCCAAGCAAATTTATTGATACTGTCCAAAGTCTGGATTGAATAAAAATTTCAATATAGATATAGATATATATACAATGCAGGTAGTATTCATAAATTAATAATTTAACTTAAAGCAATGAGTTGTTTTAGGGAGGTACAAAAAGTAATATAATTATCAAGGGACATCCAATATTCTAAATTAATATTATATGTTCCTGAATATTTCCATCTTCTTTTAACTTATAAATATTTTGAGATAATGTTAGTGTTGGAGATAATTAGAGAGAAAATTTTTACTTTTATAAAACCAGAAAGAAAAATAATGACAATCAAATTAGAATAGTGTGAAATTAATGCACAGTATATAAAATGGCCAATAAAGTATACCTTTAATAAATTCTGGGTAATTTGTTTCCTGCTGCCATGCAATATTGTAATAGGGTACAGGGCAAGGGGTGCCCTGGCATAGAGGAGAAAACCCCCATAACTCTTGGTTGAGGGATGGAAGACCAGACAATAAGGTTTAAGGTACTTTACATAACAAAGGCTAGTTTAATAGCCATGCTACAGCCTCAGGGAAAGGTGTGCATGACTTCAAGGGCAGGCCACCCTAGAGCATTGAGTCACTCTTGCCCTAACTGGGGATGGCAGCCATGAGGGGATTCAGCCATGCAGCTTGGAAGGGACGCTCTCTTGCAAGACACTAACCTGCTGCCATGCAGACCAGGACTTCATCTGACTCTTGAGACTTATGTCTTTCCTGGACTTCACTATGATCCAGTGCACCATGGCACATACCTTCCTGGACTGACACAGAGGCTTATGACAATGTACCCCTTGATCCTGAAGGAGAGAGCTGCTGCATGAGGATGGCTACTTTGGTACCTTCCAGAGAGACTGGAGAATTGTGTGGCTGGTTAAGATAATAATATGGGGAACTATTGGGGTTTTTGGTTTATAGCCATTTGAGGAACAAGGGAAATGCTGGGTCTTGTGGGAAAGGAGGGCTTGGAGCATAAGTGCTCTGAGCCCCTCCAAGGTTGGAATATTGTAGATAAAGACCTGTTCCTTTCAGCGTTAATTGTTGGGTCATTCACCAGGGCACCACGTGAACAGGCCCCTCTCTGCTTGGTTACAATATTATATTCTACTTACATAGTAGAAATACACCTCTTTTTGTATACAAAGATTTTATATAAAAAGATGTTATTTCAGCATCATAAAAGCTTATTTCCCCAATTGCCATTCAGTTACTGGATAGTTTTAACTAAAAAGGCCCAATTATCTAATATGGAACTCACTCTCAAAGTAATTTTCCATCCTATTAGTTTTATATCACAAGTGATGCAGAACATGCTTCAGACACTATATATCATTTCCCAGTGTGATTTATAAAAACTCTAACAGAAAATATTCAGATCTTGCTTATTTGTTACTTATTTGAAAACTGAAATGTATTTTCCAGTTCAACTACAGACTATGTTCTATACAAACTCCTTTCAAAACCAGTGGATTGGACAAACAAAAACACCCTGCGTCTCTCTCTTCTGAAGTAAAATGTGAATCTGAAGTTAGTGAATGCAGCCATAAAAATTTGAGGATCTGTCCAAACAGATAACATCAAGCACAAAAGCTACTGTATCAGTTTTCTGACAGTAATACTGATTAACCCATAGCACGTGTGACATTGTGTAAACAGTAGTCTGATGAGTCCCAATGTTTTTTTCATATTCTGTAGGTGGAGCAAATTTGATATTTACTCCAGTCCTCATTCTTGAGTGGATAACACTCTTCAAGTCTGTCTTTCTCTTATACCACACACACACACAGCTATACACAGAAATTACATTAAGAACCATATTTGGGAAAAGGTCCATTTATACAAAGCTAAAGATCAAAATCACCCTGACTGTCAAGACCAGAAAAGCTGATCAGCTTGCTTAAATTTATCACCAACAGCTGCTATCATAAAGCACTTTACACAGATAACCATTTTCGGAACACAAACAGCAGATTCATCAACCAAAACCTCTTTAGTCCAAAGTGCATCTAAATAGATATTTCAAGAAAATCTCTAGCCCAGTCAAGGTTTGTAACTCCTGAGCGGCACGGTAACTGATAGTCAAGGTTAGTGAGCAAAAGGTTTAAGGTTCCTATGTTTTTATCAGAAATACATATACCTATCACAATAACACATTTGGAAAAAAAAAAGTTCCACTCAATTTTGCCTTGATCATTTAAAATGCTACATAAAAGTATAGTTTAGCAAATTATGCAACATTGTTTAATCCATTCATGTGAATTTATTCATACTCAACTGAAACCAAATCAAGCATTAATTCACTGGGCCTTTTATTAAAGAAAACTAACCTTTTTTTTTTCAATTACATAAACACAATAGTTATTTATTGAGACCTTCAAGGTACAGTCCCAATATAGTCTTTATAGGTATCATTTAAACCTGATCCCTAATTGTCTAATTGTTTCCATGAATATCTAATCCTAAGTATTCATGTGGACAAGAAGGAAATGTATGTATTAACCTACCTTAATTAGATCAAGTTATAGGGAAATTCAAGAGGCATTTATTAGTTGTCAACAACCAGTAGTGTAGTTATTATGCCTATTTATACTTTCCCCATTGTTATTTAACTTTAGATAAAGCTCTAGTTTCTAACCCAGTCTTATTCCAATTGTTAGGCAAATGAACTTCATTATACATGATTTAACTAATAAAAGGATGCCACTTGTTTTGTTGTTGTCATTGTTGAAAATATCATATATTGACACAACATCTAAAAAGGTTTATGCAGATGTGAAGGTGATAAAAAATCTCAGATGAAAATGTCATGGCTTATCCGTGTAAGTCATGACAGACTCACTGGATAGCATAGGATAGTCTGTTACACCTCAGCTGGGGGGTAATGAACTGGGGGTAATGAATAGAGCTTCATCTCTACTGAACATCACTAACAAATCAGGGTTTCACATGTATCACACTCCTCTGTGAACATTTTCACCTATTAGAACTTTAGGAACACCTATAATCGAAAATGGAGTTCCTTAACATCACCCCTTACCTCCCGCCTGGTCATCTACAGTTGTATCATATCAAATTCAAAACAAATAGTCATTCTTGCCATTTTTCTTTAATAATTCATTCTGCTTTAAATTGTGATTAAAACCTAAAGAATTTTACCTAAAAAAAGTCACAAAAACCCAAATCTTCACTGTGGACTCAAAGAAAAATCGTTATTTATTAGACATAATAAAAAGGAAAGAAGGAAGACAGGAAGGAAGGAGGGAAGGAAGGAAAGAAGGAAGGAAGGAAGGAAGGAAGGAAGGAAGGAAGGAAGGAAGGAAGGAAGGAAGGAAGGAAGACCTAAGCTTGGGAGAATGATCCCAAGATAAAATCAAAAGTGAGTCAAATGAGAGAGTATTTTTTGGTAATTCTTAATAACTTGAGATTATTAAGACAAAGTTTTAGACAAAACTTTGTGTTGATTAGACAAAGTTGTTCTCAGAGTTGTCAAACTTGTAAACTCAATTCATGTTTAACATTTAATGAGTTATGTTTCCTTCTGTGTGAGGTAGAGTCTACTTGTGCAAAGACAGTAGCTAGAATTCTCCACTCTAATCTGTTTAAAACTCTAAGGGGATAAGACAGTAGTATTTGCAAATACTAACATCATTATTCTCAAATTATTTCCTCTTTGCAGACCCCATTGTGGAAGCCATTGAAGAGAGTAACTCTTCTAAACCAGTATCAACTTTTGTTTTCTTCTCAGATTGTATAAGTGTAAGAAAAAAAAAAAAAAGAGTGTCTCTGACACATGGAATTCTTCTAGGCAGTGTTAAAATAGCACAAGGTAGCTTTTATACTTCTATATGGAAATGAGTTCCAGTATGAAGAGAGACCTGCCAAGTATCCTGATCAATCAAGTGTGGACATCAGCTATACCTTTTTTAAAAGAAATACATTTAAAAAATCTAAAGTAATTTGAAAAGGTTTTTAATTAACAATGTTATTTGTTTTCTTCTATTTGACAATACTGTGTTAGATCAATTACTTTATCATATGTCCATGCTACATTCACCTCTCAGGAAAATGACATTGATATACTAACCTTCCTTGAGAATCAAGTTATATAACTCTTATTTAAAGATGTCACTCTATCCAGCAAAACTGTCATTTAGAATGCAAGGGCAGATAAAGTGCTTCCCAGATAAGCGAAAGTTAAAGGAATTCATCATCACTAAGCCCTTATTACATGAATTGTTAAAGGGACTTATCCAAGAAAAAGATAAAAACTATGAACATTAAAATGACAACAAACTCACAACTACCAATAACTAAACCTAAAAAAATAAAAGCAAACTAAACAAACAACTAGAACAGGAACAGAATCACAGAGATGGAAATCACATGGAGGGTTATCAGTGGGGAAGGGAAGGGGGAGAATGGGGGGAAGGTAGAGGGAATAAGAAACATAATTCGTAGGTACAAAATGGACAGGGGGAGGTTAAGAATAGTATAGAAAATGGAGAAGCCAAAGAACTTATATGTACGACCCATGGACATAAACTTATGGGGCAGGGAATGCCGGAGGGAGGAGGGTACAGGGCAGAGGGGGGATAGAGGGGAGAAAAAATGGGACAACTGTAATAGCATAATCAATAAAATATAATTAAAATGATGTTGCAAGCTTCTACTTTTAATGTTTTATAACATGTCTTTAGTTTTTATAATTTCACTTTCTCTAAATTTATGTTTGTTATTACCCATACCAAAAGACAAGATGTTATAAAGATAAAAATCTACCAAGGACTCTACCAATCACTTCTGATAAAGATTTAAAGAATATTTAGACCACAAAATAAACAAACCTTCTTAAGGACATATCTATACATCAAAAAACAGGAACAGTTTACATTCCTACAAGATTAAAAACACTTTTAGTTGGACTCAGAAGAAATTAGGTTATATCCTGTTTGAAAAATCATAAAAGTACTTAATAATTAAAGGAAGTCATTAGGTAAATAATAATAAAATTTTGTTCAGGATAAATCCTGAAAACATTATCAAGCTAATTGGTATATCTTTACACAAAAATTCTGTAGAAAGAGAAAGTAAATTGAGAGTAAAGATAAACCAATACTAATGATTTTTTTTTCTTAAATCCCCATCAGATAAGTTCTGATTTTGAAGAGCTGCAAGGATAATTTAAGGTAGAGGTATTATCAAATATTCTGTATGTGATTTTCAGGAATCAAAGCCATCCATTACAGTGTGCTAAGTCAATCTTCTAACAGTCAAAAGAGATATATGTTAACATTTATAAAAGCCTTCTATCATGAAAATGAATTGCTAAAATGTATCTGATTTTCAACACATCACCCCAGTGTTCATCTCCACTTTCTCTCTCAGGCAGGGAGCTGGCTTATAAAACCCCTGCTTTTCACAACACCCAGTTCTTTGTCCTGAAATAACCAAATCCTCAAGAGAGCGGCGGACAGCCGGAGAAGACAATTTATTTAGAGAACTATTATGTGAGGAAGAAAACAAGTTGCCATATCCAATTTGGAACATAATTAGGGAGACAATAGCCTCCTGACTGATGCTTTTTGTTCTCTTTATATATTTATGCAGGACAGTAATTGGAGAGTATTTTCCTGCTTCATTTCACATTGTCTAGAAAAGGGTTTCTCATGCTCCATGACTTTCTAGTTAGATTCAGAAGAAAACATCTTGCACTGACTGCCCTGTGCTGTGGCCACACATCACTGCCTTCTGGATACTGTCAGCTGCTAAAACTTTTCATTCTGCCAAACAGCTGAGTTAACAGAATTACTAGAAGGAAAAGTCGGTGACGTGGGATTGGGTGAGTGAAGGCTTTCTATCTCTTATTGGAGAACACAGGAAAGGCTGAAAGGTCAGCCACCCTCTTTTTGAATCATTGGCATATATATTTCAAAATTAAATTAATATAAATATATCAAAGCATTTGGCCAATGAATAATATCAAATGAAGTGTTAATGCCCATTTCATTCCCAGGGAGATACTTTTAGGAGCGGATTAGGACTGCTTTCTCCCTTTCCTGTATAAGCAAAGAAAAATCAGTTTTCCTCATCCCTTGCCTAGGGACTGTCCAGCTACTCATGTGAAAAAAAAATCCCCATTGGCACTCAGCACATTGTCCCAATGACAAGCAGTGGGGTAAGGAGGGAAAACACATTAATATTTACTATGAAGTAATTACTAATAACTCCCTTTGACCCAAAGCACAGTGTGTGCATATTCAGAATAAAATTGTAAAAGATGAATATTGAAACCCAGCATACATATTGAGCAACTACGCTGACGTGTTGATCAAACTTCACAACTGATTTATGATGTAGTTATATTATCCTCATTTTTTATAACTAAAATTGGAATTTAAAACTTAAGTTTCAAACCGAGTAACAGCCATTAAGAACTGAGACTGACCCTTCCGTTCATCTCCTCACTTATTTCAGTGCCATACACTTCCCTTAGGGAAGTCAGTACCCTAATTTTACTTACATACACTGATTTTAAAGAACCAAGAATGTTTTGGATTTTCTGCAATGGTGTCAAGTTTACAAAACACAGTTTTTTGAGCTGTGAATAAGACATATCTGCAAGCACCTGGCCCAGGGCTCGGCCCATGCCAACCAATGGACCGGCTCAGATCATCCCGTAAGCATCAGAGAAAAAATTGCTGGTCAGCAGTACTTCCAAGTATTATATAGATATACCATCACCATGGCAATGTGCTAGCCTTCTACGGCCCATAATCTGGAAAGTGATGCAAATTTGTGAAAAGTTTTATGCTATATATTAAACCTCGATATAATCAGGAGTATATTAAACCAATTCAATATCCTTCTTTTTCCTAAACCACATTAAATGCTAACATCTACTAACCTTCATTTTTCAAGGTTTTGGCAAGTTTGGGGCTTTAAAACTTGATAACATATTCACTTTCATATTTAATATTGGATGTGCTATTCAGATTGTGATTGTGTTAGGCTGCAGTAATAATAACCCCCAAACCTGTTGCTTAACATAACACGATAAAACTTTTACTCACACATTTTTTCACTTTTCACTGACATACATTTGACATATCGTTAAATAAGACATGTTGACTTGATACAGTTGTATATTCCATTATAGTATTAGTTAGCACCTCTATCAAACCACATAGTTATTTCTTTTCTACGGTGAAATAAGATCTGGTTTGTTTGCAAGTTTGGTGTTGATAATATTACATTGTTATCTGTAATCACTATCCTGTGCACAGTGTTTTTTCCCACATATTATATGCCTACCAGAGCTGAGATTGAGCTCTGTTACTCACCATCCTCATTCTAAGATCTGGGCTCATCGAGCAGCTGGTGTTTGTACCGTGGCCAGTAGCCAGGAGAGAGAGAGAGCAGGCGAATCTCGCACTGGCTTTCAGAGCTTATAGATAGTGTGACATCTATCATCTCCGCTCACATTTCATCGTTCAGAACTGGTCACAGGTTTGGCTTTGGTATAGCCAAACCTGTCAATAACCATGGTATAAACACAGCCTCACCCCTTGTTCATGTGGACCAGAAATATTTGATCAACAGATTTAATGATTAAAAAGTCTACTTTTTGGTTGCAAAATATGTGTGGATCAGTCTCCTTCCTGAATGTAAACATTCCTATCCTCCCCAAAGGAAACAACCCATGTGGTTATAGTTTTAAGTCCAAATAAAATTTGAAAGGAATGACATCAAATTCTACTTATAAGCATAAGGAATCACAGATAAGCGACATGTAGTTTCAAATTATCTACCATCTTTCACAAATGACATGTCTGAAAATCTAACAAGTGGCTCCCCGCTCTAACAGACTATCATGTCCCTTCTTAGTTTCCTATTTGTCTCTGTCAGGCTGATCCATGGGTTTAGTCCCCAAGTCATCAAGATGAGACCAGGCATTAATCACTGAAATTTATGATACTTTGAAAGATTGCCCCTGATTAATGGCGCAGCCACGCTTTATATATTTTCATAGCCACACTCATTCACAGTCAGTGCCGGTAGCATGCTGAAATTGTGGGAGGACTGTTAGATAAATTGGGGATTGGCATAAATCCTGGAGTTTCTGTCCCTTTATGATTAAAAAGCTGCCACATTTCTTCGAGGACTACCTAAGGTTCAAAGCACATGTTTCTCAAGAAATAGTTTTTATGTAGCCTAATCCAGAAGCCTAAAAGTTAACTTTTAAAATGTTTTAACATCACTAGATTCCTGAAAGTTTTAAAGCTCTGGCACCATTTCATAGACTGTCATTCACCAATTACCACTTTGTTCTTTCTCCCCTTCTTTGAACTCTGTATTAATAGACTATGTATTCTCTCATGTTCCTAAGTGAGCCTCAGTTTCCTCCTGTGAAAAATAGAGTAATAACAATACAGCTTTCAGAAGGTTGTTACGGAAGCAAATGAAATAGTCATGTAAGTTATGTAGCACTGTGTGGGGCATCTAGTAGAATACCTATCAATAAATGTGATATCCTAATATCTTTAATCAAATAGCATCCTACAATTAAACACCAAATAAAGATCCAATGAAATAATTCAAATATAGCTATCAAAGCTTGTAAAACTGTTTCTAACTTTCCTTATCTTAATTTCAGGTTTGCATTTTTTTTATGTTCCAGCTTAAGAATCTGCATTATTTCATGACTTTCTTTTTTCATCAGTGACTCTGGAGTTAAATGATCACATGCACAATTCTCCTAGGTGGTCTTCCCCAACCTAAATGTGGACTAAACTTTGCTCAGTCTAACATCTAGGGAGATCACAATCCAGGGTGGTATGGCCCTAGGCAGGTGAATGCAAAAACACATCATCTAATGAGGAACAAAGTAAAAATCAATTAAATGAATGGGAACAAATTTCCTGGAAGTGATATCCACATTCCTTGAAATTCCTTTTTATCAATATTTGTTGCCTCACTTACACGTGTTTATTTAAGTTTCCATCATTTCCCACAGTAGTAGGTAGACCTCCCAGGTGTATCACATATGGGGAATTTGAGGTCTGCGATTACCTGCTTTCTCCACTACATTCCACCAAGTATGAGTTCACCCTACACAGCTGGCAGGAGCTTTTGAAGTTCTTTTCATGTACCCTGCCATGCTATTAAATCCTTTTTCCATGTTATTTTCCTTACATAAACTATATTGTTTTGCCTGCATAACTGCCAAAAATACAAAAGAATGCCTTTAGCCATTCAAAGATCCTTCTTTTAATTGTATAGAAACAACTTTTTTAAGCCTTAAAGTGTACAGACTTAAACACTGGGGCGGGAATGTGCACCTGCTACAGTGTCTAACTCTCACACCTGGAACATGTATTTTAAGGTATCCCTTTCTTGTTCATATCACAGGTTTGTATTTTTCCACAAATAATTTCTGAGCCTTGTCAACTGACTTATTTTTGATGCTGGAAAACAGGCTACCAAACCCTGTGGAGAAAACACCTTTTAGTAAAAAGGGAAACAGATGGAAGTTGAAGGTGGCATTTACATGAACAATATGGATAGTTAAAAGCAAATCCTTTCTGATTCATGACTTCTTGATCATCTTGACAAAAGGCTGAAGAATGTAACAATGAGATTAGATATGACATAACAGGTCATAGACCTGAGTGCTAGGACAGGGTTGTAACCCCACTCTTCTTAAAAAGTGTATGTGTGTTTTAAATGAATTGTATTTTTAAACTCATGCAAACACAGCAGAAGGGTTGCTTAAGAAATTCTGTTCTGCCTTTTGTCAATGACTACAGATCCCAGCCCTGAAAACAGAGCCTGGCCAATTCAACACTGTTTAGTAGATAGTTTATACCTGGAAATTTCCAACAGGAGCCATCACAGGACAGACATGAAAACAGAACAAATAATATAAATTTAGTGTCTGGATAGACTTGGGTTCTAATTCTAGATATTAGTTGTGTTTGCGTAATATCTATAAGCTTCATTTTCTTCACCTTAAAAATGAAAATAATGATTACTACCTGGCAGGGTTAGGGCTCTTAGGACAAAGAAACCCTCAGTTGACATTATTTTCCTTCTACCAGCCTTTTCTAGCTCTTCTCCCTCCATGGTAGCCTCCCACACAGCTGGTTTGTCTGTTACGCTGTCCCCTGACTTCATCATTCAGGTACCTTACAATTGTAATTAATCCTCAATAACCCTTTGATTTAGGTAATTTTATGTGCATTATTAGAGAAGGAAATGAATGTTGTATAGAGATATATCAATCAAAGTATAGTCAGGAAAGTAAATATCACTCTGGGTATCTCAAACAGAGGGACTTTAAATTTGAGACTGTTTACACATGTGATGGTAAAGCAGGAAGACCTCTCAGGAACAGCTGAGTGAATGAAGAAGTTATCAAAAGCAGGAAGTTCCTCCCCACCCAGGGTTGGAGGTCAACAAGAAGGAAAACCAGAACCCAGGAAACCCTATGGGAACTAAGTCAAGTAGATGTTAAGAGGGAACTGAAGCCACTAGCATAGGCAGCCATTGCTGAGGCACACTGCTGAAGTTAGAACAGGACAGGTGCAGTTACACTCCTGAGGTCAGACGACCAGTAAGTGGAAGAGTCAGGATTAGAATCCAGATCCTTCTAATTCCTTTATTATGGAGTGAATAAAATGTTATAGTTGAAAAGGCTTATAAATCATAAATCGCAATAGATAATTATGGTATTATGAATCCCCTTCAAAAAATAACTCAGAAAGGATCCTTGGCTCTAGAAGTTAGCACGGTTTCCTCAAGTGATTTCATCTGCTCTGATAGCTTTGGGTCAAAAGCAGACGTTCAATAAATTTTTTTTTTATAAATGTGAGCCCAGTGGGTTTTTGCCAATATTTTCATTATGGTATCTTTTTAACCAATAGATTTCACCATAAACTTTCATTTCCAAACAGAATATCAGAAGACTAATATAAATACACAATAAGATAGTACTTTGAGTTGAGGTTTTTTTTTTTTTTTGCTTTTTAATCTTATTTCTATGGTTGAATTACATTTTGAAAAATATATATATAAAGCAGAAATGTTTGAAGCAATGGGAAATAAGACTGGACTTCTGAAATGTGGTTCACATCCACCTCATTTCCTAAGTCAAAATCTTGGGATAATATATAAAGGGATTTGCAGTGAAAGATAGTCAATCCAGTGTGTATTACTTATTCATACATTTCTAATGGCAGTGAAACTAGCAAATGTATTCAATGAGTGGTTTTTATTCCCACGAAGTGGGGAATGCATAATGGATAGAAAAATAAAGAACTCACTTTGCAATACAACAGCCCAGTACAAGACTGCTTAACGTAGATAAACTTTCCAAGTATTGCTTGAAACTGCTGACCTAACTGCAGTTGAACTTCTGCCAGCGACAAGGGCTCTGCTTGAACTCCATTTCACAGTTTTTGGGTTTGATGGCCTTTAGGCAAGCACAATTCATACCCGTTACATTTGCTTGAAAAGATCCATTTCAGAAACTGTTACACAACAAAGAAGCTAGCACACATTATCCTAAAATATTACTAGGTTTAACAAAAAATAAAAAGTCCTCTGATTTCTTACAGTTCTGTGTGGCACCACTGGGATTTACATGCAGAAATTGCAAAGTACTAATATCTATGTACTGGCTTTGAAACCCAATAAGTACTAGTTATTTCAGGGATCTGAACTTTAACCAGTTTCTCACATTTTTCCAACTACTCTGTGAATAAGGAAGGACATTTGGTGCTACATGCTTTGTAAAAAATAAAAGTAACTGGATTTTGTGTAGAGCTTAACTAGTTGTTCAGCTGAGCTGTGAAAAATGATAGACAAAAATAGAACAGGTAACTGATCCCTTTTACTTATAAACACAAGTGACCAAGGGCTGTAATCAGGGGCATTATTACAGCAAAATTTCAATGAAGTAATTTTTCCCATTTGAAATATAGGCATAATTTTCTTTGCAATAATTTGTCTAAAAATATTATTTGTGGCATTAGGAATCTCTAGATTTAAATATAAAAAGTTGCTTCAGGTGAACTGTTTAAAGATTTAATTAAGGACAAAATTGATAGAAAAATCCCTGAATTCAGATCATGATTGGTTTAGGCACAATACACAGCAGGACCTAAAAAAATGTTAAATATAAAATTAACTCCTTCCTTATCAAGGTAGACAATACCAAAAAGCAAAGAAAACACAGAACTTAATTATTGCATCACCAATCAACAAGTACATGACTGGTAGTAATTGTATCATTACATAATATTGCAGGTAAGTCAGTTTAGGTTTTAAAATGATGAGAACCAAGAACTCTTGCAAAGTCAGACTACAGTTCTGAGAGTTGGGTGGGATCGTTTTACTTAGATGAGAATGTTTCCATTGGTGCTTTCCCTGTGGTTTTACAATTGTTTTAGGATTGAAATCTCCTTCCCCTCCCTTTTGAGTGACTAATGTGATTCTTAACCAGTAAGATTCAGCTGGACTGACACCTCAGGTAGGTAGAATTACCTAACTCCTCTTCCAGGCTGGGTCCTGTCATTATCTTCTTTCCAATTGCAGATTTTTAGTGTCTTACTACTCTAGTTACTCACCCGTCTCTCCACCTATTCAGTCCATTCATGGGGAGCAGAAACCATTCTGATAACCTCAATACATAACACAGGACTTGGCAAATGGGTAGGCACTGAGTAAATGTTTGCTAATTAACCTCAGGAAAACTCTTTATAAAACCTGAGATTGGCAAAGAATAAACCTTCCCATTTTGCCCAACTCTGTTCTACAACAATCTTTGGTTGATGAGTTTTATTTCATTTCAGCCTAAACTTTAAAATACTAGTTGTTCATGTCAGGAAAAATGCAACCTTTTAATTTTTTTCAATGAAGAGACCAAAGTCTAAAGCCATCTCAACTTTAAATAACTGTGTGGACTAAATCATATTTTAATTGAAAATTATATTTTAAGTATTATTTTAAAAAACTGAATACATAATAAAGCTAGAATAATTCACCTGAAAATGAGAAGCAATGCAAAGGGGAGAGACTGCATTACTAAACAAACTATTCCAATCCCTTAAATTTTACATAGATTATTTACTTCCAAAATTAAAAATTTTAGTTTTGAATCTACAGGGTTCTTTATACTTGACAGTGCCTGATGAATTAATTGTTTTCTTGAAGAATGTTCTTTTGGCAGCTTGGGATAATAATGTGCAGTTTGTTCAAGTTCTTGTGACTCCATCATCAGTGATACATCATCACAATGTCACCTTGCCTGTCAGGCTCAGTGAAGGGGGGATGAACGTGGGAACTTAATTGCTCTCTCACAGAACTGGCAGCTGTTATTAACAGTTAGTACACATGGGCACAATGAGCCAGGGGAGGTATCTTAGCTTAGCTTGAACATATATGCTGTACCTGAAAAAAAAAAGTAAAAAAAACAAAAACAATTTCTCTCTAAATCTGCCAAGCTGACTTCTTGCATGATAATGTTCCTTAAAAAAAAAAAAAAAAAAAAAAAAAAAAAAAAAAAAAAAAAAAAAAAAAAAAAAAAAAAAAAAAAAAAAAAAACCTAAAATCAAAACCCTCCATCTGCAGCTATGGTCATATCATTTCCATCTATCTCTGGCTTCAAAAGACTGAATCTTTCACCATGCTATTTGAATCATTTAAAAAATAAAAGAGAATGGAGCCTTGGAATGGTTGCCCCACACAGAAGCTCAGCTGGATAATGCTTCTGAATTTTAACTACAAAGTATCCATGCTTTGTAAAGCTACAAACTTTCCATTCAGGATATTAAAAACAAAAGAAGGCTCCCAGTGAGATGTCTTTTTGAACTTGCTACTTAGCTAGTTAAAGACTGCGGAGTATTAGGTATTAGTTTTCACACAGATTTTGTTTAATATTTTATGTGAAGTACAAATTTGCACCCCTAATATTTTAAAAATTTTAAATTAAATTTATTGGGTGACATTGGCTAATCAATTTATATTGGTTTCAAGTGCACAGTTCTATACACCATCTATATACTGCCTTGCATGCTTACTGCCCCAAAGTCATAACTTCCTATATTTCTTCACTGGGTTAAAAAGGATATATAGTTTAGAGGAGAAAAAAGGAAAGAAAAGACAGTTGATCATCACATCCAAAAATCTTGTAATGCTAAAAATCACCATTTCTTCACATTTCTATGAATATATAATCAGATATATAGGCACTATTAATCAATATATATGCATAATCATTTCATGACTGATCTCCCTTGGCAATGCCCTAAATAATGTTCACATATCAAGAAGGGGAGATGTGGTATGGAAATGAGGAAGAAATGACACTGAAGAGATCCCAAGACCTGATGATCATGGTTCCAATCCCAGCTCAATTAATAATTGGCCTTTGGTTTTAGACAAAACACTTAACATTCTGAGACTATTCCCTCACATATAAAATGAGGATCATAAATATAGTTATGATCTAATATACTGAGTTGAAGATATGAAAAAAGAGTGAGAGGTATTTTTCTTTATTCCAAGAACCATTAAAGGAAAAGTGGTTGGAAGTGCTCTAGAGCTAATACATTTGCCTAAGTATAAACTATGAACCTGTCAATTTCTCACTGGATGAGTTGGTCAAATAGAACTCTATGCATCAGAAAAATAGGTATAATAGCAATATCAACTTGGTAGGGTGGTATTCCAAGTTACATGCACATAGAAGAACATAACATGGTGACTGAGTAATAGAAAGAATTTCAATAAATTGACACAGTGTCTTATAGTAATGATAATGGTAGTTAAAGATATGGTAGTTGCAGCAATGGTACTCCAAAGTCAGTCACATCAGAGAGAGAAAATGCCTTCAAGGTTAATGAAACTTAGCAAGGACCTGACTGAAAATAGGATCATTATTCAAAAAGGCAAATATCAAGCCAAAGCAAGATTATTTAGCAGTAGAAATGTAGATACAGAGGAGCCACTTAGGAAACATAGACATCAAACAGATAAGCACTATCAGTGAGAGACAGAGGGTGTCAGATGCTTGTGAGTACAGGACCATCAAGCAGGTGTATTCCCATTTTAAAAACTGACATATCAAGTTAGAGGTGCTAATAATATTAAAATAATAATTATTAAACAACACATTTTCTTGTGACTCTAACATAGCCTAACTATCTGATTTTTCATTTATTTATGTATATAGACAAAATATAATGAACAGGCTAATGAGAATTCATTCACTCTGCTTGACATATGACTCACTATATAAATCAACAATTTAACATTTTAAATTTCCACCTCAGTCTATGTGAGCTGTGACACAAAAGAGACTTTAACACCGAAAAGTAGAATTAGTTGATGTCCTATAAAGCCAGACTGTGGCTTATAATAAATTTCTTTAAAAACTGCTTTAAAATGTTCTTAGCATTTGACTTCTTTTTTTTGACACCAAACCTCTTTAAATGTGATTTTCTTAAATTTTCTAATACGATTCTAACATTATACAATCCATTAGTCTATGAGCAAATCATGAATATTATCTATCTATCTATAGATATTGGGTAATATTGATGATATATATCTATCATACACATATATATGATGTCTCTGTCCTATGTGATGTCTCAACCCTGAAACCAAAACCAATCTATTACCCAATATTAAGTGCTAGTAATAAAACAAGAAATGTATATTGTCCTGATAATTACGGTGGAAGTCTAAAAGAGTACAAATACTTTGGAAAAAATTGTGGGGGTGCTCCACTGGCAGAGCCCCCCCCCCCCCCCGCCGCCATGGATGAGAATAAGTCTACCAAGACATGATCTGCTTGGGGAGGAAAGGTGGCTGATCTCTCACAGGAGAAGGACCAAGAGCCCTTTCCTCAAAGGCTTTTATTGGGTTCGTTGACACAGGAAGTCAAGTAAAGCTCATTACTCATTGCTGGGAAATAAGGATCAAATAACAAGGAACTCTGAGTGTCTATTTTGAGTCAGGGTCAAAGAACTGTAAAACTTTGAGGAACAAACTTACTTGCTCCTTGGACCCTTCTCATTCAATTGAGAGCGTTCTAAACAAAGCAGGTTTCACAGGATTTTACATATTCTTTCTTAGGCCTGATTGCCCGGGGAACCTGCCCTTTCCAGCACAGGGCTGCACCACCCTCTGTCATTGTTTCAGGCTTAGGTTGAACAAGGGAAATAAGGCAGCCAAGAGATTAGGAGACTTTCTCACAGACCATGAGAACTCAGGCTTTGTCAAAGCCCAGGGATGAGGGTCCATCATTCCCTTTTGCCGTAGCCCCCAAAGCCTTTCCTTGGGGACCTCCCACGTGATTGTGCCTGTCTTAGGTCGTTCCCCCCTTGGGGAATCTTACCCATCATTGGCTAACCAACCAAGCATTGGGGGCCAGTTATGGATGAAGTAAAAGGAGCAGAAGCGGTGCTCCTGCCAGGGAGGTAAGCTTGTCTCCTTGCTGGCTTACAGTTCCAAGGTCGTTCCCTCAGCCTTAGCTTAGGTGGGGGTTACAGCTTCTGAAACCAGGCAGGGCGGTTCCCAACAAAAAGTATTTTTCATATATGACAAGAACCTTATCAATAGGTGACAGCAGTATAAATTCATAGGCTATGAAAATCTATAAGTATGCAAAATATAAAACAAAAAATGCATACAATTAACTGAATTAAAATCTCACAACATGGTTGATTCAAATGTTGACTTGCACCTCATTCCAAACCCTTTAAAATGCTAAGTATAATTTAGAAATTAAACAAAACAAAAGAAAACAAACAAACAAAAAAACATAACCCTGGCCAGCTTGGCTTAGTTGGTTGGAGCACCTTCCCATACACCAAAAGGCTGCCAGTTCGATCCCCGGTCAGGGTACACACCTGGGTTGTAAGTTTGATCCCCAGTCAGGGCACATGCAAGAGGCAACTGATCAATGTTTCTCTCTCTCTCTCTCCCCATCTAGTAATAAAACAAGAAATGTATATTGTCCTGATAATTTTCTCTCTCCCTCTCCTCCTTTCCCTCTATCTCCAATAAGAATAAAAAATAAACCTTAAAAAAGAAAAAAAAAAACATAATGACTTGAAAAAAAGAAAAATGCCTAGATGTCAAGAATTTGAAGTTAGAAGAACAAAGCACATGAAGCAACACTTTAATATAAGATCTAAAATATGAAATAGAAAATATGAACTCTACAGGAGCCCAGTAGATAAAGAGCAGGATATTATTACAAGGGCAGGGGCAGGAGACATGGTCTTGGTTCCAGAAAAGCCATAGAAAAACCACAAACTCAGAACTGTGTAAATCCTGAATGAGACTCGAATTACTTGAATCCTGAGAAGTCATTCCTGGTAATGAAAATGGAATTAGAGAAAATATACAATTTAGCCTAGAAAAGTCAAAACTAAGTTCTGTGTTTGACTAAGACATATATATCTATGTGTGTGTGTGTATACACAATTGACATATATATACAATTTACATGTATATTTACTTTAGTTTTTTATTATTGACACTATTACCAATGTTTCCCATCCCCGTCCCACCTTTCCCCTCCACCAAGCCATTGCCCCACTCCGACCTTTACCACATTGTATTTTTTAAAAATGATTTTGGTACAAAGAAAGGAATAAAATCACATAAGTAAAGACATAAAAAAAATAGAATAGGAAGGTTTCAAAGGGAAATCAAATAAAGAAATGAGAAATATTAGAACTAAGACTGTAAGGTTACATCAAAGAAAGCTCACGTAAAGAAGAAAGCTCAGTGTGACTATATGTTATCTAGGAAGCAAGAGATAAAGATGAAGCTAATTAACACAAAGCGAGAATTACTGAGGCTTAAATCAGAGGATTCAACTTTTGTTACACAACAGTTTCAACAGAAGAGAATAAAGTTAATTGAAGATGAGCAACTTTCACAAAAAGAATAACTAAATAATTTCCAGAATGGGTAAAACACATAAACCTGAGATAAACAAAGACATTAACCTTAATAAGCAAAACGTCCCTGGCTGGTGTGGTTCAGTGGATTTAGTTCCAACCTGTGAACCAAACCGTCACTGGTTCGATTCCCAATAAGGGCATATGCGTGGGTTGTGGGCCAGGTCCTCACTAGAGTGTTTGAGAGAGGCAACCACACATTGGTGTTTCTCTCTCTCTCTTTCTCCTTCCCTTCCCCTCTGTCTAAAAATAAATAAATAAAATCTTTAAAAACATAAGCAAAACAAGTTTTCTTTCCAATTAATAAATATAAATTTGTACCTAGACACATTATGATGAAAATAATTCTTAAAAAAGATAGGTGAACCTTTCAAAGAAGATAAAGTTTAAGATAAACATTTCTTACAAAAACAACTAGATTTTATAACAACTTATATCTCAGTAAAAATGTAAGAAGACAATAGAATAATAATTTTAAAAGTCTCAGAAAAAATAATGTTCACCTAAACTTGAAAAGCTCCAACGAAACACTTTCAAATATTAATGCAAAACAAAAGCATTTAGGACAGAAAAGTAGATCATCTTAAATTCTGATTGGAAAATCAACTAATGACTGACTACTCCTTCATAAAAAATAAATTAATTCTTAAAGGTAGGAGAACACAAGAAGTAATGATAAACAAAGAAACTGCTTATAATTCTCTAGATAAATTACTTAGAATTTTGATAGATTTAGACTAGTAAGTAATTTGTCTTTTAGATCAAATATTTAAACAATAAAAATCACAATTACTGAGTCGGTGGGCAGTTAACAGAATTAGAATAAAAAGTCTAGATAATTTAAAAGTGATTGAAGTAAAAACTTCTAAAGTCCTTTGAATTATTTAGAGAAAGTGAAGATAAACTGATTAAATTTAGACAGGATTAATTAAGACAACTGGCCATATTAACATTTTGAGGCCAATTTAAAAGAATGAAAATTCAACAAATACTTTCAAAAAAGTAGAATGTGGAAAGGGAGGAATAAATTATTAAAAATTTAGTGGAAGATTAAAAGGTGGAAAAAACAAGCAAGGAATAAATATGGCATAAAGAAAGTAGGAAATAATATAGAAGTAAAGCCAAATATCCCAGCAATCACAGCAAATCATTGTCATATTCAACCAAAGCTTGGAGTACGGATTCTCAGATTAAAAATAACAATAGAAAGTCAGTGTAATCTGGTTATGAAATTATTCACAATAAACTAAGCGATGCAGTCATAAATTAATTACACTATTTAGTGGCTTAAAGAAACAAATAGTTATTCCTCCCATGAACTTGAAATACCCATATTTTTTGGACCATAAGATACACCTATGTTTTAGAGGAGGAAAATAGGGAAAAAATTTTTGAAGCAAAAAATGTGGTAAAATATTTAATAACATAAATAACATTTCACCATTGTAAAGGTAAATAAACAAAACTCAACAGCATCATTAACAACCATTATTCCTCCCAAATTTGAGGGTAGGGGAGGAGTGCATCCTATAGCCCAGAAAATATGGTATATTGGCTAGATATCCCCTATTTATGAAACATGATCACCACACAGAAGTTCCTCTTGCTCATTGGCCAGGTTAGTCACCACTGCAGTGGGGACTGGAAAAAGAGAGCTGACATACATAATTTGGTGAATGCTGTATCTTTCAAACACACTTAATGTAACTCAGAAATAATGAAAATAAATGGATAAGAAAAGATGCAACTGGCAAATTAAAGCAAAAGAAAGCCAGTATAGTCATTTAATAACCATGAAATTGACTTTACACTAGAAGAAATCACCATTAAAGAAGAAAATTAGTAGGAAGATATAGTAATCCTTAAATTGCAGGTATTTAACAAGATAGTCTCAAATATATTTAAAAGTTGGAGAAATATAAGGAAAACCCAATAAATCCACTATTAAAGAGATGAAATACATATGACAGAAATTTATTAGTAATTATATACACTTAAATATATTAGATATGCATATTCTACATAATAAAAATACTTTAATTCTCTAAAAGACAGGAGGCATACAGTGCACATGAATGGCAATAAAAATGTGATGTAATATATATGCATTTATAAACATGAGACTACATTTATACAATGCACATTTTTTCTAAACACATATGAAATTTATAAAAATTGACTATGTACTATCTATGAACCCAAACCATAATCAGACTAAATCCTCTTGCCCAACTGCAATGGAATTAGAATTTAAAATTCTATGATGTACCAATACATTTGAAAATTTAAATTACATTTGTAAATATTTCTTTAGTCAATGAATGAATAACAATGGAAATAGTACAATATTTATAACTGAAAAATAAACTATTATGCATCAAAACTTGTGATGTATAGCTAATACAAAATTTAAAGTTTTCAAAGATGTATTTATGAATTAAAAAACTGACACACAAAATATGAAGAGTGCCCTGGCCAGGTGGCTCAGTTGGCTGGAGCCTCATCCCATATACTAAAAGGCTGTAATTGATTCCCAGTCAGGGCACATAACCAGGTTGAGGGTTCAGTCCCCAGTGGGGGTGCATTTAGGAGGCAACTGACTGGTGTTTCTCATATTAATATTTCCCTCTGATTCCCTCTCTGTGTTTCTCTCTCTGTCTCTCTCTCTCACTCCCCTTCCTCCAATTCCTATCTCCAAAATTAATCAACATATCAACATATCTTCAGGTGAGGATTAGAAAAATGAAGAGAGACAGCCCAAAAAGAGTAGAAGGGAGGATGTGATGTTAAAAGCTGTAAATCAGCCCTGGCTGGCGTAGCTCAGTGGATTGAGCGCGGGCTGCGAACCAGGCATCGCAGGTTCGATTCCCAGTCAGGGCACATGCCTAGGTTGCAGGCCAGGTCCCCCAGCAACCGCACATTGATGTTTCTCTCTCTCTCTCCCTCTCCCTTCCCTCTCTAAAAATAAATAAATAAAATCTTAAAAAAAATAGAAAAAAAAAAAGAAGGAAATCCTCTTTAAAAAAAAAAGCTGTAAATCAAGGGACAGATAAGATAGCAAAGAATCAGTAGAAAGTGACAATGAAGCCAGAAAAAGTGTTTTAAAAGTACAAATTAAAGTCTGACTTAGAAACATTACTGGCTAAGAAACAAGGCAAAGATACAAACAAAAATTATTAGAGATTGTAAAAATAGGTTTACAAATACAATCTGGAAATACTGCCATAAAAACTTCACTAAAATGTACATTACTTGCATATTACTTCTGAAAGACATAAAAATTCAGTCATAATAATACAGAAAGACTGAAAAGGAAAATGGGGGAAATGAAATTTCTGGTAAAAAATTTACTCATAGAAAAGCACCCTTCATTAATAAATAATTCTTTCTTAGGTAAATTGTTCTACAGATTATGGGAGGGGGAATAAAAATACTCCCAACTTATTTTATAATAGTAGCAAAACATTGGTATAAAACTGGGCAGTGACAGAATAAGAAAGGAAAATTATGGGCTAATTAAGCTTATAAGCACATATGCAAAAATCTTAATTAAATGATCGATGAATCAAATTATAAAATAGCTTTTATGAAGAGAAGGGTTGACTCAGGAATGGAAGGATGTCTTAATTTTAGGATGTCTATTAATGAAACTTCCACTTTAAGCTATAATATAATCATAATTATCTCAATAGATAGAAAAAAGCATTAACAAATTTGACATTTAATTTTGATCCAAAACTAATAGCAAGCTAGTAATACTAAAGAGTTCCCCTAAGTATTTAAGCAAATATTATAGTAAATATATTAAATGGTGAAATTTTAGATTTATTAGTTTTAAATCAGAATAAGCAAGGGTACTTATTACCATCTTTATTAAACAATGTACTTACTGTATTAAAGAACCAATTTCAAACAAAAAAAATTGAGAAATTTTCATTATTAACAGATAATATGAAGGTGCATTTAGAAATTCAAGAGACACTAGAAACAAAATTTAGATCTAATGAGAGAATGCAGTAAGTACAAGATAAGTATGCATGATAACTTTTCTTATTCACCAAAAAATGTATTATAAAAGGAATTCTACTCATTAAAATAACAAAAATACATAAAGTACCTAAAAGTATATTAGCAAAAGTAATTTTTAAAGAAAATAACTTTTTAATAATAGAAAAAATGAAGATCTGGCTAAACATAGAGTAATGCATGGTCGTGAATGGGAAGATTCAGTATCATGAAAGTAACAATTCTCCTGAAATGAATCTATATTTAACTAAATACCAACTGATTCTCCAGAAACTTCTGAAGAATATGAGAAGATAATTCAAAAATTAAAGTGAAGAATAAAGGATCTGTAGTACCCAAGATGAGTTTTAAGAAGAAGATAAGAAAACATACTACAAAATATTAAGCATTTTTATGCAAGTAATGTAAAATGTATGTATCTGTACATACATTTAAATGTGTAGCATATAGTCTATTTATATAAGTATATGATATATAAATTACATCATAAAAACATAACATATTCATATATTACATATCAAATATTTTATTTATATAAGTTTAATTATAATGTACTATTTTAAAACTTAAATATATAGTTTGTATATGTAAACTATGTATAGTGAATATAATTGGACTTTTTGTAATTGAATGGTTTAAAAGTGAATCTGAGTACAATTGGATGATTAATAATCAGCACATTAAAAAAAAAGGCATGTTATCAGAAAAATCACCTGATGAACATAAGTTACTATATGATAGAAATAACAGTACAAGTCAACTGGAAATGAGTGATATGTATTAGTCTGGATCTAATCATAAGCCAAAAAATACACAAAAATTTAAACATGGGAAGTTGGTATAATTACTTTATGAACTACAAAAGTGTAACAAGACTACAGGAGCTGAGTGAGGGTCCCCAAGGAAGGGCAAACTTGGAATGATAGCCCCCTGCACCTTCCTGAAGGCTGGGGTTGAGAAGGTTTGCTTGCAATCTGCCTCCCAGACACGTCCTCTGGAATGTGTGGCCAGAACAGGCCCAGAACATGAAGTGTTTGCCCCAGGATGTTCTTTCTAGAAAGATAGTCACTGGCCACCAGCCAGGACTGAGCAGCTGCCAAGGAATTGAGCACTTGGGGCACACTGCTAAACACCAGCAGATTTCTCCAACACCTGTGCCACTGACCAACCTTGCAGCAGAAGAAAACAAACCAGAACCAGGAAGACAAGTCCTCTACCAACTGGAATATCATTCAAGGGGCCCCCTCCTGACAAAGCTTAACATCACGTCATTGTAAAGGAGAAATGTTAATGATGCCAGTACATTTGTTACAGCAGATACCAGTAAATACTGAATCTTCACTACTTCAAATGTATGAAAACATGTTTATTCTTACTACTAAAGGACTGCTAATTAAAAATACCAGTGGAATACAATCAATTTCACATCAATAAGTAAAATTTTGAAAGACTGAAACTACAAAATTTTGATGAGGCTTTAGAAAGTCTCATGAAATGTGATTATAAACACATTCATTAGTAATAGAAATAGGGAAAATGAAAAATGTTGATATATTTGTATCTTATGTTCCTACAAGTCTAGGTACATATTCTAGAAAACCTTTTAGGCATATATAAAAGAAAACATGCATGATGAT
The DNA here is from genome assembly GCA_004024845.1 of Tonatia bakeri. Taxonomy (NCBI): domain Eukaryota; kingdom Metazoa; phylum Chordata; class Mammalia; order Chiroptera; family Phyllostomidae; genus Tonatia; species Tonatia bakeri. The sequence goes on from PVIA01000043.1 coordinate 676,403, forward strand.
TTTATTCAACACCATCTATAACAATGAAAAATTAGAAAAAGACCTCCCTATATATCTACTAATAAACAAATTATTGTATATTTATACAGTGGGATGTTTATACAATGCAAGTCATGAAATTAAACTCCAATTCTACACTTTTCTGTCATGCTTTCTGTAACAATTCTCTCCCTTATAGTGTAGACCACAAAATTAAGCATTCAATATAAAGTGTCACTGTAATTTAGTCAAGTTTCAAATTCTAAAGTCAGCACATAGGGTAAAATTCATGTATACTTAAAACTACCCTTTAAACTGATGCATAAAGTTTGTGTATAATGCTGTATAGTTTGTTTATGCACACTAACATTTGAGAACTATGGAGCAAGGTGAAAGGAAGCTTGTAAATCAATGGAACATTTATACCATGGCATCAAAATAATGTACATAGACTATGTACCAACAGGGAAATATCTAGGGAAGAAAATCAGTGAAATGAAAGCAAGTTTTAAAAGAATAGCGTATGATAACATTAGAGAGCTTATTTGTAGGCTTATATAATTGCAAATATTATATATTTAATAAACACATATCTCCCTTGTTTTTAAAAATCAATTGTGGTTGTTAAGCCTGTGAAACCTACTATTTGCTGTTTTCGAATGAGATCACAAGAAAACAATTTTCATACACATTATAAAGCACAAATAAGGATTAAAACAAGGATGCACCCAAGGGCTATCATAACCCAAACTTGTAAATTCAGTTCATCAAACCAGTTTTTAGGGTTCAGCCATTGTAGATTACTGTTGAGAGTCTGGAACACCTTTTGTTCAGTTAGGCGTTTGATGTCCCTGAGCCGCTGGTGGAGCTCAAGCCGGAGCTGATCAATTTGTCCTTTGAGATTGGTACAAAATACACCCTGCAGGTGATGGGAAATATCTGCCCAGGAATGTTGACTGGAATTCCACTTTAAAGGAGTAACTCACGGTTCGAGAAGTCTGGATTGAGCGAGTCCAAGGGAGCAAAGGTGGGTCACGGCCAGGGAAGCCTTTTCTGTGATATGGCTTCACCCTCTTCACTGGCAGCTCCAAAGGTCTTTGGAGAGTAAACACAAGCATACCCTCTTCCCCAAGTTAATGGTCCAACTGGGCCTTCCTATCTTCCTTCCCTAACGGGTCTTTGTATAAGACCAAAGGGTGTGGGCCTGCAGGCCTGTTTTGTACAAGGTGTTTGTCTATGGGTGACTTTAAATTATTATCACAATTCAAAAAATTTTACGTATTTTTGCTAGCATGGTTAAATCACTGCGGGATGTTTCTTGGCTCCCCCTTTTTTGTTTGTTTAATAATGTTTTAAAAGTTTGGTGAGCTCTTCCAACAATTGCTTGGCATGTAATGTTACAGGGGATACCTGTTTTATTCTGAATTCCCCATTTTTCTAAGAAAGCCTGAGTGGCTTGTGCAGTGTATGCTGGGCCATTATCAGTCTTGGTTTCTTGTGGATGGCCTAGGTGGCTGAAGGGCTCGAGCCAATGAGCTCTAATATTCTTCGCCGACTCCCCAGAGAGGGAGTGGCATGTAGAACACCTGAATAAGTGTCTACAGATATATGTAAATATTTTAATCTTCCAAAAGGCGGATAGTGAGTAACATCTGTCTGCCAAACCATTTGAGGTTGTAGCCCTCTGGGGTTAATCCCAAGAGTAGGGGGCACTTTTGAAAGCGCTTGACAATCTGGACATTCTCTAATAATTTGCTTTGCTTGGGCCCATGGAATATTAAATTCTTTATGTAAGGCCTGACTATTTTGGTGAAAAAATTAATGAGACATTACCACAGATTGAAAAGTATCTGCTAGGCTGACAAGGGCATCAGCCCGTGAGTTACCCTCTGCCATAGGTCCAGGTAAGCCTGAATGAGTTCGGATATGGGTAACAAATAAAGGGTGATTCCTTTTATCTAAAAGACTTTGCAGGGTTAGAAATAGACTTAGTAACTGAGGCTCAATGGACCCTTTCAGTAGAGCCTGATCTATATGAAGGAGTGTACATACAGTATAACCAGAGTCACAAACCAAGTTAAGAGGCTCGCTGGGCCAGTGCTGGAGGGCAAGAATAGCCCCTGAAATTTCTGCCCGCTGGGTGGAAGAGTGCCTCTTAGAAAGAAAATGTTTCCACTCATTCCCTTATCTCCAGGTGATAGCAGCTTTCCATTTTTCCTGAACCATCAATAAAGATGGTTCCAGCTTTAGGAATAGCAGTGGCGCTGAATTTTTCCCCCATATGGATATTAAGAGTGGGGAGGTTTTGGAGAAGTTTATCAGATGGTAAATGAATATTATACCTACAAAATCAGCGACTGCACCCTGGAATTCTAAAGATTGACTATAAAGTTATTGTAGATAAGCTTAGACGAGTGGAACACGTATAACAGCTGGGTCATGGCCAAAAAGCTGAATTACTCTATCACGGTCTTCAGTAATAAGCAGACATAGCACAGTAATATAGGTGGTAATAGTGCGCTGCCTGGAAGAAAGGTATTGGTTAACTAACTCTAATTCTTGTCTAGCCTGATCACTTAGGGATCTAGGAGAATTTAAGTCTCGATCTCCTTTAAGGGTATTGAATAAGTTAGTTAATTTCCCAGTGGTGATCCCCAAACTGGGGCGGATCCAGTTGATGGTGCCTAAGAGCTGCTGTAGACTGTTAAGTGTTAAAGGGTCTGGTACTCAGATCTGAACTATCTGAGGCCTACTGTATGGTGAAATAAGACATGCCCTAAATACTGCCAAGGTTGATAATGCTGCACCTTTTCTGGGGCTATAACTAGTCCTGCTGAGGAGACATTGTTTTTGAGACAGAGATAAACTTGCTTTAGCTCTTCCTGAGAGGCTGCAGCAATTAGGATATCATCCATGTAATGATAAATAATAGTTGGAGGAAACTGAGACCGCACAGGCTGAATGGCCTAATGAACAAAATGCTGGCAGATGGTAGGGCTATTTAACATTCCCTGCAGCAGGACTTTCCACTGGAACCTCTCTAATGGCTGGGAGTTGTTAAGTACTGGGACTGAGAAGGCAAATCTCTCTTGGTCCTTTTCTGCTAGGGGAATGGTAAAGAAGCAGTCTTTTAAGTCAAAGACAATAAGAGGTCATTCTTTTGGTATGCACGCTGGATTTGGAATTCCTGGCTGAAGGGCTCCCATGGGTTGTAGGATTTCATTAATGTTTCTAGGGTCATGTATAAGTCTCCACTTCCCTGTTTTCTTGGGAACTATGAAAATAGGAGTGTTCCATGGGCTACTGGATGGTTCTATATGCCCTGCTTCTAGTCGTTGTTGTACAAGCTCTTTAAGTTTCTCTAGCCTCTCCTTCTTCAGTGGCCACTGGTTAACCCACACAGGTGTGTCAGACAACCAAGTGAGGGTTAAAGGAGAAGCCTGGACAGTGGCCACTAAGGAAAAGGTGGCAGGGTGATTTGTCCTCCCCACTGAGTGAGGAGGTCCCTGCCCCAGATATAAGTGGGGCGGAAAGGACATAAGGTTGAATTCGTCCAACTTGCCCATTTAGACCAATGCATCTAAGAGTCTACACACTTTTGTGGGACTGAGACATGCCCCCTATTCCAGTTATAGAAATGTCTGTTTCAATTAATGGCCACTCTAGGGGCCAGTACTGGCTAGAAATAACAGACACATCAGCCCCTGTGTCTAAGAGGCCATGGAATTTTCTGTCTTTTACCTTAATGTTCAATATAGGCTTTTTTAGATTAATGGAGGCAGTCCAAAATACTGATTGGTTATTAGTACTGCCAAAGCCATGCTCCGCCCTAACTACTTCTTGAGTGTTTGGTACCTTGTAAGGCATGAGGAGGAGCTGGGCAATGTGGGTCTAAGGTGGAATAATGAAATACCCGAGTGCCCTGAGCATAACCTTTATTTCTCCTTGATAGTCAGAATCAACAACTCCAGGTTGGACAAGGATGCCCTTAGTGGTCATACCAGATCATCCTAAAATTAGCGCTACCAGTCCCAGGGTAATGACCCCTATACCCCTGTTGGAGTAGTGACCACCTCATCTTGCTCCTTTAAGATGAGTTCTGAGGTGGTGACGAGGTCCAACCCTGAGCTCGCCCTGCTGGCGGTGTGAAGGTTGGACACATGGAATCTTCCTGAGTCCACAACTGTTGTTGGAGCTCCTGTTGGGGTTCAGGGCACTGGAGCTCGTGCCCCCATTCTCATTTCCCTGGAGTGGGGGCAGTAAGTTTCCATCCTTATCATAAGTGGACCTGCATTGATTGGTCCAATGATTGCCTTTATGGCAACAAGGGCAATCCTTTATTGGAGGTTTTTTGATTTTAGAACGACACTCCACTGAGTGTGTCCAGCCTTGCCACAATTGAAACATTTAATTTCGCCTTTCAAGGCTGCAGCAAGCAATGCTGCTTTATGCTGTTCTGTTCCTACATTTTGACAGGCCTTTATAAACGGACCAACATCGGTAGTAGTTAACCAAATGGGTTGAAGAACAGCTTTGCAATCATTATTGGCATTCTCAAAAGCCAACTGCAGTAGGAGTGCATCTGCAACATCCTGATTTTCAATTTGTCTCTGAATTGCCTCTTGCAATCTGTCAATAAAGTCTAGATATGCTTCATTAGCACCTTGTCTAATATTAATAAAGGACCCAGTGCTGTGCGGCTTAGCATCAGGTATGGCCTTGAAGGCTCAAAGAGCCACAGCAGAGCATTGGGTAAAAGTCTGAGGGTCCATGCGTGCCTGCTGTTCTGGCCTAGTATATTGTCCTAGCCCTAAAAGCATATCTTGAGTGTCTGGATTTCCTGTTCTTCCATTCTCATTCACCTGAAGGTGGCATCTTATCATATACTCAGAGTGCCAGACAGTAAACTGACCTGGGGTTAAAGTTGTCCTGGCCAAGGCAACCCAGTCACAGGGAGCCATTCAAAATCCTTCTGTCATGGCTGTTAATAATCCTACTGTATAAGGGGATTGGAGCCCATTGTCCTTTATACTTTTCTTTAAGTCTTTGAACATCTCATAAGGTAAAGGTTCATGCACCGGGTTTTGTCTGCCTTGCCGAGTAAACAACAGGAAAGGCAGTGAAGGACTACCAGTCCCTGTCACTGTCCACATCTTCAAGGCACTGATACATGGCGGTGGTTACAGGCAAAGGGCTTGAGTGGCTGCCACCGCTGGGGTGGAAGAGTCAGCAAGGGAATCCTGATCTTTACTTAAAGTTTTCCTCCCAGTTAGGAGAGGAGGGAGGAATAGGAGGAAGGGAAGGTATCTCCTTGTTTTTAAGGAGCAGAGTTTCATTTTCCTTACTGGGGGTGATAAAAGTGGCTTCCTCCACCCTCGTCTGACATGGGTTTTTTCCTGCCCCCTTACTCTTGGTATCTGGGTTAGGAATATGAATGGGTGTCAAAGCAGTCCTGACAATTCCCCAAGTAAAAAGATTCTGATGCCCAATAGGGGTGCCACTTTCCTGGTGCCATTTCAATTCCTGTCCTACCCTCTCCCATATTTCCAAATCTAAAGACCCCTTATCGAGAACCTAGGGGCAATATTTTTTAACAATATGAATTAAGTTAACTAAGTTCTGCTTTTTAACCTTACAGCCCGAAGCCTTAAGAAGCTACTGAATTTGTTTAAGATATTGCTTTTGTTCTTTAGACAGCCTGCTGCCCATGGCTGAGGATTTGTAAAAGCCCTTAGACAAATTCCTTAACAAATAAAAAATCTTTTCTAAAGTTTCTCCCACCTCAAGTGCGGTGATTACCAAACTAGTTTCAGTTTCACTCCACCTGCACCCTCAATTCCTATTCCTTGCTAGTGAAGACAGTGTAGTGGGTCAAAAACGTACTATTGGTGGAAGGCAGTCTGGGAAAGAGGTACTGAATATTTCGGATACTCTAATCCTGCTAATGGAGCTTGGTTTCTCTTCCCAGCCATCTAGACCAGCTAACTGAGAGGGCTCAGAGCACTGGGTGACCAACCCTTAAATTGTGCTTCCCCAGATGAGCCAAAAGTTAAATTATGAGAGATGGAATTCCCTATAAGGCCCCTGCAAGTCTCGGGGATTAGACCCCAGACACCTCAGCAAGGCCCCCACTCTCATAGGGATGCCTGAGATCTAGATCCAGAGGGAGGAAGTGCCTCTTTTTTTTTAGGGGGGGGGCACTCAGCAAGAACCTGAACTGCCTATAAATACCTCACTACAGAAGCTGATAAAAGGGAAAGTCTTTACTTTCTCTTTCTCAAGCCTAAATCCTAGGCGGGGATCGTGCTGCAAGTGATGGTACTGTGAATGCTTTTACAGTGTGCCTCTCGTTGTGTGGGCTTTTTCTTGCAGCTGGTGGGAAATCTAGTGTTCTGACCTGGCCCAGGTCCCAACTTATACCTTTCATGGGTGCCTTCTAGTGGCGAGCGACCTTGTGGCTCTTAACTATTCAACCCGTGCCCGCAAAGTGCAGCAAATGCTTGAGAGAGAGAAAGCGAGACTCCTATTCATGGGAGAGGGTGCAGGGGAAAGAAATGAGAAGAAAACTGCTCAAGGGGCAGCAGGACAGTAACCTTTCCTCTTATCTAGAACACACCTGGGGGCCTTACCGAGAGTTGCCCCTGTCCCTGGGGGATGAAAGCACTAATTTCCATCCTCTTAGGTGTGCCATCCAATAATGGCTCATAGCCTCTGGTCAAATCAGGTCCCGAATCCTCAGGTCCCTGTCCAGGCACCGGATGTGAGGGAGCTTTGTCTGCAGAGCCCCCCATCCCCCATGGATGAGAATAAGTCTACTGAGACATGATCTGCTTGGGGAGGAAAAGTGGCCGATCTCTCACAGGAGAAGGAGCAAGAGCCTTTTCCTCAATGGCTTTTATTGGGTTTGTTTGCACAAGAATTCAGGTGAAGCTCATTAATCATTGCCAGGACGTAAGGATCAAACAATAGATGACAAAGAACTCTGAGGGCCTATTTTGAGTCAGGGTCAGATAGCTAAAGAGCTGTAAAAATTTTGAGGAACAAACTTCTTGTTTGGACCCTTATCATTTAATTGAGAGCATTCTAAACAAAGCAGGTTTCACAGGATTTTACATATTCTTTCTTAGGCCTGATCACCTGGGGAACCCACGCTTTCCAGCACAGGGCTGCACCACCCTCTGTCATTGTTTCAGGCTTAGGTGGAACAACGGAAATTAGGCAGCCAAGAGATTAGGAGATTTTCTCACAGACAATGAGGACTCAGGCTTTGTCAAAGACAATGAGGACTCAGGCTTTGTCAAAGCCAAGGGGCAAGGGTCCATCACTCCCTTTCACTGTAGACCCCAAAGTCCTTCCTTGGGGGCCTCCCACATGATTGTACCTGTCTTAGGTCATTCCCCCTTGGGGAATCTTACCCGTCATTGGCTAACCGACCAAGCATTGGGGGCCAGTTATGGATGAAGTAAAAGGAGCAGAAGCAGTGCTCCTGCCAGGGAGATGAGTTTTTGTCTCCTTGGTGGCTTACGGTCCAAGGTCACTACCTCAGACTTAGCCTTGGTGGGGGTTACAGCTTCTGAAACCAGGCAGAGTGGTTCCCAACACACATATATAATAGCAAAAACAAGGTAATATTTATACATGTAAACAATGTAGATTCTAGTTTTGCTTGTGGTATGAGAAACACATCCAATTATAGGTAGACAGATGATAAGTAGAGAGATGATAGGTAGATAGATGATAGATAGATAGATAGATAGATAGATAGATGGATGATAGATAGATGATAGGGAGGGAGGGAGGATATGGACAACCAATTATTCCAACAATACTTATTAAGTACTTTATCCTTTTCTCTCCTATTTTAAATAGTATTTTTATCATGTACTAAATTCTGATATATGTGTTGATACAATTCTTGGCTTTCCATCTTTTTCCATTTGCCGATTTTTCCTGCAGCAATGCACTATATATCTCAATAGCAAGTCTGGATATTAGATACAGTAAATCAATCATCTTTCCTTGTTTTATAAAATTATCTGAGCTAATCTTACCATTTTCTTAAGAGGTCTTTATTTTTTCTAAAACTCTTGAAAGAAAAGACTGAATCAGACTCAAATCAATCAAACATTTACAGAGCACCTACTGTGTGCCAGATTTGGAACCAAGTACCTTCCAAATTAAAAGCAAAATTTAACTTCTATTGACATGTATTAACATTTTAGAGCCTCAAATTTAAAATTGAAAAGGTAAACCCTGTAGAAAAGGAGAAACAATTTTAGAATTCCTTGTTTAGGAATAAAATATTTATCTTAAAGATAGATTTGAAAGTGCACTCATCTGATTTAGAGGCTTCCTTTTACCTTGCTCCATAGTTCTCAAATGTTAGTGTACATAAGCAACTATACAGCATTATACACAAATTTATGCATCAGTTTAAAGGGTAGTTTTAACTATACATGAATTTTACCCTATGTGCTGACTTTAGAATTTGAACCTTGACTAAATTACACTGGCACTTTATATTGAATGCTCAATTTTGTGGTCTACACTACAAGGAAGAGAATTGTTGCAGAAAGCATGACAGAAAAGTACAGAATTGGAGTTTAATTTCATGACTTCCATTTAGGCAAGAGATGGACTTTCAAATGAAGCAAACACCTTGAATGATGATACACAGCTAGGAGAAAGGTGAGGTACTTAGGGGCTTAATGTACTTATCTGGCTCCGCAGGTTGGGTACCAGACAAGAGAAAAGGATGTATTTATACTGTAGTCTATGAGAATTGTGCAGTGTCAAAGAGTAAAGCAATATCTGACAGACTAAATTATTTTAAAAATAGTAATGATGTTAATCTCATTTAATTAGGTAAGTAAGCTGCTCAGTATCAAAGAATTGTAGATCTTAAAACTGAAAGAAAGAGACATGGGCAAGTAAGATGCTGCTGCCATTTCCACTTTACACACCAGATGACTGCCCGATCATAGCTGTAATAAATGGCAGGAAAGTTGACTTCTAACATTATATGAAAAGAGTGATCGTCTTGCCTATTCCTTCTCTGAGGAAATTGTGCTAATTAGTGGTCACTATTTAATTATGTGATCTTTCTACCACTTATCAGTCATAGTCTAATGAGACTAAGCACAGCTGACCAGCGGGCTGGCAGGCATAACCTACATGCAGGAAATTTAGTTACCAACTGCCTATACCTTTCTCCTCTCCTTTTCTTTCCCATTAATTTAGTTTTGGACACATACAGACATGCAATCACATGCCATATAACATATGCATATGCATGCATACTTTTTAATTAGAAAAATATCATTCTCCTCTTTGATAACCAGAAAACCCTGAAAGTTCAGTGGCTTATGCATATAGGTTATTTCCTGTCCATGCAAAGTTCACTTTGTGTCCAGTGGCTCTCTGGGACAGCTCCCTTCCAAACAGTGATTTAAGAAAACCAGGCTAATTTGATTTTGAGATGCTGCTCTCTCAACATGCGAATTCCAAGGCCACTGGGCAGAGAAAATAAGAAATGGTGAATTCATACTTGATCTTAAGGGCCTTTATGTGCTCATAGCTCTCTGGTCAGAAATAGTCACACTGTTATGCTTAATTCTGAGTGGGCTAGGAAGTCTTTCCATCCACAAGGAAGGGAAGGAGCCCAGATATCGAGAGCACTAGTCATATGTGTAGACTCTATATTCTACATATCACAAATAGGCATGTAGAGTTTAACAAATTGTTATAAAAGGAACAACTGCCTACTAATAGTGGGAAGCATGAGAGCCCTGCGCAAAGCTCTGAAGGTCCTCAGCATGCCTTCACAATCATAAGACTCTCTCTCCTCCCCAGAGGTGACCACAGTCCTGATGGGTAATCACAAACTGTGGCTGGGTGACCAGCTGACTTCCAAGTTATTAGCCAAAGAAAATATAATAGTGTTACCCTCAATTAAATTTAAAGTTAACCAAGTTATTTTCGGAACTGATGTAAAAGTTTCCAGTTTATATTTTTATTTACCGAATAAGTTTTCTACCATAAGAAATCTTTTACTGACATTAATATGCTATTATATTGTTATACCAAACCATATTTGTAATTTATCATACTATTTAAAGGTATTAAAATATAATATCTAAAACATAATCCAAGCTTAATGAACCATATCATAACATTCTGACACTATCATTTTAGTATTTTATTTAATTAACTGAAAGAGAAATATGTAAAATGGGGTAAAACTTACATGAGGTTTGGTATAGATTACATATTCTTTTTTCTTTATTTTTCCAGTTGTTTAAGTAATTTGGATTTAGATTTAGTGTGTTTAAATGACCTTCTATTATGTAAAGAAAGTCCCCCAAAATAAAAAAGATAAAGAGATATTTACCTGCAGACAAGCATTGAGGAGGGTGCTAAACAATTACACAAAATTGTGTTTTCATAATAACTAAGAACAAGGAATAGTTTAAAATAAGTTTATAGAGACATTGCTTAAAGTTTTTCCTTTAATATCTTATTTCTATGAACAAAGATCAGCCTTAATTATCTACTGTGGTTGATATTCATCAGTTAATGTTCCTCTCTGGGAACAACCCTTGCCCAGGTCACGCACTCTCCATAGGGGCAGCCATCATGTAATGACTAGTCCGAGTAAGAACATGAAGGCCATCCTTGCCTCCCATTGAGGACAACTCTGAAAGGCCCAACTTCTTAGTCTCCATGACAGCTCTCAGTGCACCAGTCCTGTTTCCACCCCCTTCCCTGACACAATTTATTGCTCACATGGGCATTCCCTAATAAACTTCCCATGTGTCAGTCCTTTAGAGTCTAGAGTCTACTTTCCTGGGAACTCAACCTGCAATAGCCACCTTAAAATTATCAACATCAATACACACACACACAAATAATTTGTGAATGAAAATCTTTTAGCCACATAAAATATCTTCTAGGAAAAAAAAAATTAATGCTTACCTTGAGAAAAAATCTGAGTTAATAAAAGGACCAGTTTAGTGTGTGCAGGTGGGAAGGGAGCTAAACTATGACTAGATAATTGTGAATAGCTGATGTGTAGGTTAATATTTTTCCTAACCTACTGTTTTGTGTATTTAAATATACTCATTAATAGAGCTTGGTGAGATTAAAAGGAAATTAAAAAAAACAACTGGCCTAGAGAAAGAAAAATAAATGTGAACACATTAAATAAGACCACTTTGCCATATTAAGAAAAATCCATTAGTTTAAATAACTTTTTTATTAAGAAATTTAATTGGTTAATTCATTTTGTATATTATAGAATATATGCCTATTATGTGCATTCCTCTTTTTTGTGTATTTATCCCTATTAGTTAAAATCCATAAGGTCCTTGTGAGAGAGTAGTAAAAGAATATACTTTGAAATTATTTCAAAACATTTAACCCATCCCCTTGATCAAATATAACTAAATCATCTCTCCAATGAGGAAAAAAAGCCTATAAAAGTCTCCAATGCCATTCATTGGTTCTGATATAACATCTAATTCCACATTCATTTCCTAAAAAACAGTTTTATATATATATATATATATATATATATATATATATATATATTTATTTATATACATAAATTGATAGTATCAATGGCTTAATTTCTCTCTATGGAACTCTTCCCAGAACCTTGAATTTGGGAAGGCAAGTAGGAACAACCTGAAAAGTTTTCTGTATCTTCTTCAGTCTGGTTGGATTGTGGGGACTAGGAACCAGCAGGAGGCAAGAAGTATGTTGGTGAAGGAAATGAGAGCTTTCTATAGAAAGGGCAAAGATTTTCAACATTTCCAACTCATGGAACACAAACAAATTAGAAAAATTCTGTGGCAAACCAAAAAACATATTGTTTGCCAATCTGACAAAAAAATAAGTATAGTTTTGTCTTTCACACCAAATGGCTATTGCACTGTTGGCTGTTGTTATTTTTTTAGTTGACAGTCTAAGAGAAATGAGATCAGTACCCTGAATAAATAGTCAAGTATTGCATGTTTTCAAAATTCTTGAGGCACACTGATTGACAATCACTGCTATCGAGGCTTGTAGCAGTAATAGAAAAGCAGCCTAGGGATGGTCTAGCTCAACTTGACCAGAATGCACTCAAGCCTCGAGTCACTCAAGTATCCACTTCTCCTCTGACTACAAATAAAATGTCAAACTTCATGAAGGGAAAAATGTAGCTGAATAACAACTACTGTCTTGTCTGACTAGAATTAGTATGCTTTATTGTTATGTTATGTTATGTTGTGGCTTTTGCTTACAGGTCAACAGTAGAAGAATACATGCACACTCATCTCTGTTGCAGCCAGCTCCATGGCACAGTGGGGCGTGAAAAAGGATGAGCTACACATCTGACTGGATTAAAATCAGCGTTATAGTTGGAGAGCTCAGCTCTGTCTGTTCATCATACTGGCAACCTCTCTTTACTGAACCATCCGCCGTACTTTTAGGAAAACCTTGTGAGGGTCAGAGAAGTCCAGAGCTGAGCTGTGCATCCTAGTCAGCAGCTGCTCTCAACAGTGCAGTGAGTGCCAGAAAGCACCCATTAAAGAGGAAATGAGTAGTAATGTTTTACCAGCAAAAAAAAAAAAAAAAAAAATCACTTTTTTGTCTTTATCTGAACTGACACTTAAACCATTCTCTTGCTGCCCCCATCATTTACTTTTTACATAGTCCTTTGTGTTGCAGTTAATAGTAGAATTTTATTTGTACTTAAGGGATCTGAATAGCTCTTGAGAAATAAAATGTGCATATCAAACCCAGAAAAACTTTATGTTGCTTCCCTAGCCTCTTCTCAAATTTGTGTATTACCATTGCACAAAATACTCCAACTCAGTAAAAATAAAAATCCATGATAGCTAATTTTATGTGTTAATTTGTCTGGACCACATTGCCCAGACATTTGGTCAAACATTATTCTGAAAGCTTCTGTGAAGGTGTATTTGTATGAGATTCTCATTTAAAGCAATGGACTTTGAATAGAGCAGATTATCCTCCATAATTTTAAGGGTAATCTATTCAAATTGGCTTTATCCAACCAGGTGAAGTCCCTAGTGGAGCAAAGACTGAGGGATGCACAGCCCCACAAGCAAGAAGGAATTCTGCCTGCTGCCTGCCTTTAAACTCAAACTGCACTGCTTCCCTGGGTCTCTCGCCTGCTTGTCTACTCTGTAGATTTTAGACTTCCACAATAATCTGAACCAATTCCTTAAAATAAATCTCTCTCCTCCTGTCTCTCTCTATATATACACACATCCTGATGGTCTGTCTCTGGAAAATTCTCATAAATACAGAACTCAAATTCAACCTCAGTTACCTTGAAATTTAATGTTGTTTTTGTTTGTTTGTTTGTTTGTTTTATCTCCAATATCCCCTTCCATGGAATAAGTGCATGACAAGATCTATATATAGAAATCCTGACTCTGGACTGGTGTGTCTGCAAGACAGCAGTAGACAGCACCTGATTAGGTAAGTGTCAATTGATACCTTTAAAACAATTACATCAATGATTTTTAAAAACCTTTTAAATGTTTCAGTTAAAATAATGTTCAAACAGTTAATAAAAATCTCATTATTAAACTCTAAATTTCTTTTTAGTATTTTAAGCTTCTAATCCTTTCCAATTTTTTATCTAGTTGTATTTAATATGACAAAACTCTTTATTAATATAAATATTTCTAAATTGCTCTAAATTAATGTTTCCTCTACATTTGAAAATTCTATCTACCAAAATGATGGGTGGTCTATTTGCAAATCATCTGGTTCCTTCATAGTTATATTATAATAAAATTAATGTTGTACACCATATTCTAAAGTAACCTGGATGTTTAATTCGAGGTGATTCCAGGTTTTCAAAATAATTAATCAATATAGGGAATTATGTCCCTGCCCTTCTACATGAATTGATGTCTGTGCCATGAAGCAGTTATGGTAGTAACCAGTACTAAGAAATCAAGTACAATAATAAATATCAAAATCTCATTTTTTCCTAATTTTCAGTTCTCAAAACCCTTGAGTTATTTTATTTTATTTAAATGCCAGTCTGTTTTAGCATAAGCTTTAGTAGTGAGAATTACTGATAAGTTTCAAGACTGTTCTGTTTAAAAATAAATAAATGAAAACCCTCTCACCTCCCAATCAAAGGAACAAAAATATTGCTTTTGGCCCTGAGCATTGTGATGGTTAATTCTGTGTGTTAATTTGTGTAGGTTCTATGGTGTCTACTTGTTTGGTCAAATACTTCTCTAGATGTTGCATTGAATGTATTTGTAGATGTGATTAACATTTGGAGTCAGTTGATGTTAAGTAAAGCAGCTTACCCTCCATAATGAGGATGGGCCTCATCCAATCACTCAAAGGCCTTCAAAGCAAAGACGAAGATTTCCCACAGATTCCCCTCAAGAGCACAGCATAAAAACCCTGCCTGAATTGCTAGCCTGCCAGCATGCCCTATGAATTTCAGACATGCCAGCCCCCACAATTGCATAAGTACAACGTGAGCCAATTCCTTAAAGTGAATCTCTCTCTCTGTCTCTCGCATGTTATGTGGGTGTATGTGTATAATATATAACATATAAAGTTGAGTCTTGAACAATTCAATTTTGAATTGCCTGGGTCCACTTCTATGAGGACATTTTTAACACATGCAGTACTGTAAATTTATCTTCTCTTCCTGATGATTTTCTTAAGGACAGTTCCTTTTCTCTAGCTTGCTTTATTATAGGAACACAGTATATAATTCGTACAACATAGAAAATATGTGTTAATAGACAGTTTATGTTATTGGTAAGGCTTTGGGTCAATAGTAGTTAAGTTTTGGGAGAATCAAAAGTTATGTGCCAATTTTCAACTTTGCAGGAGGCCAGCACCCCTTACTATGTATATTTTTATCTTACTATGTATATTTTTATCTATGGTTCAGTTTCTCTGGATAACCCTGACTAATAGAGGCATATACAATACAATGTACATTATAAACTGTAGTATCCATTTCTTACATCAGCTTTAAAGCTGGAAAACCTATGCAAATTTCATTTGCTTTATTTTTTTCCAATAACTTTGGAGTATATACTCCTTTACTTACTCTTACAACCAGCATAGACCTGAAATATAACAGACAGTCATTTTTTTTGTCAATGCTTTTAGTAAATAGCACCCTATTATTGACTGAACACACTATTTTTGATTTGGTTTATTCAAAAGCAAAGTGGCCTGATTTACAACCCATTAAGTGTCTTTTGAGGGTATTTGAAGGACAAATAATTGGACTCCAGGTCATTGTGTAGAATGAAAACCAAAGCCTAAGTGTTAAAGATCCGATCACAATCTGTTTCACATCAGACTGAAAAAGAGCCAAGTTGAAAACCTGACAGTAGTGAGTTTGAATTTCCTCACAACTCAACCTAAAATTCTTTCCATCTACATTTTATCTATATCAAATGGTTAAAAATTATATTATTAAATGCAAAGATTTATAATTCTCACTCTAATCTTATGTGTTAGGCAACATAATACCCTTCATGAAGAAGTCCACATCCTAACCCCCAGAGCCTGTGACTAGGTAGTTACCTCCTGCATGTCAAAAAAAATACAGAACTTAAGTTAAAAATTATGAGATAGGAAGAGTATATGGATTATCCACATACTCTGGGCTTAATGTAATCAAAGAGGTCCTTATAACTGCAAGAGGAAGATTTAGAGACTAAGGAGGAGACATAACAATGTAAGCAAGGTTCAAACTGACAAGGCCACAAGCCAACAACTGGGAGGAAAGGTAAGAAATAAAATTTCCCCCAGAGCATCTTAAAGGAATGCAGCTCTGCTGAAACCCAGAATTTAGAACTTAAAACCTATTTTGAACTTCTGACCTGTTAAACTGAATAATAAAAAATATGTGTTGTTTGAAGCCACGAGCATGTGATAATTTGTTAAGCAATAGAAAACTGAATGCTCCTTTTTTTTTCCTATAGATAGGTCAGAGTTTCTATAAATCTTAAACCTCTCACAGAATGTCTATGACTCCAAATTTATAGGGTTACCTGCCTTGCTATAAGTTCCAATAGCAGAAACTCTGCTTTTGAAGGACTGGTCCTCAACATATTAATTACAGATTTGTTTGCTTATTTTTTCACAGCTGCATTTGTGAGTAGAGGGATCATATTTGTCTTGTTCTTAGCTGTATCCTTAGCACAAAATCAGGGCCTGACATACAGAAGATATCAGAAAAAAAAATTTTAAGTATTTAAGGGGACTAAATGGTAAAGGAAAAAAAATAAATGATGTGAATATCAAAATATATATACATATGTTCTTTACCCTTAAGGAAATGAAGAAGGGAGCTAGAATATATACAGTGGAGGGACCCCAGAAAACCCAGGAATTATCCTTTAGAGGGCAGGCCGCTGGTGGTACAGGATTCCGCTGTTAGGTGACTGTTCTAGGAACCCATCTGTATCAGTGCATCAGTACTAGCTGGTGTTGTTGTGAGAGGCTGCATTTGGCTTCAGTCCTGCTCTGAGTGTTCAGTCCTACTCTGAGTGTTCATGACCCTTGTTCCCCACACTCCCTATTGACCTGATCTTACTTACCCAGAGCAACCTGTTTTTCCCCCATGATACAAAATGTCCTCAAAGTGGAACACTTTGTCGATGTGGAAGAGGTGAAACAAATAATGGTAAATGCACTAAAGTCATCAAAATCAATGAGTTTAAAAACTTTTGAGCAGTGGGAAAAAAAATCTTGACAGGTAAATACATTAAATGAAGAGTACTCTGAAGGTGGCTGATGTTTAAACATGTAAGAATAAACACACATTTTTTTTATAAATTAATTCTGTTTTATTTCTTGGGTTTCCCCTCATATTTCTTCTTAAAGTGAATAATGATTTTGGGAAAGAAAAGCTACAAAACAATCCTGTCAGTGTTCCTATAAGCCTACTCTTACGTGAATAATTTTTGCTAACCTAACTCAGTAGTTACTCCTCTCACACAATTTATTATACTGATTAAAATTCAACTTTTGGCAAGTTACTTCACTTCTGTGAAACTGTCTTCACATCTGTATAATAAGAATAAATGAGACAAGAGCATGATATACTAGACTTCCTGAAATCTGAGTTATAGGGAAAGAGAAGGAACTTGTGAAAGTTTTCATTTAAGGAATAAAAAACCATAACATGGTAATAATTGTATCTAGATGGTTATGTAACAATCATACTTATTAAACATGTAAAAAATATTTCTTGGGATAACATATATACATATGCCATTATATCTCCATCATAATCACCATTAATATCTTCATTTTCTTATTTTTGCAGAACCTTCAGTACTAATAACTTACTATACTCATGGTGACAGTAGCAATTTTAGAGACATTTTGGCAATTTTCTCATATTTCTCTAGAGTTGCCTAGACAAAGTTAGTCATTGCTACATAATCCATCAATATTTCATTGACCATTCTCTGACCATTCTCATCTTCCCTGGTAGCTTGCAAGGTAGACAGAACACATTGCTAACCATATACAACTGCCTCATTTCAATAATCTAGATGACTGTGAAACAACTATAGATTCTCCTCATACCCATTCACCCAGCTCTCACCAGCTGCACAGAGGAGCACAAATGGAAATTACGTTCCGGGAATAGCCCCATGTAGTTTATGTCCCAGATAGGACTAGGGAAATGGCTTACACAATTCCACAGTGCTACTCTCTCATTATTCGTGTCATCAATGATGTGATAAATGAGCTTACGTATATAAATACACTATATCTTATTGAGTTCTTAGTAATATAAATCACATGGCTTCTAGGAAAATGACATTGAAGAACTTCCAGCCTGTAGAACCTAAACAAAAGTCCATTTTTCACATCTTTAAAATCTCAATACAGAAAAAGAAGTTAATTATTTTCCCACTACTCAAAAATTGCTATGAAGGATGCTGAGATACAATGTGCATAATTATTATAGAATAAATCCATTGAAAATTTTTTTAGATCAGTGGTTATCATGGGATCCTCAGTTTTAATCATGGGATTGAGTCCTACTGGGACCTTTCCTATGAACCTAACAAGAGTATTCAATATACCAGCTGATGAAAAACAGTTCTCACAACAAATTATTTAATCTTCCAAATCATAAGTTCATAACTGGAAAAATAGTAACCAGATTTTATCATAACCAGAAAAAAAATATTTACCTTGAAATGGCTTCATTAATCCTTTGAATTCATTAACAGAGAGTCATGTCAAATTCCTAATTTTGCTTCCCTATAAAGGTTTTTCTGATGTATAAAAGATAATTTCAGTTAATATTAAAATGAATTACATACATAATACATATAATACTTACTAAAGGCACACTATTTCTCCATAAGAATTTATTTTTAATTTTTATTATTGTTTTATTTTTTCTTGTGAGTTTTAATTTATAATGATAGAACAAGAAATTTTCAACATGATAGAGAATTAGTACCCTCTCTCATTTTTAACCCTCCCAGGGCTGAAGGAAGGAGAGGGAAATTGTCATTTTTCTCATACTAAATATATGTCTACTGTGTTCACCTATATTCTTAGGGTCATCCTGGCAATAACCCTTTTATAGAATCACAGGAAAAGTGAAAGAACTCACTTGCCCAGTAAAGCACTATGCTAAAATTCAAACAATAATAATCCACTGTCCCCAGCCCCTCAGAGATAAGATTAGATGAGATGAAATAGTCAGGAAAGATAAGAGTAGTCCAGTCTGGCTTGTCTATTCATCCCCCATGGAGCTCTGAATCAAGGTTTGATCACCAGCACTAGACCTGAGAAAGCAGCCACCCATCCTGAGAAGGGACTGGACAGAGCTAATGGGGTCCTCTAATGGTAGTGTATAGCCATCTTCCCAGACAACTCAGATCATTCTGTCTGCACTCTGGGTGATGGTCAAGTGAAGGAAGACTAAACAAGAAAGAATTTGGGGTGATAACCAAAGGAAAGACCAGGTCCCCTAGGAAACCTGGGGCTCAGACCCCATGAAAGGTTCTGATCAGCAATAGGTAGCCCTAGTTTTTTTCCTGGAGAAGGAACATGTACTTAGACCTCTCAAGTTCCTTCAGTCTACAGAATCATTTTGAGGTGGCTTTTTGCCATATTTACAGCACTGAACAGGTTAGCTATCCTGGTCTTTGATTTCTTTTCCAACTTGGCAGCTCCATTTCCTCTTGACTCAAATGTGCTTCCTTTCTCTGCAAAGGCACAGGATGCCACTGATGCAATCCCAGAAGAATGTGTGCTTTGGGTTGTTTTTCCAGCTGTGGACATGAGCTGAGTGAAAGAGGGAAGTAAAGGAAAAGGTGGGGCACACATTGGTGCTGGCTCAACTTCTCTCCTTCGCCTACAAGCTGCATGACCTTAGGGAAATCAGGCTAGTGTCTCATATTCTGCACTTGTCAAAAGTGAGAGAGAGGATGTGATAACATCACACCTGAAGACCAGACATGGCTAACATAATGGGTTTCTGGAAGTCCCTTCCAAGTTCTAGTCCAAAATTATAAAAATAGTAACAGCTAATATAATTGGATGTCTATTGTGTTCCAAGAGCCTTGTTGATCATCTCACATAGAGCATCTCTATCACTCACAAAGTCCTGCATGGCTGGTATCACCAGCTATATTTCACAGAGAAAAATTTCCAGGAGGTTGAGTAAATTGTAGTGGTGGAGCTAAAAGTTTTAGCCCTCGGTCTACCTGACTCCCAACCTCGTGCCCTTTCTTTTGTGAGCTGCTGCTCTCAAGTCTATGATTTATACTATGTGTGATCAACATTCTCTGTGATTCTTTCAGGTTGAAAGCAATCAACCATGTTTCATGATCAACAGTCTTTGACAGCTGAATATGCACAAGAGAAATTTTGCATTGCAATTAAAATTACAACAAAGTTAATCAGACACATATTTAATGATATGTATAACAGCTATTGTGCTATACATCATTAGGCATAAGTGGTAGGCTGTTCATATGAATGAAAATAATTATTTTTACACAGCTGAAGCAAGCATGATTATACTTAGACAAGAACTGAGATACTACAAAAAAATGGAATAAAAAGAATGGTTCCCACTTATTACTAATATCCAAGCTTTGTACTAGGTGTTTTATATGCACTGTCTCAATTCTTTTAACAATATATGAAGGACATTACTAATAATAAACCTTTTTTTATAAGGGAGGAGACTGAGGCTTAGAGAGGTTAAGAAAATTATCCAAGGTTGTCCTCCTAGTAGTTGTTGGGGATGATATACCAATGCAGGTAGTGTCACTTAAAGTATTTCCACTTATACATCTGTGCCCTACAGCCAGCTCCCAATGGAAGAACCATTCATTCTTGTTTCCCACTTCAGCAGATTTGCTCTTAATGGGAATTGCTGTCTTGCCTGCAACTAATTTGGTCTTAGAACACCTATATTCATTCTGCCTACCTTATTAATTATAATGTATGAGTAACTCTTCAACCTCCTGTAACAGAAGCAAAAGTCCATGGATATTTTTTTATCAGGAAGGAAAACAGTGAGAGACGTATTGATTAGGACAAGCTAGCTTATGGTTAGAGTATTAGTAGAAAACCAAACCAAAAGTTCAGTGGCTTCCGGTTAGAAATTATGTTGCATGTCTATTACAGAATTAAGGCTGAGAGGAAAGTCTCTAAATCACAGGGTTGGCCACGCTGGCAGAGGAAAGAGAGGACTGAAAAACCTTAGCTCTTTCTTCTTTAAGAAAAGATTCCATGGAAGGTAAGTTTGGGTCAGCAGAAGCCAGTTGGGGCTCAGAGCTACAGGCCTTCAACAAACATCAAAAGGGTTTTCTCATTGATGAAAATAGAGATTTATAAAGGAAAACTTCAAAAAAGTTTACTTGCTTTGAAAATTTTCTTTGAAATCAGCCCTCTGTGACCTGAAAGGTGAATTGTGGTATCTCTTAATATTGGTCCATTCCCTTTCCTATCTCCAGTCTTTCTTTACCTCTACTGTCTAGAATCCTGAAACTAAGTAGGCAGTGAATGTTGAGAAATCCTGGTGATCTATATAGCTGTGCTTTTGGCGGTCTTTTGGATATGAATCGTGTATTTATAAAGAATATTATTCCCTTAGTGCTAAAAAGTATGTACCAGTTCTGAAAACTGTTTCTGCCCTGGGATACACCCAATCACAATGTCAAGCTTGAGTCCAATGTGGTAAGACACAGAGCTAAGCTGTCCATAACAGGAATAAACATTAGCCCAATGAGTTTACTGCATGCATTGATTTGAATGACTGAACAACAAAGGAACATGGATTTATATGGCAATAAGTTATTGAAGTGATAGAATACTTAACAAATTTAATATTAAGAAGAGTGAGCAGCAGTGACCAAATTCCTTTCTGGTCACCAGTTACCACTACTTTAATAGAGAAAATATGCATTAAATATTTTACAGAAAAGATGGAATGGTTCTGAGTCACAGATCCAAAAAGTCAAGAACTTCTACCTCCCATTAGTTGATGTGACATTTCTATATCTCAATTTCTTAATTAAACAATAAGAAAAAAATTCGATGTCTGAGATCCTCAGGAACCACAACCCAGCTTTGTCTCCTCCTCAGGTTTCAGTGAGACAGGAAAAGCTGTCCTTAGATTTGGCAGGAAAAAGCCTCCAGGAAGAAGCTGAGTAAAAAGGGAAGCAGATCTTACTTAGATACAGGATTTCAGGTTTGAATGAGACAATAATGAAGATGGTTTTGCTTCACAAAGATCCAACCGACACAATTCATGCTGTATAAAGATAGTACTGATGAGTTACAATGCTTTAAATATCCCTATGGGAATTGGGTCAGATGGGTGGCTTTGGTCTCAATGTCCTTGAAAGCACTTCTGTTTGCCTAATAGGGATGATTTAAGATTGGAGTTAGCAACTGAGGCAGAGTTACTCAGAGCTATTGGAAACAGTTTCTCCCAGCATTATGGAGGTCTGGTATATCTATTTCTGAGACATGGAGCCTTTCCTTTGAAAGCCAAGGTCCTTGATACCAGTTGGCCTTTCTCACCCTTCACCTTTCCCCTCCTTGCTTGATTCCAAGTTCACTCCTTTTCTTATATCTCTGGTTCCAAGTTTCCAATACAATACACAAAGTTCTTTCTGACAATTACGTTTCCATTCCTGACCACAGAATACCACCATTCTGACCACTGCAGTGAAGTGTGACCATACTGATTTTCTGAGGACCATCTCGAAAATATCAATTCTGCTGAGTCCGTTGTCCATGGGAAGGCAGACTGGAAGCAGGAGAACAAGTTGTTCAAGGACTATCATGCTTATTGAGGAAAACAAATGAAAGGAAAGAAATTCCTAAAGAGCATATAGTTGACAGGCCAAAGAACAAGTCTATTGAAATGAGCTGTAGATGCAGAGATGGAAGACAGAGTTCTACTGTCTATTATGGAATAACTCAGCATGTGTAAGATGTTTGCTCTCTGATTTTCAATCTAATCATCAGCCAAGTGTGAACTAAAAAGCCTACTCCTTAGATGTTAAGAATATTAAAAAGTGTAATCAATTTGAAATTATCTATATGTAATTTTTATTATAATTACTATTATTGAATATATTGCTGTTGTCTAACACAGTAAAATGGACAGACTAGAATTTTGGAGGGTTTGTTGATAATTTTGAAATTATTATTTTGAAAAAATAGCAAGAAAATTTCCTGATGAAAACACACATATTACAAAATATAGCACATGATTACAGGGGGTCCACAAACTCTTTGAAGCCTGGCTGTAGATTTCCAGAATGAAGTAAAACATAGAAAAATACCCAAAGATACAAAATAATTAACTTTAAGTTGAAACATTCTGAAAACTTCTCTTTTTAAATATTATTATGTTTTTATTGTATGATTTGTTCCTACTATCAATACAGCTATCTACTCATTGCTCATTTCTAATTATTAAGATCCAGAAACTCCCAGCAAAATAAATAACTCAACAGGTAACTATGTAAAGAGTGTGGCCTGAGGAAGAATAAGAGCTGTCTTGGTGATGTCATTTGTTTCTATGGAACCTGT
The DNA here is from genome assembly GCA_004024845.1 of Tonatia bakeri. Taxonomy (NCBI): domain Eukaryota; kingdom Metazoa; phylum Chordata; class Mammalia; order Chiroptera; family Phyllostomidae; genus Tonatia; species Tonatia bakeri. The sequence continues at coordinate 699,488 of PVIA01000043.1, forward strand.
TTGGAAAGCTGTGTCGGCAGAAGCAGGGATTTTGCAGATTCTTCTGTCAACTGAAGATGCATGTGGGTGCATGCGGGAGTGTGTGCAGAAAAGAGAGATTGTTAAGATTATATATATAATATACATATATACACATATAATACACACATATTCATATGTATATGCATATAGATATCTCTAAAACTAAAAGAAAAATATTTTAAAGTCTGACTCAAGAATTCAGGATACTAAGGATTCTAGGGATACAGTATTCTAAGGATCCTTAGAGCCACTACCTCCTCTTTTTTCCAGATACTAAGGAAGCATCATCAGAAAGACAGCAATCCCTTGAATATTATTTTTCATTTTTTAGAGATAATGTGTTTTTTGAGTTTTTTACTCTGCTATAAGCATTATTATCCTGGAGAGTATTTCCTTGATTCAACAGATAGTCACTGAGTATAACCTATGTTAGATTCATAGGGACAGAGCCATGTGAAGGAATGGATGGTATTAGGAATGCACAATATAACAGGATTAGTGCACACTCATGTTGTACAGTAGAGGAAGTAATACTACCTGAGAAGGATCACGGGATGCTTTTTCAGAAGGTGACTTGAGATACGTGGTCTTTCCAGAAAAAGACAAACCATTATTAATATAGTGAGAATGGTTTGTGTGATATCAGTGTAACCTGGCAGCCAAGGACAGTGGACTGTAGTGCATGTGTATGAACAATGACAACTTCACTGTACTAGTCAGTGGGGGCAGTAGATTTCATTGAGTGACCATGTTTATGGTGCAATCATCACATTCAAAATGAGTGAGTAGAGCAAGAAATCTGCATCAAATTTTGTGTTAAGCTTGAACATTTCCTCCATGGAAATTACTTGGATGATTCAAACAGCTCCAAGCTATGGGAAACTGGTGATTGGCAGCTTCATCACAACAATGAGCCCACTTATTGCATCAAATCTTGTGTAGAGATCTTTTAAAATTTATAGTTGTTGAGTTGCAGTTGTCCTGCCTTTTTCCCCATTGTTCACCCCTACTCTGTCCCCCACCACTCCCATAGTCAACCACCCCCATTATCCATGCCCTTGAGCCCTCTGTGTTCCTTTGTTTGCCCCTTCCCCTTCTCTCCCCCAATTTTCCCCAATCTCCCCCTCTTCAAATCATCCTGGTGACTCAGCCTCCTAAACCCCAGATTTAGCACCCTGTAACTTCTGGCTTTTCCCAAAATAAAACCACCTTTGAAAGGGAAGAGATATCAGACCATTGATGAGATTCAGGAAAATACACTGGGGCAGCTGATGGCAACTGGGAGAACTGTGGGAGGTCCCAAGGTGCTTACACTGAAAGGGACTGAGGTGTTATTGTCCTATGCACAATGTTTCTTGTATCTTCTATCTTCTTCAATAAATGTCTCTATTTTTCATAATACTTGGATGGATACTTTATGGACAGCCTTTGTACATGTCTGTCCTCCAGAAAGATGAAGCAGTGAGGGAGAATAAAGTCTTTCAGAAGTGAAGATTATGTGATAAAGAGTTTGGGAGGCAATAGGTAAAAGAGTGCAAAGAAGCCTGAGTTCTTTCATCTCATAAAAAGACAATTCAATTACTAGCTCATTATCTGTCTTGATGTGTAGTCACAGGAGTAGTAGTTACATTTTCTTTTAGTACCTTACCTTTAATTCTATTCTTAATGGAGTAAGAAACTCTTCTCTAATGTATCTGCTTTAGGTTTAACTGTTTCTTTCTATATGGAACCTTTATTCATCATTCAACTGTTTATTATGCTGGTTTCTATCTACAAAGGCAATCTTTCTAAAGACCTATTTTCTTCAAATTACTGTACAACCCTTTGAAATTCCAGCCCCTCCACATTCTGGAATAAAGATATCCAAAAATTATTTTTCTAATTTATCTAATAAATTTATTCCTTCAGCTAAAATTGTTTACTTCCATCTCTTAATTTCTCCAGCTGTACATCAATATTCTTGTCAAGAATATTTTTCCCTCATCACATCTACCTATGTCAAACATTGCATTCATGAAATCTCACCTTCTCTTCTACTGAGATTTTCCATAAAATCCTCAACCAAAAATAATTGCCCTTTCAAATATACTATCTTGAACATAGTTGCTGCTCAAATACCTATTCATTTTTTGTACTAGATCTTAATTATCAGACTTAGATCATTTCAAACTTCTTCCTATCTCTTATAATAACCAATGTAGTGCTTAGCAAATCCTACTTCATATTTAATAAATGCTTGGTTTGAAATTTAGATTAAATCTTCATATGCAATTCTAGAAGATATGTTTTAATTGCTTGGATAAAGACTGAATTACATTTTGATTAGAAGGATAAAGAAGGTCAATGCTTAGGCCCAGAACTGCTCGACCATTTTTATAGTCACCTTCTTTTGAATTACAAGAGTTGCAGAATGAGATAAAAGGCTTTCAACATGAAATCATCTGAATTGTATTTCTTCTGCATAATTTTAACTTTGCCAGAACCCTGATAGTTCCCATTTCTAGACTTTAGCACATCATGGCTAACATCAAGAAGGCTGTATCTCCAGATCACACTGCTTCCCTTCCTGGCAGTGTTATATTTGAGCTCTATGAAAATCAGTAAAGAAGTTCTAACTGTTATGTTTTTCTTTCTGCTGTGGGAAGAATCAGCACCTAAGGCTATGTCTACATTATTTATACCACTTTGATAGATTAAATCTTAACTGTACCACAGAGCTTTTAAAGACATGTCTGTAGATGTCCAAAGATTCCACAGGTGTTCATCCTGACTGCAAACAAAGACTCTTTTTGTGGTTGAAAAACAAAATTAAAATGTAACAGTGTCCTGCAAGCCATGGTTTCTGCTTAAAGCAGATCCTTGACTGGACACGTCAGATAGATTTGTTACTCTTGACACATTTTTGGAGTTCAACAAAGTAGTCTACATCAATGCAAACATTTCTGTGATCTTACTTCTAAAATTAATCTCTCTGAGGGTGACGTTTAATAAAGTAACCATAATGTTGGTATTCTACCAATGTAACAATATCCTAAACGACTTTCATCCTGAAATGTCTCCCAGTTCTAAAGTATTCTTAAAACAGTTTCATTCTTTTCTTTGCACTGTTACCAACTCTACAGTACAAATTTTATATGTTACTAAAAGATAAGAGTTTTATTTTTAGAAAGTATTATTCACATGACCACTGTGGATTTTTTTTTTCTGTTTATAACCAGAGGACCTGATTCTGTTCTCTGAAACTCAGAACTTGCTAGAGTTAATTTTCAAGCAAGTGGTAATTTCATGAGTTCTTCCTGAAAATAATTATAATAACCTTGATTCAATGAAAAATAAGCATGCTCTCACCTATCTAAAGTCCATATCAGTATATATCATTGATTCACTCAGAATTACAGGAGCTGTGAGATAAGCCATTGAAATATTTAACAAAAAAAAAAAAACAAGGAAAAGCATGATGATAATTATAAGTTAGAAAGATTGTAATCATGTTTTCCTCAATAAGATAATTAAATTCTAATTGGATTTTAATTTTCATTTTTCAGATATCATAATTTTAGTACAAACCCAGTTACTTTTTGAATTCAACCTTTCATTCTTCAACTCTTTGTTTTTTTTAACTCCCCCACCCCCATTTTTTTGGTATAGTATTACTACAGAAATCTCTCACCCTGAAGCAGGGCAAAACAAGATATCTTTTATAAATATTGAATTTGAAAGGTAGGAAGAAAAGACACATATAAATGGAAAGGAGTTTTTAGAATATTTGTCAGTGGTCATTCTTGGGCCCCACTAGACTTTTTCACATTCCTTTATTCCTCAAAGTGCCACCACACACAACCTTTCTAAATCAGGTAATCAGAGCTGCCTAGTAAAATTGATATAATTTTACTATATCATTAGTGATCATAAGATCAACTACATAGGCAGGAGAATATCGAGGCTGACAGGAATCAATCAATTACATTCTGGCACCAAATCTAAGACTCCTAATCTGAGCTTCAGGAGGTACAGTGCATTCTACCCCAGATCAAGACATTTCAAAACATCAGGAGTATCTCATTATTTCTGTGTTTTGAATCGAGTAATATACTCTTCAGTATGTTAATGTAGAAATTAAATTGTTAGAAGCACTAGTTATGCTAACAAAGACACTAGCGTGTGCCTGTTTACATTTATATTTAAATTAACTAAATTTTAGAATGAAATTAAAAATTCAGTCCCTCTATTGCACTAGACATGTAAAGTGTTTGGTAAGCATAAATGACCAAGTGCTCTATTGCGTATCTCAGATAATGGGACATTTTCATCATCGCATAAAGTGGAAAATAAGCTGAAAACTAAATAATAAATGTTTAAACCACAGTAATTAGAAAATATTTTTAAATATATGAATATTAAGCTTTACACATGGTATATCAAAACTTGTGGATATGCTTAAATAAAAGGAAACACATATTCTTAAATGAAAGTGTTGGAAAAGACTATAGACAAATAAATTCAGGAAAATGTTAGGACATTAAAAATCAAGAAAAGAAGTAATAATAAAAAACAGAAATTCACAAATGGAAAATGAATCCACAATAGAGATAATGAAAGCCAAAGAATGGTTCTTTGAAAATATAAATAAAATTGATAACCAACTAGCAGAAGTACAAACTTAAAGGCCAACAACAGAAATGGACAGTATCAAGCATGAAAGAGAGGACTTCACTAGATCCTAAAGACATTTTTTTTTTAATGAAGATATTATGGTCAAATCTAGGCCAAAATTTTAGCAATTTCAATGAGCTATAATAAGCCTTTAATGAACACAATTTACCAAAATTGACACATAGAGAGTATAAATCTGAATATTTTTATGTTTAACAAAGAAATTAAGCCAATTATTTAAAAGTTTCTCACAGATAAAACTCCTAGGGCAAATAACTTCAACAATAAATTCTTCCAAATTAAGAAAAGAATCCTAGTATTGCTGAAACTTTTTGAAAACAGAAAGAGAACCTGTCCCCAACCCTTTATGAGGCCAGCATGACTTTGATACCAAAAGCTGTCCTTACAGGAAAGAAGTGTTAGAGACCAATTTTTGTCATGAGTATAGACACAAATTCTTAATAAAATATTGGTAAATGTAATTCAGATGTATATAAAAAGAACGATTTATCAGTTTCAACTAGTTTCAATCTAGTAAGTCTAGGTTGGCCTGACCTTTAAAAATCAAATCCATATGATTTACAATGAAAAATCATAGTCATCTCAAAAGATGAAGAAAATACTTTTCATTAAATTCAACTCTCATTCATGATAAAAATGCTATTCAATATCTCTTGGAGGTCCCAGAATGTTCAGTAATGCAGGAAGAAACATACATAATATTTGGAAAAGAAGAAGTAAAAATGTTGTTATTGCATATCAACTGGAGCTCTCATTCACTTGTGACCAGAATAAAAGTTGGTTCAACCCTTTTGGAAAATGCCTTAGAAATATCTACCAACACAGAATAAATAAATACCACACAACTCAACAATTCTCCAAATGACATTTACATGAATGTTTACAGAGTGCACTTTTAATAAAACAGAAATATTGTGCAACTGCTTGTAATAGATACTTACTTACTTAATTAATTAATTAATTAATACGAAAGATGGAAGGATGTAGGGTTTTATCCATCTTTTGCAGATTCCCGTAGATGGGTATATTAGATTTCAGAGAATGCCTTTCTTTTTCTTTTTACTGAATTTATTAAGTTGACACTGGTTAACAAAATCATACAGGGTTCAGGTGCATGATTCTTCAACACATCATCTCTACACTGTATTGTTCATTCACCATCCCAAGTCAATTCTTAAAGGGCCAGAAAATGAATCATTCATGGATCCAATTATTATAACACTCAAGGAGACTAACTCATGTTAACCAATCTCATAAGAAACTGATACATCAAATAGAATGGCAGTTTATTAATTTAACAACAACAAAAATGATACTGCTAAATGGGATTTAAAACTTGTGTAAGCATAGCTGTTAGATTTTTCTTCTTGGCAGGTACAGATGGAAAATCACTTAATTATCAGAAGAATGCTTTGTAAGCAGGGTTCAGAGAATGTGGAGTTGGATGAATACATCAGATGCTTACTGTTCAGGTACTGAAAGTCTGATATATTTATTTCCACAAACCTTCTTACCAAGGAGACATTTTACTTCTAAACTGCATTTTTGCCTAGAGCCAATTGTATTATACATTATGTTTGATTCTACAATTAAATTCAGTGTCAGGAAGATCTTGCTTAAATTGAGCCTACAGATTGTATATATTTTAGGCTCTTGTCCAGTCTGGCAAATCAGGACTCATGATTACTAAGAATGTGCTTATATGCCTTTTAACATGAATATAAGAAACAAAGTGAGATATGAAAGCTTGAAAAGATGAGTTTTGGGCAAAAATTTTTCACTAAGTATAGAATTCTGGTCTGAAATGTTCTTTTCATGCTTTAATATTTAGCTTGTCTTCTGATCATTGTTTCTGAAGAGTTGTCAGCCCTCCTTCACACTGGTTATTTTCTGTATATAAAGTATTGTCTTCTGGCTGCTTTCAAGACAATCTTTATGTTGAAATTACATTTGATAATTGTTAAGTATACTGTTCTTGCAACTTAGAGTAAATATATTATGTAATGAATATTTCTAAAAACTCCATTAATATGACTTCTATATTTGTATTAGACTCCTGTTCAATATTTCAAAAGTAATTCTACTGATACCTCAAGTCGGTTAGATGCAGAAATTATAGAGAATTTAATAAATATGCTATATTTAAAGAGTGAACATGGTAACAGCATACTTTTTGTGAGAATATACAATTGTTTGATTGTGCTAATACAAATATTACATATTTATCCTATGCACTTTCATTTGAAACACTTATGCCCATTAACAGTATATAATCTAGTTATAGACATAGTGTCCAGTTGAAAACTTAGAAAATTCAAAAATGTTAAGTGATGGGAAGATACCACAAATTCCTAGCGTAGTATGATGTTTAGCATCCATGTTATATATTAACACATTGACACCATATTTATGGTTTTGCATAGAAAATGTAGTAACTGCTGAGTTTGTCTGCTGCTTGGACTCCAAGAATTTTGTAACTCTTCCACTGATTTTTACACCAATGCCACAATCATTCCATTAATATAATTTTATGGTAAGTCTTAAAATAACGTAAGTCCTCCAATTTCCTGAGTCTTCCAATCTGTGAACATGGTATATTACTCCATTAATTTAGATTTTATTTTATTTCTGCTATATTGTCTCATTATTTATATTCTAGAGGTCTTTTAATATATGCTGACCCAGAATTGTATATTAACTTTAAAATGTCAAAAACTCATTTCAAACTTTCACATTTGACTTTATTAAATAATATGCCTGTCTTTCATGTTTTTCCAGTCCTGTTGTGTATGTGGTATCATTACTTACATTTTGTATTTTCTAGTGTTTGGGGCTCATATATTAAAGAGAAATTGAGTTTTAAAACTAGATTTTGTATCTTGGTATCTTCAATTAAATAGTTTTAGTTAGTAGCTTTTTTGTAAATTAGCCAGAATTTCCTTAGTACCTGACTATTTTATCTGAAAATAAAAACAACTTACTTTTTCTCTTTTCAGTCTCTGCATTATCTTTCTCTCTCCCGCACTCATACACATTCCACAATTTAGTCTAGGAATTAGCAAACTTTAATAGTCACATAAATATTTTAAGCTAACAAGTCATATTTTCTCTGTTGCAGACCCTCAATTCTACCGCTGTAGCATAAAAGCAGCCAAAATAATATGAAAAAAATGATGTTGCTGTGTTCTAATAAAATTTTATTTACAGAAATGAGTGATTGCCCTGCAGTCAGGGGTTTACTGATCCCTAACCTGCACTTTCAGGAAACGTTGAGTAGACATGGTGAATGTGGACATCCTCACCTTGTTTCAGTCGTAAGGGAACTGTTCATTCTCTCTCCCGCCAAACATAATGTTAGCTGTATTTTCATTTTGATCATTTTCTTTATCAAGTTTTCTAATCCACAAAAGGTAAATTTCTCCATTTATTTAGAATACCCTTAAGTTACATCGAGCAAGATTCCTTCTATTTTTAAAACGCTGAAAGTTTTTTCATAAATGAGTGTTGAAATTTGCTGAAAATCTCTTTTGAACCTCATTGCAATAATCATCTCATTTTTTTTGTTTTATCCTAATATAGTAAATTATATTACTAGGTCTTCAAGGGTTAAACAAACTTTGTATTACTAGGATAAATCCAAAGTTGTCATTATTTATTATGTTTTTCATATATTGCTGAATTTTATTTTTGAATACTTAAAGATTTTTGCGTAAGTTCATAAAGATACCAGGCTTTAATTTTCTTTGCTTGTAATCTGTTTCCTAGTTTTGCTGTCAGGATGATACTAGCTTCATAAAATGATCTGGGAAATATTTGTTCCTATTCTGTTTCTGAAAAAAAAAAATGTATAGTATTGGAATTATTTCTTCCTTAAAGTTTTGATAGAATTCATCTCATAATGACTACAAAATACCCATCAGTATCTTTTGTATTTGGTGAGAAAAGGCAATTGCAGATGCCCTTGACTTATGAGAGCATTGTGTCACAATAATCTAAGTTTTCTGAGCACATTTAAGGTAAGCAAGGCTAAGCTATGAAGTTTGATAGGTTAGGTGTCTTAAGTGAATTTCCAACTTATTTTCAATTTATGATGCGTTTATCAGGGTGTAACCCCTACACAATTGGGGGGCATTTGTATAATGTAATATCCTTACAGCAGTACATTTATACTTCTAATCTTAATATTTTATAAATATTTAAATCAAACTTATTTTTATTATTTTGCTTTAAATAGTGAACTATATTTTAAGGAAATTAAAAGAAATACAATAATTATAAATACATGTATTGATAATATTGTTGCTCTCCACTCATTTATTCAGCTTCAGATTCAGTCTGGTATCACATGCTAAAGAATCACAGTATTTCTTGTCACTTTCATGTCGTCTAGAAAAAAGTTATCTTTTCAAGGAAGGACATTTATGCTGATTATAATAATCTATGTTGACTTTGCCTTTTAGCATGTTGAAGGTGCCATTTCATTATATTGTTTGCATTGATTTTAATGCAAAGTCTGCATTCATTCTTATGTTTTAATCGTTTTTCAGTTACAGTTGCCCCATTTTCTCCACCATTGCTCTCCCCATCCAATCCCTGCTCCCAAAGACAATCCCCATCCCATTGTCCTTGACCATGGGTCCTTTGTACATGTTCCTTGACTTGACCCTTCCTCTTCTTTACCCTGTCATTCCCCTACCTTGGATCACTGAAGTGCCCGTCAGTAAATGAGAGGATAAAAAAACTGCGGTACATTTACACAATGGAATACTATGCAGCAGAAAAAGGATCATTTACCCTTTGCCACAGCACAGATGGAACTGGAGAGCATTATGAGAAGCAAAATAAGCCAGACATTCATTCTTATTTTTGTTCTTTAGTATGCATGTACTTTTACTTGTTTAAGATTTTTTTGTTAATCAATTGTTTAGCCACTTGATAATGCTATTCTTGGTGTGGTTTTGTTATATTTGTTCTGCTTAGAGTCATCATTGGAATCATCATCTTCTTGGATTTGTAAATTTGTTCCCTTTATCAAATTTGAAAAATATTGACAATTGTTTCTTCAAAACTTTTCTATCATACTCTCTTCTCCTTGTCTTCTGGGACTCCAATTATATGTATTTTAGATAAAGTGACATTGTCCCATCCTAAGATTCTGTTCAGTTTTTGAAAACTTTTCACTCAATTTGCTTCAGTTTGGATAGGTTCTATTGTTATGTTTTCAGTTCATTATCTTTTATTCTGCAGTGTCTACCCTATGGGGAGTCTATTTTAGATACTTTATTTTCCAGATCTAGAAGTTCCATTTCATAAAATTTTAGTTTGTCTTTTTATAATTGTCATGTTTGTGTTTTAATTTAATTATTCAATACCATTCTAATAACTTCTTTAAAAGTTTTTGTTTTCAGATTCTTCATCTATTTCATTTCTTGCTATGTTCCTATTGATATTTTTACTGTTTATACATCATCTTTTTTTGTGTTTCTTTGTATGCCTACTAACTGTTGAGTGCATGCAAGACATTATAAATACTATGTGTCGGAATCTGGATTTTATAGTGTTCCCTTTAGAAAGTTTTAAATTTTGTTGTGACAAGCAGTTAAATTACTCATGGATAAGTCTGATATATTCATGACTTTTTTAAAGATTTCTTTGGGTTTGTTTAGAGTAGTTGTTATTCAAGTTTAGTCTGGGCCTACTTTCTAGTATTCTACAAAATGCTCCAGGCATTAAAATATCTCTCCATTCTACATGATGGAAACACCCAAGTTTGTGTGAGCTCTAAGAATTATTTGACTCATAACTCACTGACAGTTGTTCTTTGTCCCAAAGTTTCACTTTGCACATACATACATTATTATTCAGCAACAGATTGAAGGCAAGCCTGTGCATATTTCAGGAATGTTTTTTCTCTTCATAGTTTCTGTTTAGTACTCTATTCTGAAAATTCAAATTGTCTTAACCTCCCCAAATTTCTGTTTCTACTTCCTGAACTACCCGTGTGCTATGACCCAGAAAGTGATTCCATATAAAAAGCCAGGAATATTATAGAGCACACCTCACTTGTTTCTTTCTCTTAAAGTTCAGTTTTTTATTGTCTATTTCCAATATGTGAAATCATTTCTTATATATTTCATTCAATTTTACTAAGTAGAATAATACAAGTTGTTCCATCATGATAGGAGAAAAGGAATTCTACAAATCTTAATATATATAATAATGTTAATTCTACATAAACTAAAATGTTTCTAATTCCAGAAATGTTATAAATCTCCTCTTGATTTCTCGGGCCAAAGCGAGAAAAATTATATGGCTAAGGCTTCTCAAATATTTAAGACTCTTACAGCTGACATAATTGATTTTTCTGGCTAATTTTTTCTTTATGGTGACTTTCAAACCTACTTATTTCCTTTTCTACTCCCACTTAAAATACACACATCTTGAGCAACTGCCAAAATTTTCTAACTGTTGTTTTTGACTTATATTTCTCTTTTTTCACCCATCAGTAATTTGAAAATTTTAATTTTTTAAATCTTCCATCATGGAACTAGCACATCCAATTTGATCAACAATCTAAAGTGGCTTTTTGACCCATGAGTTTAAATATTACCTCCTGTCCCTTCACAGAAAGTGTCCATGTACAACATAAACTATCAAGCAGGGCTAGTAGTCATTCATCCAATATACCATGTACCTGAAAAAAATGCAGTCTGTCAATATCTTCAAATAAATATGTTAGATATTGTGACAGTACAAAAATAAAAATGTTGAGAGTAAATTTTATCACCCAACAACAGACATTCAGTGAAAGCTTCATAGCTTTATGGTTTTGCTTAATCTTAAAATATGAATAGCAGTGGAGAGGGCATTCTAGGCAGAGAAAACAGCATGATAACAGGAACACAGAAGGAAGATACAGCATGATGTAAATTGGGACTCCAGACAGTTCATATGTCCATGAACATAGAGCCAAAGACAGAGGGCCATAGAAGATATGGCCAGAGGGTAAGCATGGAAAAGGTCCAGGAACCAATAGTTTAAGACACTTCAGAGACTGAATTTTGACAAGTTGCTGAAGGGTTTTTAATCAAGGGAGTAACATATTTAGGTTTTTGTTCTAGAAAAAAAAAAAAACACCATGGCTAGATTACTGAAGATAAATTTTAATGGAACAAGAATGGACAGAGGAGAATTGTTAAGTGAAGGGTCTAGGCAAGTAATGAATATTGTGAACTATGATAGTTTGAATGAAGATAGAGAGAAGTTAATGATGGTAAACTTAATATTATATAGTAATCTATAGAACATACGGTGTGAAGGTGTAACTGATGTACCAAGGGTGACTCACTTTTCTAGATTTGGAAGCAACTGAGTGGATAATTGTGTCATCTACTTGATATAGAGAACATATAAGAAAGAGCATATTGAAGGATGGTTTAAAAATGTATTAGTCCATGTTCATTTATCTGGACATCTGAGGTACCCATGAGACAGTCAGTTAAAAAGATCACAGATGTCATTACATGTGAATCTAGAGTCAACGCACAAAAACTTGAAAGCCATCATCCCATAATGAGTAGCTGAAACTACAATAGAGAATCAAACACCCAAGAGGTAACGTATAAATAATGTGTCACAATTTAGAAGTCAGGCAAGGGCATAGAATCACAGTATTTCAGCTGATGTGAAAATAACTTGACTATAAAACATCACTTGTATTTTTGTCCCACATTCTCCTTAGGTAAGGGATATAAAATACATAATTAATTAAGCTGGCCCTATGTTGGCTTTATCCTATGATGTAGTTGACAGCTGACACACTGACAGACACTCTTGCAAATTCAGGAAGTTGAGGTGCATCTCATCATTTCAATTTTCCAGGCAATGCACTCCATACCCTTCCCTAAAACTGCAAAGTAAAATTATTTTAATTTTAAGAATTGTCTTACTATCTACTAAAAGGAACAGAAGAGGGATGACATCTTTTTAAAATTATATGTTATTAATTATTCTATTACAGTTGTCCCAATTTTCCACCCTTTCCCCTCCTCCACCCAGCACTTCTCACTACCTCGGGCAATCCCCACACAATTGTTCATGTCCACCGTTCATGTGCATAAGTTCTTTGGCTACTCCATTCCCTACGCTGTACTTTACATCCCCATGGCTGTTCTGTAACTGCCAATTTATATTTCTTAATCCCCTCACCTCTTCACCCATTCCCTTATATCCCCCTCCCATCTGGCACCCATCGAAACGCTTTTTGTGTCCATGACTCTGTCTCTGTTCTTCTTATTTGCTTATTTTGCATTTTTAGATTCAATTGTCGATAGATATATATTTATTATCATTTTATTGTTTATAGTTTTGATCTTCTTTTTCTCAAATAAGTCCCTTTAACATTTCATATAATAATGGTTTGATGATGATAAATGCCTTTAGCTTTTCCTTGTCTGGGAAGCTCATTATCTGCCCTTCAATCTTAAATGACAGCTTTGTTTGGTAGAGCAATCTTAGCTGTAGGTCCCTGCTTTTCATGACTTTGAATATTTCTTGCCAATCCCTTCTAGACTGCAAAGTTTCTTTTGAGAAATCAGCTGACAGTCTGATGGGAACTCTCCTGTAGGTAACTAACTGCTCTTCTCTTGCTGTTTGTAAGATTTTCTTTATTTTTAACCTTTGGCATTTGAATTATGATGGGTCTTGGAGTGAGCCCCTTTGCATCATCTCACAGCATTGTGGCTCCAAAAGGAGAAGAGAAAAAGAAAGAAATTGGTAATCTATTTGACAAAATAATGAAAGAAAACTTCTCTAACTTGGTGAAAGAAATAGACATGCAAGTCCAGGAAGCATAAAGTCATAAAGTGAAATTCTTAGTGTCTCTATAAAGTTCTTTATTTTGATGTGAGGTTGAATGGCATCACTCTACACTCCTTTCCCTTGGGTAAAATGCTGACTAAAAAAGTATGTTAACCACTCTTTTAAGGCTTTTTCCTCCATTTTTTCTATCTTATTTTTTTTAATTCCTTCATCACGGTGAGCACACTAAGATTCATTCAATTGATTCTTGTCCTCCTTTGGAACTGATTTAGTGTCTTTATTATGTGGTATCTATTGCATCTTGGTACCACTTTTATAATTTATGCTGTAACAGCAAAATACATGTCTGTCTCTTCCACAGGAACATAAATTCCTACACGAGAAAGGTGATGCTCTATATTCTTTATCTTTGTATCCCAGTCTTTAGTACAAGGTCAGGATTGAGAGAACAGTGATATTGAAATAAATATCTAGGAGTGAAGAAACAACATTCTAGAACATGAAATGGTGTACCTGTAATTTGTAGATTCAAAGTCACTATTAGAGGAAAACATTTAATTACTTAAGGCAGAGAGAGATAGTGCCCTTCAAAATGAGAGAAAGACTAAATTGTGTTAATAGAAATAATATTTTAATTCAATGATTTAAAGCAGATGATGGGTATCTAATGAACATCTCATGTTGCAGAGATTTATGAATGAATATTACAAAAAAGCATGTGGGCTCAGAGTCAAAAATGGTGACTGTAATAATTGTTTTAAAGTAAATACAGTCCACTGACCTTTAAGTCATGATTCCTTTAAGGCACTCTTGAATATAGGTTCTTTACTATGAATGGAGATTTAGATTCTTAAAAAGTATTTTTCCCAAACCAACCTTATCTAAATATCTGAAATCTGCATCTTTAGATAAATGCTTTGAAACATTGGCTCATGTCTCGGGAAAAGTATCAGATGGTGGGCATTATTTGATGAACAAGTAAACAAATGCCAGTCCTGAATTCAATTCCCCTCCAAATTTCCTTACTACCATGTGCAGGAATGCAGCCTCCTTTCACAACTAAAATCTGAAATAACACTATCTTATTCAAGAGACTAACATAATTCATTTCTCATTGTGATGGGTATCTTATTTATTAGGTACAGAATTCGCTGTGCTCCAGTGCCAAGAATTACTAAGCAACAGAACATATGTAGGCGGATGTGATGTTTGCATATTCACACAATCTGACATTTACACCAAGATCAGAAGTATATTATTACCGAAAGAGAGGAACAGTAACAGAACAAGAGGTAGTAATATTCTCATTTTATAAGGTACCATTCACAAAAGTATCTCCATGATCTTAACAAATACCCCCCCTGCTATAAAAAGCAAATAAATCCAGAGGACATTCACAAGTTTCCAGGTTTAGTTCCTCCTAAATGCCAGAAACAAAACATACCGCTCGAAGCATTTTTTAATGCTTTCTATAGTATAACACCTAGTATGGTGTGAATACAGAAACTGCCTATCAGCCTGAGGAGAATACTAACTGTTTCACAGAATCAAGATTGGGGAATTTTCTGGAGTGTTTTACTCAAGACAGTTCCCTGAGGACCCTGAAGCTTGGCAACTTTCTCTGATAGGTAGCAACTTCCATTCCCGTGCTGCCTCTTTGCTGAACACAGGAACCAAAGATGAGAAGGTTGGATGTCTGAATAAAAATTATTATTTCCTCTGATGAAAAAAAAAAGTTTTCAATGCCAAATAATATGTGAACCAGCTCGGTCAAACTGATGGGTGCCTTAAGGCAGTGACCTCAGCACACTGACCCTGGGCAGCAAACCATTCACATGCTCATTGCAGTTGTATGATTTTAAATTTCATGTAATTAAAATACAGAAGAGGTGATGGAAGAATTGTTTTTAGGGAAAATCTCCAGAACATCTTACCAAACAAGGTGGGCCCTTCAGTTGACAGTTTTCAATCATCCTTAGTAAAACATGATATTTTACATAAGTTAAGATTCTGGCTCTAACAATATGTATATACGTCTTTAAGACATCAAATATGCCTTCACCTTTTTGTCTAAATGTCCTCAGCTGATACTTTTCATGGTTTCCCGGATAGACACCATTAAATTCCCAGATGGAAGAGTTTCCTCTGGCAATATTCTGCTACAATGATTTATTCACTGAAATTGTCTTTAAAAGAGCAAAAGGTTCTCAAAGAAATGGACTCCTTGTTCCTTCCCAGTGATAGATTTTATAATGGCTTTCATAATTTGCTTAAAGATTTAATTATGCCAGCTACAGCTCTTAGGGTTGTAGAACTACATCTCTTACTCCCTATTAATTACCCTCAGAGTAACTGTACCAAACTATTGGGGCAGCTGGGAGAGCAATCCTTTTTCCTCTGTGGGTAGACTGTGGGTAGACCCAAGAATCATTATAAGCATGTTATTATTCTGTGTGAACATTAGGTCTTCAACTGGGGTTTACAAATTGGAACAAGAAAGATGAAAGCCAGCAACAACCACTGATAATTTTTTGAAGTGCTGTGTATTTTTGGATCACAATAGTCTGTTGGTAACACCCCATATGTAGAGATTTCCATCACTATAGCACAAATATGATTACTATCGTCACATGGAAAGCAGAGCAGTCACTACTTGCTAGAATGAATCTCTGTGCTTATTCATACTTGCTCTTTGTCATCTGAACTGATTTCCGCAACTGGGAATACTGCACATGTTAAATTGATGTCTCACCTCTCTCAATTTCAAAGGATCAGACAGTTATATCACATAAATGTGTCCAATATAAAAGAACTTGATTGTCAGATATTTTTAAGTGGTAAATTGAGCAACTTTCAATTAATGATCCCAGTAGTCAGAAGAGGTAGAGGTCGTTCTGCGAACAAAGGTGTACTTGAACTACTCTCAGAAAGAAAAAATATTTCTATCTCACTCTCCAATCTCTAGAAATATTTAATAAAATAATAATAAAGGTCCTCAGCTCCCCTAAATAAACAGTTCCACCAATCAAATAAGCACATAAATAAAAGACCATTTGCAGCAAACTCACCTGGGGCACTACTTTCTGGGTTTCATTCTAGATTTCTGGAACATATGTTGCAAAGGTGAGGATCGAATGCCTACATCTTTAACAAGCTCCTATTATCATTTTGCTGCATCCTAATTTTTGAAAACCACTGGATAAATATTTGGAAACCAGAAATTAATGCTATAAGTTAAACTGTTCTAATAATAACCACAAGATTTTAGATTCATTAGAACTCATCATTATAGTGCCCTTCTATTTCCTTACCTCCAGGCTAACCTTCCTGGTCTTTTGGTCTCCCACTTGGGTAAGAACAGCATGAAGTTTGGGGTTTTTGCTTCCCTTCCAAGCACACCTTACTTGTTGTGAATCCCTTCCTCACAACCCTCCTTTCCTCAAAGGAATGGTCTTTATAGTCCCAGAACCAGCAAAGCCAGCTCACCAGGAACTTGTTGGAAATGCAAATTATGAAGCCCCTTTGCAGACCTTCCAAATCACAAACTCTGGAGGTGGGGCAGAGCAGCCTTTGTCTTCCAGGTGATTGTGATGTGTGCTGATGTTTGAGAAGTACTGCTACAGAACAGCTAAATTAGTAGGAGAAAATATATTAATGTATATTAATTCCAGATATCATCTCTCATAAAATATTTGCATTTTAATAGAGATCTTTTGCACTGCAAGGAACAGAAAGAGATTAGTGTGAAAGAGTTCAGGGACCACAGTTTCCACTATGAATCATGCAGGCCTTTGCAAACTACAGTTTTTACGCAACAGTGACTGTTCTGTGCTTGAAAACTAGGTCTAGAAAAGTAGGTCTCCAACACTTGTTTACATTGATATCACCTGGGGTGTTTTGATTTTGATTCTGTTTTTAACCATAAAATAATTTAATTAATGGAGCTTGGGTTGCCCTGGTGATTTTAATGTATAATCAGGCTTAAGTAGCACTAGCCTTGGTCAGTGGGTCACAAGCGTTAGCCTGCATCAGAATCACCTGAAGGGCCTGTTACAACTCAGTTGGCTGGACCAACCCACAGAGGTTCTAAGCCAGTATGTCTAGGATGAGCTGAGAATTTGTGTCTCTAAAAACTGTGTCACTGCTGGTTCTGGGAACACATTCTGAAAATCACTGGAGAGATCCTTGCTATCAATTAAATTTGCCTGAAGCAGAGCAAGACTAGAGGATTTAAAATTAATTCAGGGTATCGATTAAGTTCATGCATTGTGAGTTGTCTCATCCACTCCTACAACAAATATTATGTGTGCTTCACTACCCCCTCTTTCTCTTTTTCTACTCTTCAGCCAAACTTTCTATGAACATAGCAAATACTGACATCAAAAGGAAATTCAATTTCATACTACAACACCTCACTTTTTTCCATGGTAACGTCTGTAACACCTTCACTTTTAAAGGCAAAAGAGGCCCTGGAAAGCAAAACACATCCTACCAAATAAAAACCATGTGGTCAAGAGGATTTGCATTACTCGGAAGACACCACTCCAGGTTTTTACTGAATCAAATTTCTCCTTTATTTCAAATTCTATTGGGTTGATAATCTGATTTCTTGGTTCGCAGCAGATTAAAATAAGAAAATTGCAGGGTGAATAACTGATAGAAGAAGCAGTAAATGAAAACTAACAGTTTAAAAGAAGAAACAGAAAAAGTGATAAAAGCAAACAAGAATTTAAAAGGTGAAAAAACTGAGGACACTTATTTGAATGCCCCCTAATAGTAACACTGAATTCCTAATTAAAGCAGGATAGTAACCAGAGGGGAGGTGACAGGGGATAATGGGGGAAAGGGAGAGGGGTTTTCAGGAACAACTATAAAGTACATGTGGACAAAAACAAGGGTGGGGTGGAATCAGGGGAGGGAGGTGGGAATTGCAGGGGTGTGGGGAGAGGAGAGAGCAAAAGGCAGAAAACTGTTCTTAAACAACAGTAAAAAAAAGGTGCATCGATGCAAAGTTAAACAGCAGGATGGAAGTGCATTCAGGTGGGAACTGCTCAAGGGAAAGGAGAATAACCACAAATCATTGACTGCGTGTGTGTAATATTGGTCAGGCACTGTTTTGGTGCTCTTCCAGGAGGTAACAATCTAATTCTCATCTCATTCCCATGTAAGGATCACATTATCTTTATAATCACTTTAGAGATAAAGAATATAAAGCATGGAGAGATGAAGTTATTGACCCAAGATCACATGACTGAAAGTGCAAAAAATAATATTTGAACCTGTGATAGCTGTGCCCAATTCTGAGAATTTGACCACTCCTCTACACCTGTCCTATCACAAAAGTGTCTATTTGTGTGTGTGCTCGCTGGAGACTGAGTGAAGAAAGGCTAATTACTATTTTCTATTCATGTGTGTGTGTGTATACGTATATATGTATATCTACATACATGTATATCTACATACATATATATGTGAAGACAGTGAAAGGACACTTGGACAACCTAAAGCTCTTTAACTATTGATCAATTAGTCTTTATCTTATGGTTTTAGCAATTCTACACCCAGGAAAATAAATCATTTTCAAAAACATTCTTAAGAATTTTTGAAAGTAGACTTCAGAATTATTGCAAAAACAAATGAAAAGATAGCTTGCTTTTTTTTTTTTGGCAGTGGAGCCATCTTGATCCAAATAGAATACATAGCCATTGTGCTTGTCAGCCAACAGCATGCAGACTCCATGGGAAATAAAATAACCATCCAAAGAACACAGGCTTCTGTTTGTTGAATTAAAAGAACAGTGCTATTAGCTCTATGGCAGAGAGAATGAATAAACATTTGGTCCTGCTCTAATACCGAGACTGTGGAAAGCCACTTACAAAGCATACAGCATTTCTAACAATATATTTTTAAACTTTTGTTTGGCAAGTTAAATGTGAACATTCCAATCATCAGGACAAAATATTTCAGTTAGTTTCAAAAAAGTACAATTAATTAGTAAGTTAAGAATTCTGACAATTCCTTAAATTTCCTGGAACACTCTTCAAGACTAGATGATTTTCAGTACATATGGGTAGGAAAAGTCATTTTGGGGGAAGGTGCTTTTATTTAGAGAATGCAGAATTCTTAAGGGATTAAAAAGAGAAACAAGAGTTGGATTGTCTTAGTTTAACCTATGGTTCAGATTTCTCTGAAAGTCCTCAAATCTATCCATGTTTGTAATTTATCTCACTGTCCAAGTGAATGGCACTAATCTTTTTGATTAATTAAACTTTAATTAATCAAACATTAATTTGACTTTAAAAAAATGCTTACTCCCATTTTTGTGAAAATAAACCCTTGATTTTCCTATTGAGAAGGGGGAGGCACTTCTTGGGAAATTATTCTGCTCAAAGTTTTCTCTTCCACATTCTAGGGTTAAAGTACTTTTTTAAGGGCTATAGAAAATCTAAAAATGGTTTTTGGAGAAAAATTTGTTCTGTCCCTTTCAGTGGTGGAGTGATTTCTTTCTACATGAAAATAGGGCCTCAGTTTCTCTTAACAGCTTACTATCATTCAACTCTACCTAATGTTCTTCTGGTCTTCAAAACATATGGAGCTGTATTAGGCTAGTGACAAATAATATTAGCAAGTCAGAAATTGCAATGATTTTAAACTGATACCATATTAATTTCTAACTAAAACTTACTAGATGTAAGAGAGTCTAAGAAATACTCTTATTTTCAGTTTGAATCTTTTACCACATAACAATCATAAGAAGCATATATATATATATATCACTTCATTGGATTAATTTCTCATATAATAATTCACCTTCCCTTAAAACACAGGTGGCAAACAAGGCCTGTGGGCCGAATCTGGCCCTCCACCTTGTTGTATCAGACCCGGCACCTTGTTTTTACCCAGCAGCAGCACCGAGCTCTTGCTTAACTGTTACATTTATACAGTCCTAAAATTACATTCAGCCCTTGAAGGCAACCTCGAGGCTGATGTGGCCCCCAGTGAAAATGAGTTTGACACCCTGCCTTAAAAGCTCTGACCTTGAATTTACCCGATCTCCTTATTAAAGGGAAAACCATGGCAATCGCTTCCATATTTATTTTAAAATTACTGTAGAGAGCCATGTTCAGCCATTGCTTCCTTTTTATTGTTCTTCAATTTATTGCATTTGAAAGATGTTGCAGTTTTTACACTGAAGGCAAGACCTTCTACCTGCACAACGTGCACTGCTCACTTCTTGGCAGCACTCGCTTTTCTGCGGTGGTCTGGAACTGAAGCATCAGTGTCTGAGGTATCCCTATTCTCTGTACCTGATACATAAAATCCAGGGTGGTAAATACGTCCTTAAAATCAGTTTTTCATTGAGAAATTTGAGTCTTCCCATACTTCTGCTTTTGTCACGGTCACTAGGAAACTCAGAGGTGAAACTACTGCTCACTGATGGCAAATGTCTGAGACTTCATGGTAGGAAGACTGACCTATGTCCTCGGTATTGATTTAATTAGTGTTACTTATTCCTGATATAAATGTCTTAAGTCTTCTCAAAATGTATTTTTTAGGGGGTTGGGGGAGAACATACATAAGGCCAAAATCAGCATTTTTATTTTTTATTTAAAGTGACATGTAGGATTTTTAAAAGAAGTTTTGAATGTTTAGTTACTTTAGCTGTTTTGATGGACCTTGAAAAATGCATTTTTTCTGTTGTATTTTTTATTTTATCTTTTTTACTCATGGAGTATAATCAATAAATCAGCCCTCACTATCAATCTCCAAAATATATAGCTATATTTCATTTTCAAACTAAACATCTCCTGTGATGAATTACAGTCATTAGCAAGATGATTGTCTCTGCGGAAACTTCAGACCACTTGGAAATGACTGAGCAACTGACAGGAAAGGTGGAGGGGGCACAGGAGTCTCTGTTCCAATTACTTTCTGGTTCTCAAAGGTAAATATTTCTAAACCTATGCAGCTCTGCTTGACACCCCATCAAACTAAATTTTAAAAATGTTTCTAACATTTTGTTGTTGCGGTTATACTTTCAAATGAAGAGAGAGAAAAGTTTTCTCTCCGTGTCTTGCTTTCCCCAAACCCAGGCAGGATACCCCTCCCCCACCCTCTACTGGGCGGATAGATGGGACACTGCAAGTCTTCAAATGTCAGCACTGAGAAGGATGCACTTTACACCTTTAGTTTTATTTTATGGAAAAGCTGTCTTATCCAAATTTAGGTTTTAATTACTTCAATGACCACAGTCTTAGGGTATACAAAATGAAATGCTGTCTTATAAAATCCCCAGAGCCAAGAGTAATAAAATTAACAACCAGATTTTCCACACTGGCCTGGATCAGACCTCAAGGTCTCTGGCTATAGAAATGGGGTGGGGCACTGTATGGGATGTGCACAAGCTTTAAGGTCTCTTCTGCTTAGAATTAACTCATTCTCCCTAATTTCTTTTAAACTCTTTCCCCATGAATCTCTAGTTGTACTCAGACTTTCCTGAGAAGCAATTCAAATGACTTCAATGACCTGCAGCTGAATCTAACAGTCTGCTGTGTTTTATTCAATCTTACTCAATTTGATCATTTTCCACACATGGCACAGGGTTGCCAGATGGACAGACCGTATCCAAAGGCCCTGCCAAGGTTTTGAGGCCTGGCTGTTCTCCTACTGTGTCCAGGCCTTCTTCCCAGTGTTAGCCTCTCCTGTGATCTCTTAGATAAAAATTATTTATCAGGGCCTCTCCTCCACCTGTCAGTATCTTCTATCTTACTCCCCTTTTGTACCCATCTCCCTTTACCCTTCTGCCCGCCTAATGAGAGTTGTAATACTACTCACTATCATGAAAATGTATTTCAAATAAAATCTTTGAAAGTCTTCATGTGCCAGTGTGATAGAAGAATATAAAATTTTACAGGAATAAATATAAAGGACACATGCACAAAAACTAGGGGGGTGAAAATGGGAGGGAGGTGGGGAGGGATGGGTGGGTGGGCTGGGATGAGAGTAAAGGACAGAAAACTGTACTTGAACAATGATTAAAATGAAATTAAAATATGTATATATAAAATTTTGAAAGGCAAGTATCAAAATCCTCAGTTATGGGAATGGGAAAGTCAAAAGTAAACTTATTTATCGATTTATATCTAACTTTATCTCTATATTGGTAAATACATTTTTGCATTTTTCTTTTATTCTTTTGGGTATTTTTGTGAAGCTCTAATTAACATGTAACATTATATTAGTTAAGGCACATAACATAATGATTTGATATTTGTAATATATATTGTGAAAGTACAACCACAAGAGTTAACATCTAGTTAACATCTGTAACGATAAAATAGTCTTGGTATTTCAATCCCCAAATTCAATACTGGAAGAATCGAAGGCAGTGGGAATTTTCTGACATAGTCACATATTTATGTTAATACTATGAATATACTCATGGCATTAACTATTTTTCTAAGTCTGATGTTGAAAGAAAGGGGAAAAGTTTATGGGTGGGTGTATCATGCCAAAAAAAAAATGACACATGGCAAGAAAATGTAACTGCTGTAGAGAGATGTAAAGGAGGTACACTACAGAAGACTGAGGAGGAGAAAGGTCACTTCTGACTAGAAATTTGTTAGGGAAGAATAGTACTTAAGATGATTCTTCAATGAGAGATAGAATAGGCCTAAATATGTAACAGGCAAAGAGAATCAGAAGGAATGCATCCCAAAATTGTCCAGTGAATCAGAAAGACTAGGAAACAGACCATGCCATCCTCATCATTACAGGATTAGTGCTTTTCAAGGAGAGAGAGGATTTGGGGTTACAGAACTTGAGTCCAATGTCTTAGACTAGCATTAGTAATAAAAATAAATTTTGATAGGTATGCTATATGTCTATGGAAAAATTTGTACAAACTGCACAGCTCTAAAGAAAGGTGTTTATGAATTATAGAAAACTTATTTGGGATGCCCAGTCATAGCATACATTTTCAGAATAAAACATCCATCTTGATCCCATACTTGGGAAGAAACTCACCTGTCTTCTCAGCTCTAGAACTCAGTGAAGATTGAATGAGAGTGAGAAGACTGTGACTTAACCCCTGGCCAGGACACATAGCAGTGAACACTGAGTAATTCATACCCGAAAGAAAATGTGAAGAGAAAATAAAGCAAACTACCCTGCCTCTCAGTTCAGATTTCTAGGTTGTCTGCTTCTGGCAGCCTCCCTAACTGATTCTCTGGATCCCCCAAAGTCTTCCTGAATTTTCTATGCTTCATGGGATTCTTGATTTGAATTTGTTGCCAGCCTGAAAAGCCATAGCCCTCATTTCTTTCATGGTGTCACCTCATCCAGCCTGACTCACTCACCAAATGCCAGCCTCCTTCCACTAATTTAAGATTCCTAGATCTCATGCTGTATGATAGCTTCCTTTACGTCCCATGTTCAAAATGCAGTTAACTATCATTCTCTTAAAAACCTGATCTGTAGAATCTGAAATGTCTCTATTTGCATATACTCTAGGTGCAATTGCATTATATATTTTGTACAAGATAAGAAGAATTATGCAAGTACACTTTCCAAGTCTATTATCAATCTCCATTTTAAAGTAAATAACTTAAGCAAGATCACAAATGTTAGGTCACTTAAGTGAGGTAAATATTAAACTATCAAAATGACAACTGCTGGTTTGGCAATGCCAAATTAACAGGAAGTTCAATTCAAGACTTTAGAAGCAAGAAATGTTCAGCAGGTTGGAAGGAAATTAATTAAAAGCTGGAAAGAATATCTTGTGGTAAAATTAGAGGAACCAGCTAATACCAAAGGCCTGAATAGGAAGTAGAATCAAGATGATTATAAAAGCAGATGACTTTTTGGCATGGTTCATCTGCTATTAACGAGCTATGTAAACTCAACTGTTATGTTTCCACTGAATCAATTCAAGAACAGGTCTCATTGGCCCTTCAGAACCCTGCAGCCAGAGATATCTTTCTAAATGCAGATCAGATCATGCCACTTGCTGGTTTAAAGCCCTTAAGCGGGACTTCATCACTCCCAGGACACAAGCCCAGATTAATTAATTTGGTCCACAAAACTCTTCCTGAAATGGTACATGCCTCTCTCTTATACCTCATCTCACTACATCTCCAAGTCTTCTCTTAAACCCTTTCTCCTAACATATATTTGTTATATTAAAGAATCTGTGGTTAAAAAAGTTCTAAATCCAAATCCTGGTTCTTTCCAGTAGTACTTAACTTTCTACAAGTTACTGAACTCACTCTAAGATGCACTTTGTTAACTTTAAAAATGGGCCCAATGTGATAATAACCACTATAGATGTTTTGAGGGGAGAATGAAAAGATAACATAAATGGCTTAAGTGTTTAATAGATACCAGTTACCGTTATGCCTTCTAGCCAACGACAGCCATACAAAATCTGTAATTATTGAACAATCCACAAACCAACACCAAACACATGTGGGCACTTACCTGTTCTCTGCGTTACTAATACATTTTGACCCCTAGCCTAGGATCCACCTACTTGAGGAAGACATCTTTGATGTCTCCTAAGTGAAAGAAGATGCCCAGTTTTGTTTTCACAAACCTGCTCTTTAGACAGTGTATCAAAATTTGATCTCTGCGGAGAACAGAAATTGTTTGCATGTGTGCCTCTCCCCTATATCTGAGCTCTTCAGAGCAGGTTCCTTGTCCTTCCTTTGCCTCCCCAGTGCCTCTTGACTGCTATGTTCTTAGTACAGTTAGAGAGCAGATACCAACAGTGATTTACCTGTAAAACAAAGACAGGAAGTAGGTCTGAAATCCAAATGTCTTTCTCCTTATCCCTCTGGAATTTATTAGTGTTTAAATGAAGATTCTGCTAATGCATGTGTTTTTCACAGCCTAAAAGCTATAGGGAATTCATGGTCCATATGTGCTGGCAGAGACCATAACTACTCAAAGTGTTACTGGTCTAGGTAGTGCAAATTAGAGGTAGACTTTGTGGAGCAAGAGTCGCAATAACTCAAGGGGAGAAAAGTAATGTAAAAAGAATCTCATAGGGCTACCCTTTATAAGTCAGGATATGACTAACAGGACAGGTGAATTTTCTAAGTTTCATACTCTTTCTGCCGTTCCTTATCAGCAAATCAGAACATGAATTTAGTAGCTACAACAATTAATTAATTTCACTGCATTCACCTTTACAGGTTTAGAGCTAAAACCTTATGACCTCAATATTTAAATTAATGGAAATTTAAATCCCCAAATGCAGTTTTGATCTGCTTGGAGCATTAGCTGCACATTCAAATTCTGGTGGTATATGACCCCTTTAGAAGTACATGACCCCTTTAGAAGAGGGACTAGGGGTTAAATTTGAGGACATTGAAAGTTTACAAAACATATGTTGACAAGCATTTGCTTATTTCTTAGAGAAAAAAAACAAAGGAGGGCAGAAAAGAGTGTAGATAATACATTTTCTATCTGCGTAATGTGAGTAGGAGACGTTATAGCAGAAAAGAGGCCAGTAACAGAAGCAGCACCATTGGCCCGGGAAGCAACATGATAAGAACAAACAGAAATCAGCAGCTGGTGAACAGAATGTGTCTGTACATGGGATGGGACAGGAGATGTCTGACGGACGGCAGCTGGAGCCCGTCTCTGCATCTTCTCCATGCCAACAAATGAGCTCAATTAACAAGACCAGGATTTTCAGGCCTGCCACTGCCTTAAATAGTTTGGAATAAAAGGACTGATTTAGGTTAAATGGTTAGACTGCAACAACTTTCTTCTTTCACTACTCAAAGGTTAATAATATTTAAAATGGGAAACCAATATTCATTCATTCATTCATTCATTCATTCACCTTACCAGTATTTACTGAACACCTATTAATTGCCAGGCACTGTACTTGGCAGTGTAGACACAAAGATGAATAAAGATATAATCCCTGTCTTCTAGTAGGTTAGCTTTGTAGAAAATACTAATCTAAAAACACATCAGTGAAATACAGTGTCACAGAAATATTACAGAAAGACAATGGAGTGCTGAGCAGGGAGAAAATGATGATTAATAAATGACTAGTGATGATATTTACATAGAATTCTTACAGGAGGCTAGTCTTTGAGACTTAACAGGTGAGTTGTTCTCACTCAGCCTTTAGATAATACAAAATAAGCCATGAGAGAAACTGTAGGAAAATATAAAACAAAACAAAAAAACTGAATCCAAAAATATTTTATTTATTCCACATCTAACTTCTGTAATTTCTGATTTGAATTCTCAAGCTCTTCTTACACATTCACTCTTTTTCAGCTCCCCTAAGTTCTGAGGCACAAGGGTCATAATCTTTACATGACACATACATATATGCATATGTGTGTATGTGGTATATATATGTATGTGTCTGTCTGTATGTGTGTGTATATATAGCCTTAGACACATCAAATCAATCTAATGCCTTTCTGAATAAACAAATGTAATTTCATATCAGCTTTGACTCCAGCCTGCCCTGGATATATTTCATGTTCTCATGATGCTGGGCTATTACTTTCTGGTTATTCATGTGATATTACGTCGGCTCTCCAACCCCAACAATATGCGCTGAACACAAGAACCATAGTTTCAGTCCCCTTTTCAGTTTATCCAAAAGTTACTTCAGTTCTATGTTCATTGTAGGAAACCTGCTAACGAAGAAGTAAATTTTAAGTGGATAAGTGAATTATGAATAGAGTACATTAATAAACAAAGAAATATAGGGGGAGATAAAGGAAAAGAGATCCAGGACAGCTTCTTTCTGAACAGTTGGCAGAATGACCAGTGATGAACACCTTCAGTTTGTCCCTCATGAAAACCAGCCTTGAAAAGTTTTCTTCCTACACATCATAAGTTGTGCCTTATACATATTGCCTTTAGTTAAGCACAGCAGTCACAAAGACTTCCCCACATGTGTTTTCAAGAATATTCCCCTTTAACTATTTTTAGATGTCATCTGCCTTTAATATAATCACTAAAATTAAAAAACACTGCTTTATACATATCCAAACAGCATTGCATGTATATTACCAAAAATGCCCGCAAAGAGAGAAATTCAAAACATACAAATTACTATAGAACATTATATATTAATTATATTCTAGGAAAAATTACTTATAACTCACATCACAAAGGTTGAGTTTCTCTAATATTGCTGCCTCCTTGACCAAAGACCATGGCCCCTTAAGGTAGTCCTTTCCACACACCCCCTCTGTTGTTGGGACCTGCAGGTGTTCCCATCCTTTGTCTTTTCTGGTGTAGTGGTGGTAACCTTATCCCTTTACTAGCCTTGGGACATTATAGCATGCCTTGGGGTTTCTCTCTATCCTGCCCATATTTTGTAAACAGTCCAGATATTTAATCTTTTTCAAATTACACATTGATCCACCAACTTCATGCTGGGCTCCTAAGGATACATTGATATCCTCAAGAATTTCTAGTTGTAGCAAAATACTGTAACTTCAGTTGGGGTAAATTAAGCAATATCTATAAAAATTCTAAATATTAATATATTAGCTCACTGGTCCAGCATTTTCAAATCCAGATACTCATTACACACATATACACATACAACCATCCTATTACAAAGTGACAAATATTCATCATAGCTCTGTCTATAATATAAAATATTGGAAACCCTCTAAATATCTATAAATAGAAAATGGTCCTAAAGTACAATATTTTGTAGCCACTAAAATAATGAAAGAACTCTTTATATATGACATGAAGTGATCTTTAAGGTATAATCTTAAAGAAAGAAGGGTGTAGAACCATGTATTATTATGCTTCTACTTATATAAATTGTGTGTGTGTATACACACATATATAGACACATATACATATAGACACAATCACCATATCCACACATGCTTCTATATACTATATATGCATATATTATCAGAAAAAGGTTCATAAAGTGGCTATTTACAGTGGATATATATAGAAGGGAAACAATGGCTGAATGGCTGGAGGTGGTGTGGGAAGGGTCACAGATGAAAAATTTCTAATCTTTATTTTGGAATCTTTGAGTTTTGTACTGTGTACATGTGTTACTTATTAATAAAATAAGTGAAATTGAATTTTGCCTGCAGAGTGCATACATGGACTTCTTAAATGTACATAAGGAAAAGGAAAGCCATCAGATGAAGTCAGTGATCAACTTTAATTCAATTCAGGCTGTTTTAATAAGAAAAATCCCAGGGACTTAAAATATGAGCCTGTAGATTAGGGGTTGAAGTTGACTTCTTTGTGATGGGACTGTGGAAATGAATGCACTGTACAATTTCAAGTACAGCTCAGTATATACATGTGTTGATTATATGCAGAGGTCAGGAGTAAGGTAGGAAATTAGGACCAAACATTCTAACAGATGTGACCCTGAACTAGGTCATATTTGAAGTGTAGAAGATGGTCATTATTAGCACAGTCCAAGAAAAACCATCCATTCAAGGCCGGTAGCAGGCATTGAGTGGGCTGGTAAGTAAGACAGGTATGAGCCTGGAGCAGTTAGTAAGAGGGTCAGTTTTCCCATGAGGTGGAGGCTGGCATAAGAAAGGCAGTGTAGCAGAGTTCCAAAGTTGAGCTGAATGACATTCAAGCTTGACATTAACCTAATCTATCTGGGAAGAGGAGCATGATTCTCTTGTAGGTAGTTACCTCAAAGACACACAAGTCCAACAGGCACGCCATCTAATGGCAGTGCGACCACACTGCAAGCCCACTGCTTTTTCCTCTGACCATCTTGCCGAGAAAGTGCTCTCTAAGGATTGGTTGGTTGAGTGAGGAACAAGACAAACAAAAAAAAACTGTGGTGGGACTGGGTCCAAAGGTAGGCTGAATCTATAATTTCCCCAAAAGAATTGTAGGATACAAAAACCGATGAACTGTATCTGCAGATGAGAACAGATGGGATATAAGCTACACCTTGCAGTCTGGCTAAGATTCAGATGAGGTAAGAGAAGCAGGCCATTTTCCAGACCCAAGAATTAGTATGTGTATCATTGCTAACTATTCTGAGATAGGTTTAATCTATGCAGTAAAGATTCTTATTTTTTGAAATTTCTCGTTTCTCTTCCTTGAATTTCTTTTGCAAACTTTTATTTTTATTCATCTTGGGTACCATCAAAGGCCTAGTTAGAAAGGTATAAGAGTGCAATTTATTATTCTTGCAGCAGGAAACAAAATATTTTTGCAGTTACGATAAAAACTAGGCATAGTTAGGAAAAGATAACACAACAAAAAGGTGCTCTATATAAAAAAGCATTTTCGCCTCTGAGTTCTTTCTGTAGACAATTATAAGCCTCTTTTAAGATTGCTTTTATGTCACTTTCTCCAAATCTTAAGAGGATATACATGAATCTACCTAAGAAACACAAGGTTTAAAGTCACTAATGTTTTATGAATGGCCAAGAAATTAAATGTTTTTTTTTGTATAAAAGAATAAATCTAGAAAGTAAATTGAAAGTACAACATAATGCCCTGGAAATCAATTATACGCGGAGTTATGGAGGGAGCCACACCCACCTGACCACCACAGTCAGCAAATGTCCGTACTCCACGTTCTTGCTCCAGCTCCGCAGACACCGGTTTACAAAAATATGAATCAAGTGCAATATTCAGGATTTCTTTTTTAACCTCCCTTGAGGACATGCTTATTGATTTTAGAGAGAGGGGAAGGAAGGGAGAAAGAGAGGGAGAGAAACATCGATTGGTTGCCTTTCACACACTCCCCCAGGAGGGAACCAAACCCACAACCTAGGGACGTGCCCTGACTGGGGATCGGACTATGAACTTTTGGTTTGTGAGATTTGTGGGATGACACCCGATCCACTGAGCTACACTGGCCAGTGCTAATATTCAGTTGTAACACTTTGAATGAAGAGAAAGGACAAACACTCTTTTTTCCCCACGTATGAACAGCATTTGCTGGTTTGTGAACACTTTTTCTTGTTGAAAACATTTCTTTTTACCTGGAATTCTGGAACATATCAATAAAGTAAAAGTGAAAGCAAGAAGGTCTCAGAGGAACTGTACTCAAAGCATAGGTGCTAAAAATAACCTTGGTGTCTTATCTTAGCCTTCTCCCTTTCATTTAGAGATATGTCTAGAAAACCTGCTGCCTAAAAGGATGTGGCATTTCAAAACCTACCAGTACTTCTGTAAAAACTGCATTTTGATCTGTGAGTGCCACCTTTTTTAAAAAGCAATTTTATAGGCTTATTTTCCTCATGACAGTTTCATTGCATTTGTTGGGTTGTAAACCATGTAAAGCTCAGCAATAAAATGACTGCAATCTGTACAAGTAATAGCAAGCATGTCTCATAAACAAGATAAGTTGTGCCTTGCCAATATCGCTGCACTTCATAAATATGAACTCA
Organism: Tonatia bakeri; assembly: GCA_004024845.1. NCBI lineage: Eukaryota > Metazoa > Chordata > Mammalia > Chiroptera > Phyllostomidae > Tonatia > Tonatia bakeri. Next base: position 730,399 of record PVIA01000043.1, read on the forward strand.
AGTCTGTTTTGTGTTTTCTACATCAGTAGCATAGTTTTATTTTAATTAAACACAACATATAAAATATTCATTTATGAAACAAACATCATTGTTTTTAAAAGATTATATTAAATTGAATTATACTGCTCTTGCCATAGAGCCATGAACAAAAGAACCATTCTGAATTTTAAGTGGATTGATACAGTTCAAGTGTCCATCAATTAAAAACTATATTAGGAGCACAGTAATGCTACCATGAATAAATGAGCTATTTATATTTCCTGATAATGTAAGTGCTTATATGAACTCATTCCAATTTCTAAACACTAGGCATTTCGGCTGTGCTAGTAATTAAGAAACTATAATATCTGCCGAGGAAGGTAGATGCTGCCAGAGCCTGAATGTGTTTCAGTGTTTCACTTTATCAGTGACAAAATTTGTTGTCACATTTTATTAGATCTGATCCAGGTAACTTTGATAAGCCAAATGAAAAGCCCTTGAAGGTGGTTTCTATTCAAAACCTTACTGCATAAAGTAAAGGCACAGAACTAGCAATAAAGTGATATGAGTTTTATTGTTAGCTCTGATGCTAACTAGCTATGAATCAATTGCCTCTTTGCAATCTCTAACTTGCTGATTTCACCAGCATATCTCCGAAACAGAGGTGGATGCAGGTTTTGTGGGTGGCCTCAACTGGGGGGCCTTTAAAGAAAAAGGGTATAAAATTACAAGTACAAAAATAGATATAAAAGTAAATATTTCCTTTGAATGAAAAAATAAATCTCAGTGAATAACTAGTCTTTTGCATTTGTTGGGTTGCATTTGTTGGGTTGAGATCTCTCTAGGTACATTAGCAAATATGGCCTCATAGATACGCCTCTGGTTCACAGCCCTACTGCTCCCACCCCATACTGTTCAACTTCCTGCTCTGCAGGGCCAAGTAAAGTGGGGCCCTGAAGACACAGCCTCATCAGCTTAACAGTGAACATGCCACACTGCTCCCAAACAACCAGAAATCCTTACCGCACGTGATGAGTTAGTCAGAAAGACTTCACCCAAATTCTACCTTTAAGATTCTCCTATCTGCTCCTCAAGTTCAACATACCTCTTTATTTACCATCATCCCCCTTCTAAAAACCCACAGTACTTCAATCTACTCCACACACTGGATTATGTACAAGCATTACAAACTGTCTTAGAATCCACCACTGTTTCAAACATTGTCTTCTCAGTGAGAAGAAATTGAAGGTACAAATTTTCTTATTATGCTCCATTGTGACAATGGTAGTTTTTATAACCAAGTATTGTAGATTGTCTTAAAAGCTAGTTAAATTTCTCAACTAAAAGAAAAGCTCTTATGTATTAATGATATAGAATATTTTAACTTAATTATCATCTTTCTAACTTATACCTTTCAGGTACATTTCAATTTCTCATTTCTATTAAGACTATAAATGCAAAATGTTATCCTGAATTCAAGTCATAGGAAATTGGAAAAGAACGAATAATATTTTGTCTTATTTTACTATAATGAATATAGGCTCTTATAGATGCTAAAGAAATACTGCCTTTGACTATATACCTTTGAGAATAGCTATTTCAAACACCCAGTCTCATCTCTATTATAAAGCCTGTTTACATACAAAACAATTAATACTTACTTCTTGTGAAAAGGTGAAACTTTGCCAAGTCTAAAAGGTTTACTTTGGGTTAATATATTTCCTATGGAGGAAGTAGCCAGACCCAGATGAAAAAGGAGAGACATGTAAAGAAAAGATTAAGCTTTCTTCCCAAACTATCAGAAATTTAACCTCTCTACTAGAAAGGACATTCTCAAAGCTTAAAAAAAAATATTATCAATGTGTTTGAAGAAAATTATGTGCTTATTTGTTTCTTTACTCATTTGATAGTTTTGTGGATGAAGCAAATTTGTTTTTAAAATGGCAAATACATGCAGTTTCTGCCTTTAAAGGACTACCATAATTGATATTCAGCTCGGTTGCCACCTTCAAGGCTTGTCCAGAAGGTATCCAGCCATGTAATATGAAAAATAGGGACATCTATAGAAGAAGATACAAGATAGGAGAAACATTATACATAGGACAATGATGCCTCAGTCCCCTTCAAAGTACGCACGTTGAGACCTCACTCAATTCTCCCAGTTGCCATCAGCTGCCCCATTGTATTTTCTTGAATCTCATCAATGGTCTGAAATATCTTTTCTTTCAAAGGTGATTTCAGTTTCTGGAAAAGCCAGAAGTCACAGGGCACCAAATCTTGGCTATAGGAGTGCTGAGTCACCTGGGTGATTTGATGTTTCATCAAAAAACCCTGCACCAGATGTGATGCATGAGCAGGCACACTTGTGATGAAGTTGCCAATCACCAGTTACCCATACTGCAGTCATTCTCATTGCATTGCATCTTTCAACTGACAAAGACCATTGAGGTACTCACTCATTTTTTGGCCTAGAGGGGCATACTCATGATGGACAACACCTTCCCAATCAATCAACACACTTACCATGGTCTTAATCTTGCTTCAACTTTATTGCATCTTCTTCTGGTGTGGAGAACCAGGGGACTTCCGCTGGGACAATTGGGCATTTGTTTATGAATAATAGCCATAGACCCACAATTCATCTCTAGCTATGACCTTCTTGAGGAAATCTGGTTCACTGGTGGCCATTTGGATCAAGTCATTAACAGCTGCAGCACGATGTTCCTTCTTCTCTGGTAGCAGATGCCATGGAATGAATTTTGACATGACTCATTTCATGCCAAGATCCTGCATCAAAATCTCAGACACAGTAGTTTATGGAATCCCCAGACCAGCTTCTAGTTCTTGCACTGTCAGTCACTGATCTTTATTGATTGCAGCTTGTACACACTCAACATTCTCGGGTGTTCTACTTGTTGCAGGCTTTCCAGAATGTGGATCACTTTCAACAGATTCTTGACCATCTTTGAAGCATTTTTGCCACACTTTTATTTTTACTGTACTCATTTCATCATCCCCAAAAACCTTCTAAATCATCTGAATAGTTTTCAATGAGGAATGCTCAAGCTTAATGAAAAATTTGATGCAGATGCATTGCTCTACTTGCTCAGTCATTTCAAATGCAATAGCCACACAGTACACATGCTCACTCAACAGCATCTACCACCCCTACTGACTAGTATAATGAAGTCATCATTGTTCAGGCATGTGCATTCCAGTCCACTCTCCTTGACTGCCCGGTTACATCAATGTTGTGCAAACCATTCTCATTATATTAACAATGGCTGAACTTTTTCTGGGCAGATCCCATATGTTTCCCCTTCTTCAGTATGAGAGAAGGGGCCTTCAAGGCATAAACTGAAAGCTGATGGTGAAATAAAGATATACATAAATTTTTCTGGATTTGGCACAAGTAGAAAATGATTATGTGAAAAAACAGCAAAAGAGAAAAGGGGATGGGAGAGTAGAAAAAAGTCACATCACATGACAGAAAGTGAATGCCCTATAAAATGATGTAGATCAGTTAGAAATTCTTAGTGACAGGGACATCCAAAGGATCTTCAATATCATGGCTGTTTATATTCAAATGTTAAATTATTTACTTGATAGTGGCTATGATGTTCATTTCCTCTACCCCTGCCCTTCCTGCCCTCCATTGTATATACCAAAACTTCGGTAAAACCTACTATATGTATAGATAACTTGTATAAATGTTCTTTTGAACTGATCAAGGAAAAGGGTCAACACTTCAACATCTTAATTGGCCTGGGGAAAAGAGCAAGCTATTGGAAGTGAGAGCAAATAAAAATGAAAGTTTATCAGGAACAGAAACTGGAAATTGATTCAATGGAAAAATATATACATCTTATAATTTAGGAATCTTGAGGAAGGTATCGCATCTAAATCTTACAGAAAGTTTGGCAGGCTGTGTTCTCCAGTGATGACCGCACCAACATCTCCTGTCTCATATGCTCTTCTTAAAGGGTCACATGACATTTCTCCATTGAGAGCACGTGTTTTTGTTCCCTGTCTTTGAATATGAACCAAACATAGTGAAAACATTTCTAACAAATAGAATGTGGCAGAAATGATCAATGTTTCTCCCAAGGCTAGGTAATGAACACAATGAAGTTTCTGCCTGTTTTTTTTTTTTCTTTACTTATAAGACACTTATCATTAGACTCCCGCTACCATGGTAAGTGGAAGCCCAGGCCACATGCAGAAATGACAGATAGACATTCCAACCATCAATGGCAGCTTAAGACTCAACTGACAGCCAAGATCAACCACCAGCTACATGTGTGAGCAAGCCTTCAGATAGTTCCATCCCCAGACTGTGAGTACAGCTGAGACCCTGACAAGGCAGAACAGAGATAAAAGTCCCCCACTGTGCCTTGTCCATATTCCTGACCCACAAAATCCATGGCCATAAAAAATGGTGGGTTTACACCACTAAGTTTTGAGGTCATGTTTTACACAGCCATAACACCATAATCTGAGCACCATTACAATGTATTCTCTCTGGTCAGTTAGCCTACCGAGGTCTTCTGCCTCTCCGTGAAGAAGAGATGAAGAAAAACAGAAGTGAAAGGAACTGCAAAATGGTGGAATAGTGGGTGTTAAAAAATGTTAACATTGCATCTTGAAATGTATTAGTGATGTTAAAAAAATGAAACCTGAAGGCAGTGTAAATAGTGCAGGGTGGGTGAATAGGTGGGAAGGAAGTTACAGTTTAATTTGTTTATTCAGTTAACAAATAGTCAACTAAGAAACAGAACCAAGAATCAGACTTATTTGCCTTTATCTGATTCTTCTACGAAAACTAGTTTTCCAAGTAAAATTCAAAAGAATGTGCTGACTAATTGGTTAACTTAGACATTTTAAAGTGTGTGTGTGTGTGTGTGTGTGTGTACACAGAGAGAATTTATATCAACCTAATGTACTTTTAAAATATAAATGAGAAAAAAGAGGGGGGAATAGATTTATAAAAATATTAAAAGTTTATGAAAGGTTATAAACATCTTGATATATAAAGGACAACACAGACATTTCCACAGAATAATTTATAAACCTAGAGAAAAATGGTTAAAGGATGTAAACACATAATTTATTATTGCAAATAGCAACAACATACATATTCACAAAACTTACCCTCACTAATAAATGAAAAAAAGCACATAAAACAATGAGAATAAAAAAGCTGTACCTAAGAAAGTAGTATAGGATTGAGGGTGGGAGGCAGAGATGGCTGGGGTGGGGGAAGTGGTGGGGGGAAAATGGAGACAACTGTACTTGAACAACAATATAAAAGGAGAGAAATAAAAAATAATAATAAAGGACATGCATGTATTAAAAAAGAAAGTAATGTAGTGATAGGACAGCTCTCTCTTTTAATACTAGGGAAAGCAAAAAGGGCTTAACATTTCTAGAAAGCAAGTAATATGAAAGTATTCCTTAAACATGCCTATAACTCTTGGCAAGTAACAAAACTTCCAGGAATCAATATGAAGAAGAAAAATATGTTCATTGAAGCATTTGGAAATATATCTGCACTAACTAGAAAGCTGGCAGGGCCAACGGCCTCTCCCAGTCCTGCCCCTGGTACTGTGGGCATCATCTCAATGATGCGGGCCACAGCCTCACAGCAACTGTTCCTGCGAGTGGACCAGAGACAAGAGCAGGATGACTGGACTCAGAAACCCAAACCCTAAGACAACAGCTATTTCCAAACACAAAAATTAATCTATGAAGGAATAAATTCCCCCCAATGGGCCTTTTGTTTCTTCTCCTCTGTTCTAAAGTTATTGGAATTTTTAATGATAATATGAATTTATAACAAAAAGCCCTTCAGCTTAACAACTAAAAAGGTTTTTTTTTAAATATCATCCAGGAGGTGAGTGGGAAGATATGAAGAGATTGCACCCACCCAGATTTGAGAAAATATTTGGCTTGAATAAATCTCTTGTCTTCCAAGAATAAGTAAATAAAAAAGCACTAACCATATCAATAGGGACCTCTAAAAAATCAACAAAACAGAGAAAAAGGAAAAGCATTTTTTCTTATAAAATAAACTTGGGTATTATAAAAGTATATATTCAATAAAGCAAATTCAGAAAATACAGGTAAACAAACAAAAAAGAGCCCTGGCTGGTGTAGCTCAGTGGATTGAGCACGGGCTGCGAACCAGGCATCACAGGTTCGACTCCCAGTCAGGGCACATACCTAGGTTGCAGGCCATGTCCCCCAGCAACCGCACACTGATGTTTCTCTCTCTCTCTCTCTCCCTCCCTTCCCTCTCTAAAAATAAATAAATAAAATCTTAAAAACAAACAAACAAAAAAGTAAACTTCACCATCTGTCCTACACCAGAAAAATATGTTAGTACAATACTTTAAAGAATGTCAAAAAAAAAAAAAAAGGATGTCAGAAGTCTTGAACTGACTAATTTCAAAAAGAGTAAAATTTTCCCTGGCCAATATGGCTTAATTGGTTGGAGCATCATCCTGTAAACAAAATTTTGTTGGTTTGATTCCCTGTCAGGGCACCTGACTGGGTTGTAGATTCATTTCCCTGTCTGGAAGCATACAATCCCCGGCCTGGGTGTAAACAAGAAGCAACCAATAGATGCTTCTGTCTTGCATCGGTGTTTCTCTCTCTTCCTTCCTCTCTTGCTAAAAGCAATTAAAAATGTTCTTGGGTAAAAAAAAAAAAAAATTAAAGAGTAAACTTTTATAAAGTACATTGTATATTCAGATTTTTAAAAAATATATAGATTATCTGATACAATAAGTAAACAATGTAAAATAGTTATAGGTAAATAAAAAGGTAACAACATTGGAAGATATGAAAACCAAAATATAAAACACATTTAAAATCTAAGTAAAAAAAGAGAAACAAATATTTGAAATGGAGTTTTAAGCACTAAAATTAGGCACAAGCACACATAAAGTTTTCTCAGCAATACACAGCATCAGGTTGAAAACTTCTACACAACGCGAAGACAAAACAAACAAAAAGACTTCACAAAGATGTGAGAGGCTTCTGGTCAAGGTGGAGCAAGGGGACCAACTTTACCCTTTCACATGAAAGAGCAGCAATAATCACAACAAGAACTACAAAAACAGACAAAATACACATCATAATGGTTCGCAAGTCCCTTTACATTAGGAATGAAGGGAATAAGACCTCTGAGAGATGAGATTCTCAGAGTACTACCACTGCTCAGTGTACTGTCCTGAGAACATGTTTGAACTGCGGCACAAAGTGGGAGGGGCAACTGAAGCGGATCGTTGCAGATTCCCTGACTTGGGGAGGCGGAGCTAAGAGTCCAAGGAAACCAGGGCAGATAGAATTCACAAGGCAGACTGCTGAAAAGGACAGTGCTGCACATGGGGAAAATTCCAGAGATCCTCTAAGTACTCAACAGATTAGTGATCAATGTAAGTACATGAAGAAATGACCAAAGGCTGGGGAGACAATCTCCTGAAATAATTAGAGCAACAGTACCTGACCAGGAATTGAGTCTATTACCAGTCAATCTGGAAAAATTCATGATTCACAGGAAACTTGATTTTGTATGCAGAAGGGCCTTATCTCAATAGCAGGGATTAAACTTAAAATAACACTGCCTTGGCTCCAAAATAATGTTAAAAGTAATATTGGAAGGAATAAAAAATCTTTACATAAGGAGACACATCAAGAATATTTATAGGAATACAAAAATATAAGGCACCAAGTGAGGTGAAATTCACAATATCTACCACCCAAACAAACAAAGGATTGGCATGCAAACAGAGAAATACAACACATAATGAAGAAAAAAATCAATTGAGAACAATCCAGAACTGACATAGATCTTTGATTTAGCAGACAAAAAATCATTTAAAAATTATTATAAATATATTCAATTTGTTCAAAAGTTAAGCAGACATATAGAAAACACTCATACAAACACACACATACACAAGCACACACACACACCAAACATGAACTTTTAGAGGTGAAAATTAAAATATGTGCTGATGCTACCACTGACCGGTAGTGACCACGGAATGCTGCGGACGGCTCGTCGACACATGAGAAAAACATACACAGAGACAACCAGGTCCTGTGGGGAAGTAGGAACGGAACGGACACTCTCTCTAGTGGGGAGTGCCGGGCCACCCTCCCTAGGGGAGAGCACCCTAGGGGAGAGTGCCCCATTTTCCTGTCCCAGAAGGCTTTTATTGGGTTTGTTTGCATAAGAATTCAAGTAAAGCTCATTACTCATTGCCAGCAAGAAAGGATCAAACAATAGATAACAGAGAACTCTGAGGGACTATTTTGAGTCAGGGTCAAAGAGCTGTAACAGACTTTAAGGAACAAATTTACTTCCTCCTTGGACCCTTCTCATTCAATTGAGAGCATCCTAAACAAAGCAGATTTCACAGGATTTTACATATTCTTTCTTAGGCCTGATTACCTGGGGAACCCGCCCTTTTTAGCACAGGGCTGCACCACCCTCTGTCATTGTTTCAGGGTTAGGTGGAGCAAGGGAAGTAAGGCAGTCAAGAGATAAGGAGATTTTCTCACAGACCATGAGGACTCAGGCTTTGTCAAAGCTGAGGGGTGAGGCTCCATCACCCCCTTTCACTGTAGTCCCCAAAGTCCTTCCTTGGAGGCCTCCTGGATCATGCCTGTCTTAGTTCGTTCCCCCCTTAGGGAATCTTACCTGTCATTGGCTAACCAACCAAGCATTGGGGACCAGGCAGGGTGAAGTAAAAGGAGCAGAAGTGGTGCTCCTGCCAGGGAGATAAGCTTGTCTCCTTGCTGGCTTACAGTTCCAAGGTTGTTCCCTCAGCCTTAGCCTTGGCAGGGGTTACAGCTTCTGAAACCAGGCAGGGTGGTTCCCAACAATGTAAGATCAAAAATACACTGGGTAGGACTAAAAGCAGACTAGACATTGCAGAAGGAGAGATAAGTAAATTTAAAGATGGAAATAGAAACTATCCAAACTGAAACACAGAAGATAAAAGTGAATTTTTTTTAAATTAGCAGAAGAGCACACAGCTTCAGGACAACTTCAAATGGCTTAATAGGTGTATTATCAGAGTCTTCAAAGATAAGAAACCAGGAGAGGGACAGAAAAAAATGTTCCTATAACAAGGGCATTTGCCCCAAATTTCCAAATTTGATAAAAATTATAAACACACAGACTCAGACAGCTTAAAAAAAATCCATGCATAGGAAATACAAAGATAACTACACATAGGTCCATATTAAGGAAATTGCTCAAAAAAGAGTAATAGAAAGAACATCTTAATTCTATCCATGAGCACGATATACGCTTCCATTATTTGCATCTTCAATTTCTTTCTCCAATGTCTTATAATTTTCTGATACAGATCTTTTACTTCCTTGGTTAAATTTATATCTAGGTATGTTATTTTTGATGTATTTCTAACTGGGATTGTTTTCTTAGTTTCTCTTTATAATACTTTGTTATTGATGTAAAGATATGCAACAAATTTCTGAATATTTATTTTATATCCTGCTACTGTACTGAATTCAATGATCAGTTCTAGAATTTTTTTTTGGTGGAATCTTTAGGGTTCTCTATATGTAATATTGTGTTATCTGCAAATAGTAACAGCTCTACCTCTTCCTTTCCAGTTTGAATGCCTTTCATTTCTTCTTGTCTGATTGCTGAGGCTAGGACTGCCACTACTATGTTGAATAAGAGTGGTAAAAGTGGACACCCATGTATTGTTCCTGTTCATAAGCAAGGAAAACACTTTGTTTTTCCCCATTGAGTATGATGTTAGCAGTGCATTTGGCATGTATGTGCTTCATTATTTTGAGGTGCAATCCTTTACCAATGGCAGTGGAGGCTCTTACTCCACCCTGTATTTGCTTTTCACTCTGGGAAGACACTAATTTGCAGGCTGCCCTGTACCAACCTGGGCACAGATACATCATTCTATGCTGGGTAGCCCAGTGAGGTCATGAAGATACCCTTCAGGTCTAGCTCTTCCCAGTTGTCCTCATTTAACATATTGTACAAACATAACTCTAATCTTGGCTTTAGGATCTCACCAAAAAGCTTGCTGTAGAGTGGGCAAAGCAACTCTGAGCAAAGACTGTCAAACGGCCACCCAAACCAGAGAAATCCCAAAGAGGGAGACATGGGCCAACTGGACATCAGTGAGCATCATTATGTGCTGATATGGGTCAGCTCGGCCAGCAAGTGGTCCTGCGAGCACTGCCTGAGCCAAAAATAATAGTACGTGAGACATGAGAGCCTAGCCTTTAGCAAGACTTGCTTCAATTATTACCTGCCCCTCAATTCATATCTACAAAAATTCACATAGAATAAAATTCTTTTTCAATTGCAGAGATTCCTAGGAACAAAAGCTCTTATTTAATTTCCTTCCTCTTGGTCTACATACTTGTTCTTTATATGCAGATACTGCATTGGAGAGAAGATATTTGGCAAAAAGCCTGAAAAAAATCCCTGACTGGTATTCTGTCTGGAGAAAGTAAAAACAAGAGAGCAAAAAGCTAGAATAAAAGTGAGAGAGAACTCATGTTAAAAAAATTTCTCAGTGCTTTCAATTTTGATAACGATCTCAGATATAAAAAATGTGGTGCTTGGTTGGAGAATTTGTTTGGCAATTGGAATCAGGGAATAAGTCTATTCTGAAAGTCAGGCAAGTAGAACCATAGCTGTTACAATGTATTTTGGTTATAAAGTATTCAATAAAGTCTCTCCAACATGTAATATATTTACACTATCACACAATTATCTACTGTACTAAGTGGGTTTGCCAAAAACAAACAAACAAACAAACTACTAAAGAAAAACATGTAACAAAGAAATGTTCTTGCCTGAATATCTGTGCAATAGCATGGAGCTAGGCCATAAACATAAACAGGAAGCATTCACAATTGATATTAAAAATGACTTATAGTCTACTTACCAATAAAAATATTATTACTTATTTCCACAATAACAATGAAGCTAGATCAAATAATAATATTGGCAATATACTGTGGCTAAAGACCAAAGAGAGATTAATTCCTTCATTAGATAATATCAAATAATAAAATATTTCAGACTTAAATTGTTTTTCCTTCATTAAATTAATGACTTTTCATCAGTGAATGAAAATAGCTTTTCCATTTCTAAAGTGTGCAATCATGGTTGAAGGGTTAAAATAGCAAACCTATAATGTCATTTGGGATTTTCTGGTATCAACTTAAATCATGATGATTACAAGGTTTATCAGTGCTCAGCACACACTAGGTACTGTGATAAATAAAATTAATACCTTGTAATTGGATAGTTTCTTTAAAATTACAAAGCACATCCAAATACCACATCCCCCTAGATCTTCCTAACAACCTTATGGCATTATAAAATGAAAATAAACCCTTCACACTGCAATTGTGTAAAGGTTTAAGTTCAAAAGTCAGTCTACAAAAGTATACCATTTATGACAGAAATATAAATAGTATCCACAAATTGGCAATTGTTCTAGGTGGTTGAAACTGTGACATATAAAATAACATACATAAGACTTTCTTAAAGTTAATGGTAAAAATGAAATAGCTGAGAACATGAATAAATTAAACAAACTATGCTGAGCTTCCATATTAAGCTTTAATGAATCCAAACATAGGCCTTCTGTCTTGTAATAAAGCCTGTTGATATTCCATACACTAAGTAATTCCATAGTCATGGAGCATGTGACCAGACCACATGCACGAATGAATGGGACAGCTCATACTCACTATAATTATATTTTAACACACTCGAAAGACTGCACTTCAAGACTCACATGAAGTAAGGTGATTGCAAAATAACCATATTTTAGGAGAAAAAGTATGTATGTTATGACCTAGAAAAGAAATGTCTAGAAATCTAGAAATTGATTTAAAAATAACTATGCCTTTGGTTCCAGGGTTTTAATGTCATTAGTGCTTTGTTTGGCCTCAATGCATGGTTGAAATGAGACCCAGCGAACATGTTTTCTTGACTCTAAGTCCTTTGGCCTTCCTGCTTAGCCATCCCACTGCCCATAGAATGTATTAAAATCCATTATGAACACAATGTTCATCTTCAAAGCTATTATGTCTTTATTCAGAGAACTGAGATTTGATAATGCTTCCTATTTTGTTTCCTATAACCTTCTGGCAGAGCTGAGTATACTGTTGCCTTTTTTCTTCTTTTTTTGGCAGCAGCAGACCTTTATAAAATGGCATTTTGAAGCCAAAGATGACATCATTTTACCAAGTTTACCTTAGAGGACCCATTTCTTCAAATTATGAAAGAAGGAAATGTGGATTTGAAGTATTTCTCATTTCTTCGTAGCAGTCAATGATTTTGAAGCATTTTTAATTATATTATCTAAATTAATAGTTTAGTAAAATATAACTTCAATTATAAAGAATGCATAATGTTAGGGAGAGGTTAAAGAAATCAGGGTCCTTGCACTCTGTGTGAAAAAAAGAGATGAAAAAAATATCTAATTCCTGTCTTCTATTCATAAAATATTTTTAGAAAGAAAAGAGAGTCTATTCTCCTGCATCCTCACTGAAGAATGAAAAGAATGATAGTACTGGAGTGAAGAACAAAGCAGAATAATAGATTTAGCTTGCTAAAAAATTACATGACAGCAAATGTTATGAAATTTCCATGTTGATTTCTTTAAAAAGGACTATTGAAACAGCATTTATAAAGTATTTGCTCTTATACCAGAGATTGTTATTATTATAGTAGAGACTCAGATATGGCCTTCCCCTCAAAGACCTCATAATCCAACACAGAAAACAGATGTTCGATGTCATCATTCCACAGGATAGGATCCTTAGCACACAATACATGTACACAGTGCTGTAGAGTACACAACAGGTGTCTATTAACTACAGTTAAAAAATAATCTTCACTGAGGAGCTAACTTTAAACCCTGAAAAAAGAAAGCTTCACCAGGTACAATGAAGCCTGACTAAGAGTATTTGGATGTAGTTATAAAGGTTTGGGATTCAAGAGAGAAGAGTGAGGCGAGGAGTCGTGTAACTTAGCAACCACAGAGTTGGATATAATGTTTCTGTGGTTTTCCTCCAGGAATCTAGGAGAAAAACAAAAAAACTAATTCAGACGCTTTTCTTAGCTTGAAGCTTCTTCACTTATCTGCTTCAGAATTTGTGCTTTCATTTACTTTTTAAATAATAATAAGAACTGGAAAATATCTACCCCAGTGGTCTATAAATTAGTTATTCTTTTATAGGGAATACCTAATTCTGTTCAAAACACAGGCATGTTGCTTTAAAAAATTAATAATGTTTCCAATAACACACACAAAGTTTCAATCATAAAAAATATATGTGCTGGAGTTTCTCAAATAAAAGGTCCAATGTTCTAAATAGAAGTTAAAAATAAATTTATCAATCCTTTTTGATGTGTCCACTACAAAGTATCTGTTGACAGTGAACTTATAGCAGGAAATAATACCATTTTGAAAAAGTTAGAGGTTCTATTTTTTATTTTAAATAATATTTAAAATAAAATCTCCCTTGCTGTTAAGGAGATTTATTATTTTTTAATTCAACACTGAGCTAATATATTTGTAAATGGTTTTATTTTAATTTTTACCACTTTGGTGAATTGGCTAAGCTTATATTTTCTGGTTAAAAAGAAGCATAAGCATGATCAATTATATAAATGTCTACATGAAATAAAAATTATTTATCTTCAATGTTTAAGCTGAACTGGATATCTCTATCTAAATAACTCAATTTATTTTTAAGTGAATTATTTCAAAACAATAATTCCTATCTAAAATATTTATCATTTTATATGCTAGAATAAAACCAGATATTTTCAGTTAAATTTATGTGTGAACAAAACATTGGGAGAAACAAATGATCATTTCATTCAATAATTTTGATTACTTTGACTCCATATTCTATGCATCCCTTACTGTTTAAAGGTGAGCTCTGAGCAAACCTACACATTCTAAATTATTGAGTTACTAGATAAATGTATAGTTAAAGCTACTCAAATAACACCCTGACTAGAAAATCACAATTAATTTATAATATAATATAATATAATATAATATAATATAATATAATATATAAAAATTAATATAATAGAATATAGATTACAGAATATAGAATATAATCAAGGTTTAAAAACATTTGTGCTTATTTGAACTTCATAGAGCAATAATATTCAAAGTTAAATCCAAATGTTCTCAGTGCTTAACACATTACCTGGCACTTAATGGGTGTTCAATAAATATTTGTTGAATGGATTAAAAGCTAATTCAGGTGGATCAACATTGTATCACCCCAGTGGTTACGCAGTCTGTTTTGCAAGGTAGTCCAAGAATCAATAGTAAAATAATTAGGATTTTGATAAACATTCAAATAAACTATAAAAACCTAAATTAGGCCCTGGCTGGTGTGGCTCACTGAACTGAGTGCTAACCTGCAAACCAAAGGGTTGCTGTTTTGATTCCCAGTCAGGGCACATACCTGGGTTGAGGGCCAGGTCCCCAGTAGGGGGGTTTGCAAGAGGTAACACACAGTGATGTTTCTCTCCCTCTCTTTCTCCCTCCTATCCCCTCTCTCTAAAAATAAACAAATAAAAATCTTTTTTAGAAAGCCTAAATTAGGTTTTGTACTGCTTTTTCTGTCTCTAAAGTATAGTAATACCTTGCTTTCTAAAATGAACCAACAAAAACATTTTTTTTTTTTTTACCTCCGAAGGAGGTAAATATTCTTTAGACATCAACACCACAGTTTAATGCATGGTATTGAATAAATGTGTTTTCCCAGTAATAGCCACAATTTCATCTCTTCTATTACAAACATTCATCCAATACAAGCATATTTTAGGCTGGTCAAAATCAACACCTCTATTAAACAGTATTTTTCTCCAGTCAATATTTTTCTCATTCAAACGTTTACTTTCAGCAATCCTAAAACTTCAGAGATCTAAATATAGGCAACCTCAACTTGAAAAAATTCACAGCTAAAACTAACATATACTCTATGCCAATCTGTGCACCAGCTGTGGATTAAAATGTGCTGAAAGCAGAACATTTTGTCTTTCTCAATGATCAAATAGTCTCTTACAGCATATACAGCTCTTCATTAATGAGGGGAGGATGCTGTGTCAGGAGGGGCAAAGAATCTGGGTAATTTTGTTTGAGGTATCTGGAGGTAATGAAATCCACTTAATTCATAGTTGTCTACTGATTCCTTAAACAGAAACCTGTGTGAGTATTAAATAGATGCAGAGAGAACAGTGGTAACTGAGTTGGGTTCTTGGAAGGAGAGTATCTTTTTGACCTTTCCAAATTACTTACAGATTTTCTTCCTGTTTATTTTCTGGCAAGCACTTAAAAATATCTGTCCAAATGAGGTTGTATTTGCAGGGACTGTAGAAATTCCTTGTAACTGCAGAGTTCTAAGAAAAAAAAATGACCAATTTAGTTTAGGGGCAAGCATTAGCCAAGAAGTTCATTTAATTATTTAAAGTCTCTTGAGGGGAGAGAACTGAGGGAAGAGCAGCCAGGACCCATGTGCTGAGTCATTCCCCATAATGCAGGAGCAATTACTCTTAAGCAGACCACTCCTCTCAGAATGGCAGCAGCAGGAAGAGAAGCAATAGCCCCTCCACAAGAATTACTCTACCCTGCCCTGTGGTGCTTAAGCCTGATACTGATCACAGACTGATTAGGATAACAACTGATCAGATTAATGATTGATTATTTTAACATCTAAGGCAAAAAAAAAAAAAAAAAACCCACAAAGAAACAGCCAAAATGGGAAGACAAAGAAACAGACCCCAAATGAAATAGCAAGAGAATTTTCCGGAACTAGATGAAATGGAGGTAAGCAATGTAACAGATAAAGAGTTTAGAGTAAAAACCCTGGCTGGTGTAGTTCAGTGGATTGAGCTCGGGCTGTGAACCAAATGGTTGTCAGTTTGATTCCCCATCGGGGCACATGCCTGGGTGGCAGACCAGGTCCCAGTGGGGGCCACATGAGAGGCAACAGCACACTGATGTTTCTCTCCCTTTCTTTCTCCCTCCCTTCCCCTCTCTCTAAAAATAAATAAAATCTTTAGAGTAATGATTCTAAGAACACTCAACAGTTATGAAAAAAGACATAGAACCCATAAAAAAGGATCAGTCAGAAATAAAGAATGCAATATCTGAAATAAAAATAACTGGAAGGAATAAACAGTTGATTAGATGAAGCATGGGATCGAATCAGTGTTTTGGAAGGCAAGATTGTAGAAAAATACAATCAGTAGAACAATAAAAAGAAAAAAAGAATTAAAAAAAATGAGAGCTTAAGAAACATCTTAGACAACATGAAACATAGCAACATCCACATTGTGGGAATACCAGAAGGAAAAGAAAGTAACCAAGGGATTGAGAACCTATTTGAAGAAAAAATGACTGAAAACTTCCCTAATCTGGGGAAGGAAAAAGTGACACAAGTCCAAGAAGGTGAGAGAGTCCCAAACAAGCTGGACCCAAAGAAGCCTACACTGAAACACATCATAATTAAAATAACAAGGCTTAAAGACTAGGAGAGAATCCTAACAGTCTCAAGAGAAAAGCAGGGAGTTACCTTCAATGGAGCACCAATTGGACTGGCATCCAATTACTCAACAGAAACATTTCCTATCAGAAGGGAGTGGTGTGAAATATTCAAGGTGATAAAAAGCCAGGACCTACAACCAACGCTACTTTACCCAGCGAGGCTGTCATTTAAAATTGAAGGAGAAATAAGAAGCTTCCCAGACAAGAAAAAGCTAAAAGTTTGTTAACACCAAACCATTATTGCAACAAATGTTAAAGGGCTTGCTTTAAGAAGAAGAAAAAGAGAAAGGAAGAAAAAAAAAGAGGAAAACAGTCTAAGAATAAAATGACACTACAAATGTATCTATCAATAATCACCTTAAATGTAAATGGTTTAGATGCCCCAACCAAAAGACAGAGGGTAGCTGAATGGATAAGAAAACAAGACCCACAAATATGCTGCCTCCAAGAGACCCACCTCAGATCAAAAGATACACACAGACTAAAAGTAATGGGTTGGAAAAATATTTCATGCAAATGAAAAAGAAAAAAAACCTGGGTTAGCAGTGCTTATATATGACAAAATAGACTTTAGAACAAAAGGTATAATAAGAGACAAAGAAGGACATTTCATAATGATAAAGGGAACAATCCAACAAAAGGATATAACCCTAGTAAACATTTACACACCCAACACAGGAGCACCTAAATATGTACAGCAAATCTTGGTGGACAAAAAAAGAGAGATTGACAGAAATACAGTCAGAGTTGAGGATTTTAACTCCCCACTAACTTCCATGGATCTTTCAGGAAAGAAAATCTTCCAAGCAGAAAATCGACAAGGATACAGCAGCCTTAACACACTAGATCAAATGGATTTCATTGACATCTTCAGAGTGTTTTACCCCAAAGCAGCAGAATATACAAACTTCAAGTGCACATGGAATGTTTTCTAGGATTACCATGTGCTAGGACACAAACAAGTCTCAAGAATTTAAGATAACTGGAATTTTATCAAGCATGTTCTCTGACCACAATGCTATGAAACTAGAAATCAGTCACAAGAATACTGAAAAACACACAAAGACATGGAAGCTAAATAATATGTTATTAAACAATGAGTGGATCAACAACAAGATCAAGGAGGAAATCAAAAGATACCTTGGAACAAATGAAAATGAGGACACAACAATCCAAAATCTGTGGGACACTGGGACAGCAATCCTAAGAGAGAAATTCATAGCATTACAGGCTTATCTCAAAAAAGAAGAAAAAGATCAAATAAACAATCTAACTTCACACTTAAAAAAATTTGAAAAGGAATAACAAACAAAGCACACAGTGAGTAGAAAGAAGGAAATAATAAAGATCGGAGCAGAAAAGAATGCAACAGTCTTAAAAAAAATGATACAAAAAAATCAATGAATCCACGAGATGGTTTTTTGAAAGGTTAAACGAGATCGACAAACCTTTAACCCAACTGACCAAGAAAAAAAGAGAAAGGATCCAAATATATAAAATTAGAGATAGAAAAGGAGAAATAATAACTGACATGAAAGAAATACAAAGGATTGTAAGAAAATATTATGAATAATTATATGCCAACAAACTGGATAACCTGAATGAAATAGATAAATTCCTAGAAACATACAATCTTCCCAAAATAAATCATGAAGAATCAGAGAATCTGAATAGATAGATTACACTTAATGAAGTTAAAGCTGTAATCAAAAAACTTTCAACAAACACAAACTCTGGACCTGATTTCACAGGTGAATCTTACCAAACATTGTGAGAACTAACACCTCTCCTTCTCAAACTATTTCATAAAATACAAGATGAGGGAAGTCACCCAAACTCATTTTATGAAGCCAGTATCATCCTAATTCCAAAACCAGACAAAGACACCACAAAGAAAGAACATTATGGGCCAATAACACTGATGAATATAGATGCTAAAATGCTCAAGAAAATATTAGCAAACTGAATACAGCAATGTGTCAAAAAGATCATACACCATGATCAAGTGGGAGTTATTCTTTGAGTGCAAGGTTGGTACAACACTCGCAAATCAATAAATGTGAATCACCGCATAAACAAAATGAAGGATAAAAGCCACAAGATCATATCCATATATGCAGAAAAAGCATTTGATAAAATCTAGCACTTGTTTATGATAAAGACTGTCAGCAAAGTGGGAATAGAGGGAGCAAAACTGAACATACAAAGGCCGTATATGACAAACCCACTGCCAGCATCATACTCAATGGGCAAAAACTACAAGCATTCCCCTTAAGATTGAAAACAAGAATGTCTGTTTCCATCACTCTTATCAACATAGCACTGGAAGTTCTAGCCACA
This sequence comes from Tonatia bakeri, assembly GCA_004024845.1. Lineage (NCBI taxonomy): Eukaryota > Metazoa > Chordata > Mammalia > Chiroptera > Phyllostomidae > Tonatia > Tonatia bakeri. The sequence goes on from PVIA01000043.1 coordinate 749,322, forward strand.
GCAGTCAGACAAAAAGAAATAAAAGCATTCAGATTGGAAAGGGGGAAGTAAAATTGCCTTTATTTGCAGATGACATAATACTGTACATTGAGTACCCCAAAGATTCCACCAAAAACTACTAGAACTGATAAATGAATTCAGCAAAATAGCAGGATACAAAATTAGTATTGAGAAATCAGTTGCACTTTCATATGTCAATAATGAACTAACAGAAATGGAAATTAAGTAAACAATTCCATTCACAGTTGCTTTAAAAAGGATAAAATAGGAATAAACCTAACCAAGGGTGTAAAAGACCCATACTTGGAAAATTATAAGGCACTGAAGAAGAAGTTGAAGTAGATACAAGTAAGTGGAAGCAGATACTGTGTTCACAGATATGAAAAATTAACATCATTTAAGCCCTGGCTGGTGTAGCTCAGTGGATTGAGTGCAGGCTGCAAACCAGGTATCACAGGTTCCATTCCCAGTCAGGGCACATGCCTAGGTTGCAGGCCATGGCCCCCAGCAACCACACATTGATGTTTCTCTCTCTCTCTTTCTCCCTCCCTTCCCTCTCTAAAAATAAATAAATAAAATCTTAAAAAAATTAACATCATTTAAATGTCCATACTACCCAATGTCATCTATAGATTCAATGCATTTCCTATCAAGATTCCCATGATGTATTTCACAGAACCAAAACAAACATTTCAAAAATTTGTATGGAACCACAAAAGGCCACACATAGCAACAGTGATCCTGAGAAAGAAGAACAAAGTTAGAAGAATCATGCTACTTAATATCAAACTATACTATAAGGCCATAGTAATCAAAACAGCTGGTACTGGCATAAAAACAGAGTCATAGATCAATGGAACAGAATAGAGAGTCCAGAAATAATCACACACACCTTCATAGTCCATTAATTTTTGACAAAGGAAGCAAGCACATACAATGGGTTAAAGATGGTTATCCAATAAATGCTGTTGAGAAAATTGGACAGATACGTGCAGAAAAATGAAATTAGACCACCTCCTTACACCACACAAAAGAATAAATTCAAAATGGATCAAAGACTTAAATGTCAGACCCCAAACCATAAAAATCCTAGAATACATACACAGCAAAATCTTAGACATTGCTAGTAGCAATATTTTATCAGATATATCTTCCCAGGCCAGGGAAACAAAAGAAAAAAATAAACAAAATGGGCAAAGGATGTGAATAGACATTTCTCCAAAGAGGACACACAGACAATAGACATATGATAAGATGTTCAACATCACTAATAATCAGAGAAATGCAAATGAAAACCACAACAAGAGATCATCTCACACCTGTGAGAATGGCCGTTATCAATAAATCAACAAACAACAAGTGCTGGTTATGATGTGGCAAAAGAGGAACCCTTCTGCACTGCTGGTTTGAATGCAGAGTGGTGCAGCCACTGTGGAAAGCAGTATGGAGATACGTCAAAAAATTAAAAATAGATCCGCCTTTTCACCTAGCAATTCTACTTCTGGTAATATATCTGAAGGAACCCACAACTCCAATTTGAAAGAACATAAGCACCCCTATGTTCACTGCAGCATTATTACAATCACCAAGATACGGAAGCAGCCCAAGTGTCCATCATAGATGAGTGGCTAAAACAACTATGGGACATTTACACAATGGAATTCTACTTGGCTGTAAAAAAGAAGATTTTACCCTTTGCAACTGTATCAATGGACCTGGAGAACATTATGCTAAGTGAAGTAAGCCAGTCAGAGAAGGACAAATACCAAATGATTTCACTCACATGCGAAATCTAACAAACTGAACTAACAAGCAAAAGAGAGATGGACTCATAGATGGAGAACAGATGAAAGCTAGTGGGGGATGGTTAAGGGAAAAGGAATTGAATGAAAAGAAAAAAGTCTCAAAAAATGCAAATGCATATTTATATCAATATAATACCAAGATGAATGTTCTAACACTTGTAGCATAAAATTGCTCAACCTTTTTCTAGAATTCCATATATCACAAATTCTTTGCTTATTCATTCATTTTAAATGGCCTCAGAAACTGTACAGGGATTGTCTGGCACAGGATGTTTTACTTAAAGAGATCAGATGTTAATCTGACCAACTTAATAGATCAATGAAGCATAGCACTGACTGCAGATTTGTGCTGAATAATTTCCCAGTATTTTTTGAATTGGTAATATTTTAGTAGAGTCTTTTGTCTAGTGGCAGAACTATTTGTTTTACTTATTTAGCTACCCAAAATATAAATTCTGTTGTCTTCTAACCACATGGCAAAACAGAATAGTTGCAAAACTAATCAATTTGTATTATTTCATTTTAATGAACTATAGTCTTCATAATTTTGTAAAGATAAAGTGCATATATGTTAACTGGGTTGCTAAATTTGGAATAATTATTCACTGACAGGCAAAAATGAAAACCTTACACTAAATTAAAAATATTAAAGGAAAAATATTTGTATGTATATATGTATATACATATATCATTACATTAAAATACATAGAAACTTTATATTTAGATATTATCTTAATGAAATGACAAATATAAAGAAATGACAAATGTACAGTTTAAGTAACATACCTACATTTAAAATATACAGTTTCAAAAAGCAGAACTATGAAAAATTAAAACAATTTAAGTAATATCTTTCTTATATTTAAGCAGGATTTTATACTTTTAAAAACACTTTCATATTTATTATCTTACTGTGAACATTACAACTACCCTTTGAGATACAAAAAAACCCAGATACTGTTATTTTTAATTTCTACATCAGGAGACATAGAAAGAATTGATTTTCACAAATTAAAACTGATCTCATAGGGTTTTTAAAAATTTTTTATAACTTCAAACTGACTCACGCACACACACACATCCACTAAATTAAAATGACAGCCAAATAAAAACAGACTCTAACTTATAATGTATCTCAAAAGGATATAAAAGCAAAAAAACTGATATATGTAGAACAATAAAATGACAATCAAATCAACTAAAGTCAAAGCAAGGGAAAAAGCAATGTCTTTCTCTCATCTTAAAAAAAATAAAAACCTAGTCAGAAATCAGCAAAGCAAGGCCATACCAAGGAAGTTAAGAGCAGTACAGTACAGGTTAAGGCCTACTTAATTACAAACTACAATCTGCCTATTTCAATTGACCTTTCAGATACAATCAGAGACTTTGTCACTGAATTTCATAGTTTTTTTCCCAGACAACTTACATCATTCTCTATACCTGACAAATTGCAAAACAATACGGAATTAAACATACCATGTCATAGGTACCTTTGATGCTTCCATTTATGCCAGTCCTTTGATGAAGAGAGTACCTAAAACTCATCTTAATGAAATCATGTCAATAAAAATCTAACTTCCCTTGACACTCAAAATCAAAACCATTCTCAAGTAAATAGTTACATTTTTTTAAAGATTTTATTTATTTATTTGTAGAGAGGGAATGGAGGGAGAGAGAGAGAGAGAGAGAGAAACACCAGTGTGCGGTTGCTGGGGTACATGGCCTGCAATCTAGGCATGTGCCCTGACTGGGAATCGAACCTGCGATGCCTGGTTCGCAGCCCGCGTTCAATCCACTGAGCTACACCAGCCAGGGCAATAGTTACATTTTTTTTTTTAAATTAAGTTTTAAACAGTAGGCATTGCACCTAAGCAGAAATAAAAAGCAAACATTATTGATTTCAGAAAAATTGCTTTGACAAGCAAGAACTGGCCAAACGTTGAGCTCGGTTAGGTAACAGCCTAAGTTATCTGAGGTAATGAAAGTCCGGTTTGCCCTCATGTGGTTTTACCTCTTAGCAAGCACCTCGTGGTGACTTCAGTGCTTACTCAGCCTAAGATCCTGAAGGTCACTAAAGAAATGTCAATATTATCAGCATCCATATTAACACATCTAACACATCTAGTCCTTATCAGCTATCAACACCTCAACTTGGATTCAAGACATCAGTTACCTTGCAAGGATCTGAGAGAATAAAATATAGAACTTGGGCATTTTAATTAGGAGAAAAATGTTACAAACAGACTAATTTATGAGGTAGAAACAGTATATATAATGGGGAAATAAGAATGAGGGGCAATCAGAGGTTGACAGAAAGGGACTAAACATGGGAGAAACAGATCGCTGTCTTTGCTTTTTCCAGCTTCATGAAAAACTGAAGGTCTGGGCTACTCCTTGGAAATAAACCAGCCATTGCAGTCTTCTCAACAAGCCAATAGATACAATATTTTATTTCTCAGATTTTTCACCAAACACTAGCATCATCCCCACCACACATTTAAAAACCTATGGAGTTGCCATGGAACTCTTAAAAGGGTTTCCACTTCAACCTCTCTCACACCTGATATAGCAGTGAGCAGCAGGACATTGCCGAAGTGTGACACCTGCCTTAGTTTCTCTGCGAATTACCACTGAATGATGGGTAAAAAGAAAAAAGGAGGCAAGAAGTCTGATCTGTGAGTATAAAGGCAGGGTCTTAAGTGAGCAGCAGGTAACTGGTACCTCCCGAGCAGGGAGATACCACAGACTATAGTCCAGACACGATCCAAGAAATGTACTCTAGTGGACGAGAAATAGAAACATGAGAACAGTTGCCTGCACAATCTGACTTATTTATTCTGCCTAAACAGGAGTCTTTCTCCTTTTTTTTTTTAATTTTTAAATGCTTTTTCTTTTTTTGTAAGTTATGTTAACTAGAGAAGATTTGGAAAACATACAGATGAAACTATATATCACCTGAGATTCTACCACCTGTATATAATCACTAATAACACCTTCCTCTATTTCTTCCCAATCTGTTTTTTTCATCTGCATTTAGAGTTGTATATTAAAAAGGGAGAGCGAGAGAAAGCAATTTGCCTCATATGTTACATATGGTTGTATAACCATTCTTATTGCTCAGTTATTTGTTGTGAATAATTTCCTAGTCATCCAAATTCTGTAACATGATTTGAAGTCCACAGGGACAGTTTTGGTGAATAATTTACCACCTCTGGGTGTTGATGGCTTATAGGAACTCACAGGCAAACTGACACTGACTAGTTTTTACCAGACTTCTTCGAACATTGGAAAATTCTTGACCCTGACTTTTTGCTAAGATGCAGTGCCCCTGAGTCCAGTCCCCAGGATGGCACCATCACCATCTGCCTTTGAGTATTACACAGCCCACACCTACTTTGTGTTTGATATTGGACCTACGTGGAAAGAGAAACATCTGTGCCTTGGACTGACAGGCCGCCTGGGCCGGAGTCAACAACTCCTGCAGCCCCACTTCTTCAGCCCCCCTGATCCTGCCTTCTGCCCTGCTTGTCCTTGTGGGCAAAATGCCAGCACACCCTCTTTCTGAGCCTGTTTCTATGATGAGAAGCGTACAGAGACATGTTGAGAAAAACAAAGGGCCATGTATTGTTTTGTCTGGTGATCTCTACATGGGTATGTGGATTTTGGTCTGGCAGTACCTGAAGTAGATCTTCTCACAATGGCAGAGGATCTTCACTGCAATTCTGTCATATTCATCCAACAATTACTGTTATTATAAATCTTATTTTTAATTCTGTGGCCCCACCCCAGGCCCTGCCCTAGGCTCCAAGGCTCACAGCTGCGGCCCTCTAACTCCCGTGGCGTGGCATCCGACACCAGTAAGCTGTCTACAAATGGTATAGCACGGGATCCCCGGGAACATGCATTGCCTGATGGACAAGGTGGTGGCACCCTTTCCAGCTGCCCAGTTTCTGAGGAGGAGGGCATCTCCTCTCCAATCCCGGCCCCGGAGCACACACGCTGTGCGGTACAGGGCACCCACACAGGGCGTCAGGGCATCCTGTCAGAGGCCAATCAAGGCTCCGTAGCACCATCCATTCAGCAATTCCTTATCCACCACTTACTGCGTGCCAGTCTCTGTGTGACATGATCCCGGTGTTCAGGGAACCTGCATTCAGTGAAAGAGATTGAAAATATAAAGAAAACCAGAAAAGTATAATAGTTACAAGTATAAAAAATGCTATCAAGGAACCAAAAAAATAGGTTAAGAAAAAGAATAGTTAGGGGATCCATTTTAAAGAGTTCAATAAGAAAACATGATTATCCCCAAGGATGTTTCCAGCACACTGGGGTCCTTTCCCCAGGATTTCAAAGAATTAAATTCTTCCTCTTACAATTGCCTGCATCACCTTTGCCATTATGGTCTAGGATTTTTAGGACTTCACCATTTCTGTCTCACATATCCCTCAGCCCCACCAATGCCCAGGCTTTATTCCTTCTCATTAAAATATGTCCACTGCAACCTCACTCAAAGAGCTTCAATACCCATAATGAATGAGTTAAAAAAGGATTAAACATTATAAAATGCATTTTTCTTTCCAGACTGCAGCAGTTCAATGCATAAATTATCTTCTTGATTCTGGCAACTGCAAAGATGTTTGAAATAAGAAAACAGAAAATGCCACTGAGAAATGTGTCTCTTTGTTTGTTTGGAGAAAAACCTTCCCATCAGCGGTGGCAGAGTAGTTTAAGTCAGCCAAACCTTGGGAATGAATTACAGCTCTGCCTCTTGCTTAGTGTAGTGACCTGAGGTGAATTATTTAACCACGCTGAGCCTGAATTTCTTATCTATAAAGTGAGAATACAGTACAACTTGCAATAGAATTCTAAGAGTTAGAAATAATATATGTAAAGCATTTAGCACAGTGCCCTCACGCAGTGACACTTGATACACAGCAATTGTTATCAGTATCTCACAACTTCGTGATGTATGAATTGTCATCTCCAAGTTATTTGTATATTATTCTCATATTTTGCCCATAATGCTCAGAGGGGTTAAATAGCTTGCCCAGAATTAGAATCCAGGTGAGGATTTAATGCCAAAACTCTGGTCTTAACCATATTTAAGCCCTGGAAAGGACTTCAATGCAGAATACCATCTTAACAGATTCTGTAAGCAGTGTTTCAGGCGTAAGGCCATTTAAAGAAACACTTGGCAGATGGAATTTAACTTGGTGCCAGGATGTGCCTTAAAATGAAGAACCATGGCAAAGGGAGGGCTAGTAGCACTGACTTGCCTGCAACTGCCATAACTCTGCATGTGTGTGTTCCAGGAGAGCAAGAAGGATAAGGAAGGTGGGATCCAGCAGATTAGGGGCTGGTGAGAGGAATCTACTGTAGGGAGTCCCAATAGAGCACCAATATGTAACAAACACACATAAAGGAACCTAATTCAGAGCACATTTTAATTTTTTTTATTACTTATGATGGGAAAACATTTTATTTCAAAATATTTGTTTAAAATTGGTAATGCGTTAACCAACAGTCTGGACAATACATAGATTCGGATTTTTTTCTTGCTTTGACTATGAGATTAAGCTCCAGCCAGAATTTGAGAGCAGGGCCATGGCAAATCAGACCCGTTGGGCTGAGCCAGCATGGAGGCAGAAAAGAGAAGGGGCATTAGGATTCACAGCCTCACAAGGAACGTTCCTGGGACTTTGGTCATAGGTTTCTTGGCAGCAGAGATATTGGGGGAGAAGCAGGGCATGATTAGATCAATTATTCACGGGAGAGTTTTAATTCCAAGCCCAAACAGACAGAGGGACTCAGGCATTTGGTATATTTCCTTATTTATTCAGGAATGCTTCAGAAAAGGCAGGAAGAACATTGAGTGCATTTGGAAGACATGATTGCACGTATCCAAAATTGTTGTGTAAAATAAGAGTAAGGAAAATAAGGACTAAATTGTCATTTACTCAGCATAGATGGAGATACATAGAAATGGACTTCCAACCAGGGATGTAACCTGTACAGTCACTATTAGTCTGGTACTAAGTAGAGAGATAATCTCTGGAAAGGTCTTTCAGCAAAAGATCATTATACACAAGTAATCTTGGCTGAGGGTTCATTTGCTGTGGCACAACGTATTTATTGAACCCCAGAGATTAAGAAAAGATTATGGGACAGTTGATGTTAGAGTTGAAAGTCGATGTAATAAATTCTCAATCATATAAATCTTTCTTGAGTTTTGAGAATTCAGGTATTAGTAGAATTACAGCATAAAATTAGTTAGAGCTGGCATATGGTAAATCTTGCACTGACCAATTGTAATGACTTCAGGATGCTCAACTGATATGCCCTCTGATATAGGCAAATATTCTGAAGACGATGCAAGCCCCAGAGGATAAGGGGGTGAGTGTGCTTCACAAGGTGTGTAAGAATTGCATGGGTGAGTGTGCTGGGGTGAAGGTTCAAGGAAGCAAAAATAGAACCAAGTGTCTTTTGACAATGTTAAGAAAGACAGTGAACTGATTAGATGGAATTTCATGAATTCTTCTAAATATTAACTCGCCATAGAAAATTAGTGTATTTTCCATCCATATAATTGTTTCCCTACAAACTTTTGCCTGCCACTCCTTTTTCCATGATTGACTATGGTTATTAAAGGTCTTTGATATAGGTGACTACCCAGGTCAGCCCTCCCAGGAAGGACCCATGATGATCACAAGATCACAATAATAATGTCACCTATGAAAACAGCTGCTGTTACAGTGATAGTAAAAAGTCTACCAATAATGTCATTGACCATACTGCTACTGTCACTGCTATACTTCTACTACTATTATTATTACTACTATTACTACCATTATTCTGTACTATTATCCGCTGCAAGAAAGCATATTTCATGTGACAAGCACTATACTTGGCCCATTAAATACATTCTCTCTCATTTATTTAATAGTACCATCATATAGGTAATATCATGCTCATGTAACATTTAAGGTTAGGTGGTTTGGCCAAAACCATTCAACTATTCAATGTTTAAACTAGATTCCAATTCAGATCATAGAGATTTCAAAATCCATGTTCTATTTCAACATGCCGTCCTCTTATGGAAAACTTTCCTAAAATGCTTATTTTGATTGCATTTTTATTTTAATATTTTATGTTTATAAAGGCAACTCATTTTAAAATTATTTTTATTTTAATATATTTAGAAACTTACAGAAAATGTAAAAGATGAAAACATTTTTTTCTGTCATTTAAGAGTAATTTGTCAACCTGATGCCCCACCATCCTGTATGTGTATTTCCTACCAACAAGAGTATCTCCTATATAAACAATGAAGCAATCAATATAATGATATTAATAATGATGCATTACTACCATTCAATCCTTAGACCTCATTCAATTTTTACTAATTGTCCCCATAATGTATTTTATAGAAAAATGAATTAGTTCAGAATTACATGTTGTATTTAATCTCTATTATTCTTCACACTAGAATTGCTTCTCCATCCTTGCTGGACTTTTATGATCTTGATGCTTTTGCAAAGTTATAAATCAGTTATTTTGTAAAATGTCCCTCAGTTGAGGTTTCTCCATTTCCTCATGATTAAAGTTATCTTTTTTGATGAGAACATCCCAAGAGTGACGCCATGTTTTCCTAACTGCATCATATTAGGTGGTACACCATTTTGATTTACCCCATGATTGATGATGTTTACTTTGATTATTATTGATCAAGGTAGTGTCTGCCAAGCTTTTCCTCTATAAAGTGTATCTTCCCAATCCCCTTGTAATTAATATTTTGTAGGGAGATATTTTAAAACCATGTAAATTTCCTATTTTTCTTGAAACTTTTAAGTTATTCATGATTTCCTAAACTATTGAATAAGTAATATTCTGTTGATGTCATTATTCATTTTGATGCTAAATGTATCCCTTATTTATCCAGTAGACGACTCCTCAAACTGGTTTTCTGGAACTTTTTGACATGACCTCACCACTAAGTGACCTTTGTGTTTGTTTCTGGAACAAGAAAGATTTTCCAGCCCTGGCTGGTGTAGCTCAGTGGATTGAGCGTGGGCTGCGAACCAGGCATCGCAGGTTTGATTCCCAGTCAGGGCACATGCCTAGGTTGCAGGCCATGTCTCCCAGCAACCACACATTGATCTCTCTCTCTCTCTCTCTCTCTCTCTCTCTCTCTCCCCCTCCCTCCCTTCCCTCTCTAAAAATAAATAAATAAAATCTTTAAAAAAAAAAAAAGAAAGATTTTCCAGACTGATATGTTCTTAGCCTCAGTTCTAGAATCAACCATTTCTCCAAGGAGCCTTGGTATCTTTCAGTGGAGAATGGCATTAAGAATCTGCGATCTGGGCACTAGATCTGTTTATTGTTGCTAAGGTTTTGCTATTTTCGGATCCATCTCAGTAGACAGAACTAGAGAAGTTATTTTTGAGTGTGTGAATGTACTTAGTTCACCTCCATATTTATTTATTTTTATATATCTAAACATATTGAAATTTTCAGTGTTCATTCTAGATTTAGTCCTTTCCATATTTGTAACTCTTTTCTGATACCTGGATCCTCTTATCCTTAACACAGTTATTTCATCAATCACCTGTATTCAACCAGGCCCGTGTCTCTAGTCTTGGACACACGCCTGCCTCCCCTTACTGAGGCTCTGGCTCATGCTAGGCAGTTCACCATGGCTGTATTGAAGCCACCTCCACACTTTTAATCTCCAATATGCCCAGTACAGCAATTTATTCAAATATAAATGAAGAAACATGTTGATAACTTTAAATATCTATGATCTACATTTTCTTTTTTAGTGCTTTAGAGAAAGTTGATTTAAGTAGTTTTACTTTCTATTAAAGAACAATTCTGCACTCTGATACATATCCAACTTTATTAGTCTGGGGCAGGGGTTGGCCCTGTGGCCCAAATTCTGCCTATAGCCTCTTATAGCCCAGCAAACTAAGAAAGGTGAATAGTTCTTACATTTTTAAAGAGTTGTTTTAAAAAATGTAACAGAGACCATATGTGACCCAGAAAACCTTAAGTATGTACTATCTGGTTCTTTAGAGAGAAGTTTGCTAAACCTAGAGTGGGGCATCTGATTGTCCTGCCAGTGTGGCTGGCTCATTGACCTGGAGGTAGTGTGAAGTAAGTTTGTGAGCTGCTTCCAGCCTTAAGGACTCTAAATAAATTGCAAGAGACCATTGAAATTTCCATCTTACCAAAAAAAGAGATAATGAATAACTTGTAAAATCACCAGCGAGAACAGCATAATGCTAAGGATAAAATCTAAGTCACCCGCTCTTTTTTTAGATTAAATATGCCAAGCTCCATTAGCCTCTGATTTGCATGACCATTAGCAGAAGGCTGGCCTCCAACACTATTTATTTCAATCAACATCCTCTTATGTAAACTCCTAATGCTTAATTATATGAGTTTGTACAACTACAGAATTAATTGATTATAAGCCCTAATTCAAATTCAACATTAGGCCCCTTTTGAACTAAAGTATGATTGATTGCAAGAATTGCAGAACCTTGGAAGTAGAGTATTTCTAAAGAACAGGGTCATTATTTCTTCATTACATGCCAATATTAACAGAGTGGGAGGGACAAATTGCCACCTTTGGACTAATGTAGTACCCACTTATTAATGAACCTTGCATATTTGATTACCCCTTTGTATTAGAAAACCATAAGTCTAGTTTCATAGAGGTAAAACTGCAATTTCTAGATGAAGAGAAGAAAATCCCATTTGTGTTAATACAAGAAAAAGGAAAATGTCTAGAAAACAGTCCAAAGCCCAGTTAACAAAGACATGCCTGACACAATTTGTTTTTTCACCAATAATAGAGAAAGAAAATCTGTGCACAGCATTGTTTATCAATTTAAGTGCATCAATTCTATTTTCCACATATTGTGATTTTCCTGCCTTAAAAAAAAAATCAGCCTCTCCTTTCAAAGGGAGGGTTTGAATAGCTGCAGTCTGTTCCCTTTGTTTTCCTTTCTTACTCAAGCAATGCCCCCAGGCAGTTAGTTACATAAAGGAAAGGTAAGCAAAGGGGGAAGAGAAATGACAAAATATGAACAATTTTAACAGTGCCATGAATATATATTCTACTATTAGTTTATAATTTCACTTAACAGCTTGGGCTGCAATGTGAGCTGCAATGCAATGTTGGTACTAATTGCCTTGAACAATTCAGATTTTATCACTCTCCAGGGCCTCACTGGAGCTGGGCTGCTGGAAGCCGTATTTGGTACTTCAGAACCCACGGCAGGGTGATTCCCAAGGCTGCAAACTACACCGTGACCTGGAGCTGCTTGATTGGGTAAGCTGGGAAAGCCAAAATAAAAGGAGAGCTTGGAGAGCATTCACCAGTCCAAGGAACCAACCGGTGTTTAGTGTATTCCGTACACACAAAGACTGAAATCTTACCTAGGTCGATGGATTATTATTTTGTGCCATTCTTTAACAAAGTTAGAGAGATCTTTAATTGCAGGTTTTGTTTTCTTTGGGTCAAGAAAGAAATTCCAAAGCTGCTGATGACTTGAAATAAGACCTGGAGAAAATAAAATGAGAAAAAAAATATATATATATATATAAAATACCTCACTCAACTGCCTGGTCTGCGTAATAGCATTGAGCATGACTGTCACTCTGAAGACATATTAGCTCATTTAGGTAATTAGTGTGAGCAGCATGTTTCCCTACTTATTCCATTCAATTATAGGGTTCTCACTTTGTCATTACTGGAGTGTCTTAATGTGACTTGTAATTAGTGTAATTACAATCCAATGTTAATTATATCTGCCACTTAGACATAATTTTATATAGTAATGGTCTCTAATCTCAATAACCTTATTATGTTGTTTATTCAAACAGGAATTAAGTCTTCTTTCATGCGTCAAATATGGAGATTACGAAAAAGCACTGCTCGTGCATTTTGGTGGTTATGACAAGGGAATATCTGAAATAGGATAATCATGTTTGAGACAATGTCTGCATGTGCAAACACTTACGGCAGCTCCTCCCTCTTTCCAGAAATATGCCTATGTATCTCCAGATAACTGTGCAGAGGCAGTTTGAGCTTTGACTTGCTCATGCATTCTGGGAATAAGTAACGTATATACATCTAAAAGAAACCTATTATAGTGGTTCACTTTATTAGTATATCAAATACACTCAACACTGACCATTTAAATGGACCACTTCTCTGAGTAACTAACCAATGTATACAATGTAATAATGTCACCTCACATTTGAAGAGCACATTATCCTTTAAAGTGCTTTTAAATATATTATTTCAGTTAGTCCTGAAACCAACTTTGTGGGAGTGGAAATGGCAAGTATCAGATCAATTGAATAGATTGAAAAAAAAAAAAAGGAAAGAACATTGGCCAAGTTCACTTAGCAAGGGTAGAGCTTCTAATCAAAAGGCAATTTAGCAGAGCAGTTAATAGGATGGGCCCCAGAGTCAGAGTCCTAGGTTTTGTATTCCAGCAACTCCACTTAGAAGTTCAACACCCTTGAGCAAATTACTTAACCCCTCTATCCCTCAGCGTCCTTTTCTGCAAAACAGGAATAACAGCAGTATCTATCTACTCCAGAGAGTGGTTACAAGGTTTAAATAGACAATAGAGAAAAAGGCTAAAATGGTTCTTGGCACAAACAGAAAACTGAATAAATATCAGCTGCTATTATTGTTACTCTAAATAGCACTCTCATTTCTTGATTTGTGTCCTGGAGTTTTTTTTCCCCATAGACCACATCACTCCCTTATAGATTTTCTTATGCTAATTACTAATTAAAAATTTGATCTATACCGTGCATGGTTTTGTGTATGTGTGGTAAATTCCTTTAGAACTTGATGACCCTGCTCTGTGACTATTTACTAAAGCTAAAATAAAGAATCTTTTAACAAATTCATCTGTTATAGGACAGCAATACTTTGAAGTTCCTTGGGAAAAGATTCAGTGATTTTATTCCTTGATACAAGCGCCAATAACTGTGCACGTCCTGACATACACTGGTGTACCTCGTTACTATGTAGTTTTCCATGAGTGCTGGAAAACAGAACAGGGCCAAGTGCAATAGCATATGCAAAGTATTTTTTACACTAAAACTTACAAAAATGTTAGTTGTTTTGTTTCATTTTTGTTTTTATTTAATACATCTCAGTATTGGTAGGTTTAAAAGAAGTATTAAGTCAGAATATAACACAATTTACAAATTTCCTGTTGATCTTTTTTGTTCCCTTTAAGCTCCTTTGTTTTTTCTAATTTTCCAAAAACAATAGGCTGCATACCAAGTTTTGAAATTACTTGGCCTCTTTGGACATATGACTCCTTCTCTGATGAAGCCAGCAAAAATGGATATTCCCACAATTTATTCAGTAATGAACAAGAAGATGATTTTTGCTGCTGATTTCTCTAAGTTAACAACACCAACGTCAACAAGGAAGCAGCACATTTCTGGCTATGGATTTTTAGACCATTTTTAAAGTTCTGAGGTAGAGGAATATTAGCTCTTGAAGTGTGCTCTAAACTCAGAGGAGAGCTGGGCCTGCTGACATTTATAACAGAGAAACACAAATGGTTGGGAAATCTTTGGAATGTGTGCTGCTGCCAGAGAACTGGTCATTAAATATTAACTTGCAGCTCTTCTGACTTTTTGTTTTATTCATAATTATTTACATGTAGAGTTGGGACAGTTTTGCCAAATAGACAAAATACACTGAAAGATGTCAATTTATTTATCTTTCAGTTCTTTCGGTAACTGCAATGCCCAGGTTTAGACATGAGGCTTCAGTTATGTGTGCAGATGAATTTTTCCCCTCTAGACCATCCTTTGCAAGGATGCATCAGGTTTTAATGTTCTCCCCTCGCAAAGGCTGCAGCCACTTCCATCTGCACTTGGATTAAGATCTATGAAACCCTCCAGTCTGCTGACCCCGCTTCACAGTAGACAATTGTATCCTCCAGGCTGCTTCTCCTCAGACCCTAGTTTCTTCCACTATTGTCTTGAAGCATGTCCCTGAAATGTTATCCATAAGTAGTTGAAGAGGTGGAGGCAATATAACCATCAAAAAAATCCCATACTGGTGACAAGAGGCAATGGAAGGAAATGTTTTTGGAAGCTTGACACACTTCGATTCTTGGTTCCAGAATTTTCCGTTACTTTGTACTAGTCACTAGACCACCTTGGATCTTACTTTGTTTCCCCATCTGAAATTAGCTTTCCACCCAATCATTTTTCAAATATTTCATGAGGACAAAATATAAAATTAACTCACATTTATTGAATACTTTATATATCTACAAATAAATGAGTTACTAATAATGATGATAATTTTATAGCTGAGGGAGTTGTCTGAGAAGCCAAAGTGATGTTTGTTTAAAATGAGGACAAGAGCTTGGAGTGTTTTTATAAGTAGACATTTGTGTATGTGTATGTGTGCTTATTTATTTATTTTCTGTATAAGTAGACATTTTAACAATAGGTAGAGTAGGGCTTTGGAATACAACAGTACTATATATTCAAACCTGGTCTTTACTACTTCCCAGTTGTACAACCTTGGGCTAGTTACTCAATCTCATTAAGACATAGTCTCTTTCTTTACCCATTAAATAGTGACAATAATAGCATTTGTGAAGGCTATTATGAGGATTACATGAAATAATGAATGTAATGTACTTAGCATGTTCTAGACCCCCCCAAAAATGGCAACTGTTGTTATTAGAATAGACCATCATAAAGATCATCAATTTTATGCTAACTGCAATGGGACACAATTGGAAAATTCAAAAATATGATATATGCTTTACATTTTCAGGAGATTACTGTTGTGAGGAAAATGGAAGGTAAGATGTTACACAGGGAAAGCTATTGGAAGACCAGGTGGAGGAAAACAATGCTTTGGATATGGAGTTTTGCAATGGAAATAATGAGAGGTGAAAAACTTCAGGCTATGTATTGAATGAAGGTCTCATTAAGTAGACTGTGATGGATTAGAAGTGAGATGTGAAAAAGAAGAATCCAGGTTTTGAGCCTGAGCAGTTGGGTGGATAATGGTGTAATATAGCAGATGGTGTGCTGCCTAAATCATTCCCTCCTGCATTCAAGGACGGCACTCATTCTCCCAGCCTCTGGGAATGTTGGCTGTGGCTCACTCATAACCAAGTTTCTCCCAGAAATTGCTTTCTGCTGAAAGTTGCTGTCTTACTCAAAGTTGAACATCCTCCTCAGAGGCAGCCTCTAATGTGTAGGAGACTGTTCTGCGTGATGTGGGCCCAGCTCCCACGCGGAGATACACAGGACCCACACCCATGGATAGGTTCTCCTGTGGGGCATCAGGCCTGCAATGTGCCTAGGCCACTTTGAGTCTTGCTCTTGCTAAAAAAGCTCCCTCACCTTGAATTGAGGACATTTACTGCAAAGCAACTACTTAAAATCCATGCTAAACCTCCCAAGGATGAGTGTAACCCAGTTCAACCACTTTTGCCTTTTCATTTGCAAATATCCCTCTTCTGTGATGTGATTAGCAGCATTGGCTCCTTTGTTTTCTGTAAAAGGGAACCACATAAAGTGAGCCTGTGCATGATAAATGAGGACCATCATGTAATGGGCGGAGAAACCCAATAAAGGCCAATCATGGCAAGGGCCAAAGTTTTTGCTTCCCTTGAGAGAAAAGCCATGCTGTCCCTTTTCCTCCACCGGGCTCAGTAGTCTGTGTGAATGTCTCATTTTCTCCATAATGACACGGACACTGCAGGCCAGTGTCTGCATCACTCCCCAGAAATTGCTCTCTGCTGAAAGTTGCTGTCTTACTTGAAGTTGAACATCCTCCTCAGAGGCAGCCTCTAATGAAACACTGGTCAATAGTGGGTTTAAAAACCTTGGCCCCTTTTATTTTATTTATTTAATCTGTTTATTTTTTAATTGTTGACACTATTATAGATGTCTCCCATTTTCTCCTTCTTTGCCCCTTCCACCCATCCTTCCCAGCCTTCACTACATTGTTGTCTGTGTCCATGGACTATATATGCATACATGTTCTTCAGCTAATCTCTTCCAGTAGCCCCCACCCTCTTCCCTCAGAGATCTTTCAGTCTGTTCTATACAGCCATTCCTCTCTGGCCCTATTTTGTTCATCAGATTCTACACATAGTTGAGATCATGTGGTACTTGTCTTTCCCTGACTGGCTTATTCGACTTAGCACGGTAATCTCTAGGTCCATCCATATTGTCATGAAGGGTAAGAGTTCCTTATTTTTTATAGTTGTATAATATTCCATTGTGTAAATGGCCTTTTAAATGTGTAACAAAATTCAGAATTATTCTAAACTGACACCCTAGCTAAAGAAATTCCCTATGGGCACATTTGAAGCTTTTATTGTATAATGCAACTCAGCTTCTCTCTCTGCCCAATCTTGCTTTCTAATCCCTTGATGGTATTGGTGCAGAAAGACCTCCCAATAAACTCCTTTATACCAATATCCACTTCAGAGCCTGTTTTCAGATACCCAACTTAGACAATTTATGTTAGCTGTGGCTCTATAGGCAGAATCTAAAATGGGATTTTGGACCTTGATCACCTGGCAGACTGCAGATGAAAGGGACTGATAGATACTGATAGCTATTGTGGCATACTGTGCTAGTGTAATTGTTAAAACTGCCCAGTTGGTGAACTAGGCTGGATTATTGGTGGAAGGAAATATACTGGTTGGAGAATTACCTCAAGTGACTGAGAATTTCAAGACTATGGCTCTGCATAGCTTCTTTTGAAAACTGTCAACAAACTAAGCAAATCCATGTAAGTCTGAGGATGACTGATTAGTAACTTACAAAATAAAACATAAAGGCTATAGAACATTTTGGGCAGAATGTAAAGATATATTTACATAAAGAGCAGCAACAGTGAGTGTTAAAGCTAAAACTAACACAGAAGATTAACAGAGCTCCATGGAAGATGGAATTCCCAACCATATACACACAGTAAATCTAAAGACCACAGTTAAGATTCTGATTGAGAAGGAGGGGTAGGAAGGGATTACTTGGATTAATGTAAGTTAATGTACTGAAAATTCTTGAATCCCCATGTTTGCCTGCAAAAGTGACCCCTTTTCTCTTTTAAAGGTGCATGCATCCTTCTTGCTTAATAATTATACAAAGGTATCTCCCTTGCAAGACAAAATAAGTTTCCTCAGAAACTATCCTTATCCTCCCAACTGGCCACCAGACCAGTAATTATAAAGCACTACATAACAGGGGACAGCTGGATCTGTTAAGAGAAGAAAGGTAGTACATGCTAAGGAGCTATGGGACATAACTGACATATTCCAGCAGAACTGGAGAAGGTATACCTGGGTTTGGACTCTGAGAATGCTGGAAAAAGGATGGGGTGTAGAATATAAGGTTGGAAATAGAGAGAGAATTAATTGATAGAGAAGCACCATCCTGTGACAGGATTTAATACCATATCCATGTCAGCCAGGGTCCAACCAGAGAAGCATATACACGTATGAGTATATGTAGTGTGGTAGATAAAGAAAGAAATAGAAATAGAAAAGTAAAGACTTTTTTTCAAGGATTTGACTTAATTGTAGGGACTGTTAAATGTGTCTGGATGCACAGGGCAGGCAGTCAGAGAAGGAAGAGCAAGAGCAAGATGACATTCTACTCACACAGACCAAAGCTGTCACCCATCATAAGTTTCTCTAGAGAAGTTTCATCCCTGCTTTAATGCCTTCCAAGTGAATAGTTCCCCTTACTTAAAGTCAACTGGTTAGGAACTTTAATTGTATCAGCAAAATTCCTTCACAGCAACATCTCTAGATTGCTATTAATGAATGACTGGGGACTATAGCATAACCAAATTGACACATCAAAAAAGTCATAACCAGTGGTTTCTCACACATGACACCAAAAGCACAAGCAACAAAACAAAAGTTAGATACATTCAACTTCATTAAAATTAATAACTATAACCATGGCTGGGTGGCTCAGTTAGTTGGAGCATTAACCCATACACCAAAAGGTAACAGGTTCAATCTCTGGTCAGGGAATATAACTAGGTTGCAGGTTTGATCCTGGGTCAGGGAGTATATCAGTCAATCAGTGTTTCTCTCTCACATAGATGTCTGTCTGTCTGTCTGTCTGTCTGTCTCTCCCCTCCCCTCTTCCTCTCTATCAAATCAATAAACATATCCTAAGGTGAAGATTAAAAAATTTAATAACTATTGCACTTCAAAGGACACCATCAAGAAATTCAAAAGACAACTCAAAGAATGAAAGAAAAGTTTTGCAAATCATATATCTAATGAGAGATTTATATCAGAAACAGGTAAAGAATTCTTAAAACTTAATAAGACAAAACAAATAGCCTAATTTAAAAGTTGTCAAAAAACCTAAATAGACATTTCTCCATACTTACTTCATGTGCCTATAAACATGTGAAAAGATTCTGAACATTATTTGTCATCAGGGAAATACAAATTAAAACCACAGTGCAAAACCACTTCACAGCCACTAGGATGACTTTATTCAAAAAAGATAAACAATAACAAGCACTGGAGAGAGTGTGGAGAAATTGAAACCCTCATACATAACTGGAGAGACTGTAAAATGATGCAGTTGCTTTGGAAAACAGTCTGGCAATTCCTCAAAAGGTTAAATGTAGAGTTACCGTGTAACCCAGGCATTACATTCCCAGGTACACACTCGAGAGAATCGAAAACATATGTCCACACGAATGTCTTTGAATGAATGTTCAATGCAGCATTACTATAAGAGTCAAAAACTGAAAACAAGACAAATTTCAAACGAAGGTATAAACAAAATGAGGTATATCCATACAATGGTATGTTGTTCAGCAATAAAAAGGAATGAAGTAGCGATGTGTGCTACAACATAGATGAACCTTGAAAATTAATGGTTACCTAAAGCTGGGAGAGAAAGAGGGAAGAATGAGTAGCTAAAGCACACTGGGTTTCTTTCCAAAGTAATAACAATGCCCTAAAATTGACTGTGGTGATGATTGCACAACTCTGCTAATATGCTAAAAACCATTGAATTATGTGCTTTAATGGGATTAGTATATGGGCTACATCTCAATAAAGTTGTTACAAAAGAAAAGAAAAATAAAAGACATTGCAAAAACCCTGGATCAGGAGCTTAGAAATTTAGAAAAAGCAATGGTCCACATTCAATGAAATGCCAATGCTGCCGTGGAAGTGGTATGCTAGAATGGACAAACTACATAAAGCAGACAACCTCCAGCTGACTTTTTTCTGTGAGAGAGCTTGCAGGAATCACTCAAACAAGTCACAGAATGCTTTGATAAGAAGGGCTCAGCACTTTGGAAAGCACAGTGATAACAGATCTCAGCCATCCCTAGCAGTAGGAGATGGTGTCACAAGACAATGATAGCAGATCTAATGAAAAAAAAATAAACTGAGGAACAACATAGAAAAGAGGCATGGATACATGGAACAGACTGACAACTGTCAGAGATGAAGGAGTTTGGAGGTGCTGGAAAAAAGAAAGTGAAGAGGTTAACCAAAAAAACACATATATGAGTACATAATACATAGACACAGACAACAGAGTGGTGGCATTCAGAAGGAAAGGGGATGGGGAGTAGGTGGAGGTGGGTAAAGGGTGGGAAAATGGGGATGGAGGGAGACTTTGCGGCGATGGGTGCAAGATGCAGTGTGCAGATGATGTTTTAATGAATGGCACACTTGAAAACTGTATAGTTTTGCAAACTAATGCCACCGCTGTAAATTTAATTTAAAAAGCAGACAATGATAGCAATGGGAATGATGAGAAAAGAAAACAATAGCGGAAATGTGACAATACTTATTGATCAGAAGCAGGGCAGAAGCAATTATCACACCGAGCGGTGAGGGGCATAGCTGCCCTGCAGAAAACTGTGGAGATAGTTAACTAATGTCACATGCTTAAAGACTAGACAGATGGGCAGCTATCAAGGGTATCCCTCAAGGATGGATAACTAGGAGGCAGAGGAGGTCACCCTAATAAAAGTCATAGTATGTTTTCCAGTTTCCAGACCTGAGCTTGGGTCTGTCTGTTTCACAATTATAACTTCAGAGTCTAGTATAAGGCCTAGGATATGTGGTGTTTGATAAGTATCTTCCATTAGAAATTATCCAAGAAAGCAGGGAAATAAGCATATTCTACTACCCACTATTATTTTTTTATAAAATATAAACTACATTATATTTATTCCATTACTCACTATGACATGAACATTTTTTATAGATTATATGATATACAAAGACTCAAAAATGTGTACAGTATGCTTTGTCATTCATCAGTATCCTGGTTCATTGTCATCACTGTTTGCCTAAGTATATAGAGTTTTTTGCTACAATGAGAAAAACTATTACTGTCTCTAAAGTATTTATTGCCTATCCTTAGTTTGTAAATGGTCCATCTTATTCTTTTTTTCAATCACCTCAAACAGAAACATCAAAGCGCACCATCAATTCTTACCACTCTTAGATTGCCAGGTAAGATAGAAACTGTTGATCAGGTATCTCAGCTCATCAGTATCTTGCAAACCTTGTGGAATCTTTCCTTGTTTCTATGAGACCCATCTCTCCCCATCCTTATCAGAAATACACAAAATCTAGAAAGAACTGTGAAATCATAATAGTCCATGACACTTCTCTCCTCACCTATGAGTTTCTTTTCTCTTCTCATCCTCCAATGAGATTTTTGTCAGCTATGCCCTCTCCTCTGTCATTCATATATAAATTTTCCCTTTCTGGTGAATGAAAGTGTTATCTTCTCTTTCTAAATGCTGATTTTTTTTTCTGTCTAAACATTTTGCTTATCTTAAAATTAAAAAATAAAATTATTTAAAAAAGGAATAATAAAATAAAAGCTTGAAAAACACTTTGATATTGAGAAGCTTACCTGCTAATAATAAGCTAGGAAAAATGCTATATATAAATATTTATATAAATATAAATTGCTTATATAAATAAGTTTCTTTGCCTCAATGATTTTGTCAAAATTTTAGACAATCAAAAATTTTATAGAGCACCTATTTTGTATGCAATACTACAAGTGCTACAGAGCCTTAGGTTGCAGAGCTTATTTACAATTTAGCCATAGAAATAAAAGTTTTGTGAACAAAAGTCAACTAAGTGTAGCCCATGCGCTGAAAAAAAATGTTATGTCAAGGGCCAGAAGCCCTGAGTTCTTGGTCTTGGCTTTTTAGAAATTTAAGCAAGTCACTTAATCCTTTATTAAAAAGAGAGGTCTTATCTAGATTGAAATAAGAAAACCTATGTGACATTGCTTTGAAATGTACAGTACCGTATAGGATAAACTATTAAGTTAAATGCCAGTACAAGGCACCTGATCACAAAATGCCCATTACCGAAAGAGATACATGTTTAGGAATTCAGGGTCCTGGAAGGCTTCACAGAGCATATGGGACTGTATGAAGTAGGTAGCATTTACACTGGCTATTGACATCAGGCAGGGACAAGAAGTGGAGTATACCTCACATATAAAATGCTCTCCACATGGAGGGCAGAAAAACTATGGAAAGTGGAAGCAGAAATAAAGGTTACAAAGGAGAATGAGGATCAAATGTGGTAAAAAAATAAGTCATATAGGGAACACACACAGAGAGAAATAAATAAATGCATATATATGTATATATGTGCATATATAAGTATATATATGTGCATATATATATATCACATGAACATTTGAGAATAAATAAGCTAAGTGAGAACCATCATCCATAACCTTACTATGCAGAGTAAATCTTTAGTAATTCTTTCTTATATCTTTCCAACGTGTTCCTTGTTTAACAAAGAAACATGTTTTAAAACATTTAAAACACCATCTTCATAATCTTTGATTTTTTTGTACGTATCTTCAGCATGTTGTAGTATCTGGTAGGTAGATATTAAACATATAATAAATACCTACTGAACTAAATTGAAGCTTTCTGATTCATTTCTGTATGAAGTTTGATAAAAAGCATAAATTACAGCATAGGAAATATAGTCAATAATATGGTGGTAACTATGTGTGGGGCCAGGTGGATAAGTAAAGCACTGGAGGGAGGACCACTCTGTAAAGCACATGATTTTCTAACCACCTTGCTATATATCTGAAACTAAGACAGAATAATATTGAATATAAACTGTAATTAAAAAATAAAATCTCCAGAAAATATTAATGCATTAGAAAATACTGGGTCATTGAAAAATCAGTATTAAACTCCTCTTTATAAAGGATCCAATTCAAGCAAATCATCTGTAAAAGTACATTTTTATATAATTGAGAAAATTTAAATATGAAACAAGCATTAGATGAATAATATTAAAGAATTACTTAATTATTGAGATTTTTCAATAGAATATATTGAATAGAATAGAATAATCCAAGAAACAAACCCTAAAGCTTGGGAAATGATCAGATTTTTCCCTAATGGTTTATTTTGCTAAGTTAAAATCATGAGAAGTCATATCAACTTTGCATTTTATCAGCTCTCCTTCTGATAGTATGTGGTTGAAATCTAATCACTTGTATTGACTTTGAATCACTACACATTGTTCCGTTTCAATTTCTCTAAAGCGCAGGTTGCTTCTTGATTGATCAGGGAATTAAGCTGCTACAAGTCAATTTCCTGTGTGGGTAAAATGCTAATTGGCATTTGTTAAGTTTTTCTTATTTCTAATTAAAGGAACATGTAGTTGAAATTTCTAGGAAAAAAGTTAAAAATCACTTATAATTATATAATCCAAAGAGTAACAGACATAAATAGAATAAAATACAAGGTCTGTCCAAAAAAAGTCTAGCCATTGTTAACAAAATGAGAACAGTTTGCATGACATTGATGTAACCTGGCAGCTGAGGAGAGTGAACTGGAATGCACATGCATGAACAATGACAACTTCACTGTACTAATCACTATAGGTGGTATATGCCCATTGAATGAGTATGTGTGTTGTGTGGCCACTGCATTCAAAATAACTGAGTGAGTAGAGCAACAAATCTGTATCAAATTTTGTGTTAATATTGAACATACTTCGTGGAAACTATTTAGATAACTCAGAAGGCCACAGCTATGGGCAAATGGTGATTTGCACCTTCATCATGACAAAGCACCTGCTCATGCATCATGTCTCATGCAGAGTTTTTTGGCAAAACATTGCATCATCTAAGTGACTCAGTACCCCAAAGCCCAGATTTGGTACCCCAGGACTTCTGGTGTTTCCCAAAACTAAAACACCTTTGAAATGGAAGAGATTTCAGACTGCAGATGAAATTCAGGAAAATACAACAGAGCAACAGGTGGTGATTGCAGCTGTGTGAGGTCTCAAGGTGCCTACTTTGAAGGGGACTGAAACATCATTGTCCTATGTACAATGTTTTTTTTAATCTTGCATCTTCTTCAATAAATGTCTCTATTTTTTATATTACATGCCTGGATATCTTCTGGACAGACTTCGTATATATGCCAAGTTCACATCTTTCTGTCCTTCTACAAGACAATCAAACATGGGCTTCTGAAAATCTCCATGTCTTTACCTATTTGTTTGACATATGCATTCAGGTTAACCATTATATTAGAAAATGATCAGAAACAACTGTCCCAAGAAGTGAATAAATAAGAATTGGTTATTCTTTTCACAGTGATTGAATTTCCTGAAGTCACTTGTGAAAAATACAAAGATTTACCCACTGAAAATAGTCCTCTAATTTCAGGTATGATGAAGAGATATTAAGAAATGATACTTCTGGAACCTTCTGAAATCTAACTATTCACTTTTTTTAATGTATATTTCATTGATTACACTTTAAACTATTACAGTTGTCCGATTTTTTTCACCCTTTTATTCACCTTTGCCCTGCATCCCCTCTCCCACCAACAGTTTTCCTATTAGTTCATGTCCATGGGTCATATTTATAACTTCTTTGGCTTCTCCATTTCCTATACTACTCTTAACCTCCTCCTGTCTATTTTGTATATAACATTTATGCTTCTTATTGCCTGTACTTGTTCCTCCATTATTCCCCTTTCCCCTTCCCACTCACAACCTTCCATGGTATCTCCATTTCTATGGTTCTGTTCCTGTTCTAGTTGTTTGCTTAGTTTGTTTTTGTTTTTGTTTTTTGTTCAGTTGTTGATAGTTGTGACATTGTTGTCATTTCACTGTTCATAGTTTTGCTCTTCTTCTTTTACTTAGATAAGCCCCTTTAACATTTCATATAATAAGGGCTTGGTAATGATGAACTCCTTTAACTTGACCTTGTCTGGGAAGCACTTTATCTTTTCTTCCATTCCAAATGATAGCTTTGCTGGATAGAGTAAGGCACATTGTGGATGTAGGTCCTTGTCTTTCATAACTTGGAATACTTCTTTTTAACCCTTTCTTTCCTGCAAGGTTTCTTTTGAGAAATCCGCTGATAGTCTTATGGGAACTCCTTTGTAGGTAACTGTCTCCCTTTCTCTTGCTACTTTTAAGATTCTCTCCTTATCTTTACTCTTGGGTAATGTAATTATGATGTGCCTAGGTGTGTGCTTCTTTGGGTCCAATTTCTTTGGGACTCTGAGCTTCCTGGACTTCCTTGAAGTCTATATCCTTTGCCTAATTGGGGAAATTTTTCTTCATTATTTTTTCAGATGTTTTAAATTTCTTGCTCCTCCTCTTTTCCATCTGACACCCCTATGATTCAGATGTTGGAATGTTTAAAGTTGTCCTAGAGGTTCCTAAGCTTCTCCTCATTTTTTTTTTCAATTGTTGTTTCTTCATTCTCTTCTGGTTGAATGTCTATTTCTTCTTTCTGCTTCAAATCATCGATATGAATCCCAGTTTCCTTCTCTTCACTGTTGGTTCTCTGTATATTTTCCTTTATTTCACTTTGCATACCCTTCACTTTTTCCTCTATTTTTCAACCATATTCAACCATTTCTGTGAGCATCCTGATTACCAGTGTTTTGAACTATGCACCTGATAAGTTGGCTATCTCTTCATCACTTGGTTCTATTTTTGGAGTTTTGATCTGTTCTTTTATTTGGGTCATACTTCTTTGTCTCAGTGCACTTGTTACATTGTAAGGAGCAGAGCCTTAGGTATTTACCAGGGTGTAGCAAGCCAAGTTGTTGTGTTTTGGCACTGTATGTGGGTGAGGGGTCAGACAGAGAACAATGCCACTTCACTTCCCCCACTACCCACAGGCAAATTGGACCCTTCTGGTGCTGATTCCTGGGTGGGTGTGTATGTGTACATTCTAGGACCCTGTGTGTCCCTCCAATGAACCCTGTGGGTCTCTCCAATGAGACTTAGAGTTTCTCTGGATGCCACAAACCCCACAGGTTTTTACAGTCAGAGGTTTTGAGGCTTTCTTTTCCCATGTTAGAACACTGGGTTGCATGGGCTGTCTCACTCCACAGTTGTTCCTCCCAGTTTATGTGCATGCAAATGTGGGACTACCCGCTCTGCCAGTTGCTGTCTTGCCCACCCAGTCCTCTAGCTCCTGCCTTGCTGCACATCCTCTCTGTCCCAGTTGCCCATCTCCACCCCTCCTACCAGTCTGAATGAATGTTCCTTCTTTAACTCCTTGGTTTTTGGATTTCCATACAGTTCATTTATCTGGCAGTTCTGGTTAATTTTTGCTTTTAAGTTTGTTGTTGTCCTTGTTTTGGTTGTGTGAGGAGGTAAAGTGTATCTACCTATGCCTCCATCTTGGCCAGATGTCTCACTAATCACTGTTAACCACAGAACTGAACCCATCCCCCAAAAAATATATTCCAGAAAATCAATTAAAAATCCTGCTTTTGTTTATACACTTGACCAGAATCAATTCTATGGTGACTCAAGGCATAATTCCATGTGTATCACATTTCACAATTATTTTTATATAGGTTAAATAAAATTAAATTGAATATCAGGGGTATCCTGGAAGGGAAAGAAATATAATAAAAACCACAATTTTAAAAATATTTGAGAGGGGGACAATCCCAACTATCATGACTTCCTAATGAGGTATTTCTGCTAATTGCAATGTAGGTGTGTAAGAATGCATATAGATGTATAAATACAGGTATGCATGCCCTTACACATAACAACTTAATCTCTGTTCTATCACAAACTGATAGACTAGTTTCTTTTTCACATTCTAATTCCCTATTGTACTCAGTGGTAACTTACTTTTCTTAGCAATCTATGTCTGTATTTCTACATCTTTGAAAAGTTGTAGATCAGTGAAAATGTTCCAATTCACCACACTCTAAGGAGGCTCCAACTTCCTAAGAAAGGAAGGTGGCATGAATAATAGTAATAGTCTTAGTTGCATGGTGCTAAGTGTTTAATACATGTTATCTCTTTTTCAAAAGAATTACACTTAATAATACCATAAAACCAGCCTTCAACTAGAGAGTCCTGAAATTTTCATACCTGCTATTGAAATATAATTTGATATCAAGATTACAATATAATGATATCAATATAAAAGTTACCATGTAACATTTTTTTTTGCATTGTCTGCCTCTCCTACTGCATCCCTTGTCTGATCATCCTAAAATCCAGATTTCTGCCATAAATAAATTGACTTCCGTTTTTAGAACGTGAAAGGTAGTTTCATTGTTTATTCTAGCTTTTGTGCTTATCCCCAACCTGCTTTTATTATTCGTTCAGTTACAGTTGTCCCATATTTTTCCCATTGCTCTCCCCTGCCCTGCCCACCCCCTCCCCCACCCCACCTCCCACCTGCACCCACAGTCAATCCCTACCCTGTTGTGATGCCCATGGGTGCTCTATACATGTTCTTGACTTGCCTCTTCTCCTATTCTCCCAGCAACTCTACGTGGAAGATAGTAATATCATTATCCTTACTTTATAGATGTCAAGACTAAGGATCAGACCATGTAAGTCACACAAACTGGGTTACAAAGCCAGAAGTGCTGGAACTATGATTAAAATGCATGAGCTCCTGAGCCCAAGTTTGTGAATGCTATGCAGAGTTGCATCTGTTGAAAAGAAAATGGAAACTAAATCTCTGTGGTGAACTTTCCCTCAGCAACATAAACATGTATGGCCTCTAGCTAAAAATAATCAAAATTCTTTTAAAATCTGATAATACATAAAATTACCTCCTCTGTGATGGAAAGTAATACATTTTGTTCACAACCAATGTATTTACTTTTTTAGCTATTATGAGGATTGGAGTTAACCTTAAAAAATATGTTAACCAATTAGATATCCAAATACCTTTGAATCAAGGTTCCAAACTCAAAACCTTAAGAGATATGGCTCAGTATAAACTTTTACTGTTTCCTTTCTTCCTTCATTTAGCTAGCCAAAAACAAAAAGTTACTGAATACCTTTTAAATTCATATATTTTTTATTACCAGGGCTTCTTCAATAAACAAACCCAGGTCTTTAATCTCAAGATGATAGCCTAGTGGAGAAGACAAAAAAGTAAAAAGCAATTTCTATTCTGTATAAGTATAGTTAAATAAGCCCAACATTTAGGAAGGGGTTTCTGCCCTAGGCTTTTGGTGGGAAAGTTCATAAAAGAATTTATGTTGGAGATCATCTCCAACCTCAGAGCTAAACGTAATAAGTTAGTTAGCTGATGTAAAAATGTAAGAACAGCTTTGACAAAAATCACAGATGATAAATGCCACATGAAAATAAATTAGAAGAAGCAAATGCCTGGTGATGTCAGAGGAATGGCAGCATGAGAGACACCCTTGGTCTCTCCTCTTGAAGTTTCAATAATTTGAATAGCTGTAACTCAGCAAATGATTCCCTGCTCAACACACAAACATGACTGAAAGATATGTGCACTGAAACATTTAAAAGTGAGCAAGTGGGAGCAAAAGGGAGAGGTGAAAAGGAGAAGGGCGGAGAAAAGCCACAGACACAGCACTGCAGCTAGGAGTTCGCAGGCAGGCTCATCCTGGAAAGGGTAGGAATCTAGCTGACCTTGGCACTCCGTTCAGCTGAGAGGAGCAGAGAGATTCAGTGGGCAATCCTGCAGGCATGATTATGAGTCCTACAAGCTGCAGCTGAGCCCAGAGGCCTGAGAAGGACACAGTTTGGGGATGTAACCAAGGTTGTTGAGCAGTCAGCATTCCAGGAAGAGAAACAAAGCCATGAGGCTCTGCCCCCAGCCCTCAGAGCCTCCCAGAGCTCACCTCCCTTCACCTTCGGTGTTGGGTTGCAGAGCATATTATCAGCAAACCCAAGAAGTGATACTACAGAAATACTCTTTTTCCCTCAGCAAAGGGTGCACACTCTGATTGCCCCAGGGTCAGGGCACCGGGGGGACACTGCAGAGGTCTAATGTCATCATTACTGAGAGGGTAAAACAAAGAAGATGCCTGGTTCCCCCAGCCCATGCCACCCCCATAAGTGGCTACACTGATGGTGGTGTCTGATTGTAGGGGACAGCACTGGGGCTTCATGGGGCTAAAAAACTTATGATTCAGCACAATCTAAGGAAAAATAAGAGAAAGGCATTTTCTTATGAATCTATTTGAGAATTACCATTCAAACATAGAAGCCTAGAGAGAGCAGGAATCCATCAAATACCATGAATAACAAAGGTAGCAAGGCAGCTCAGAAAGAAAATTAAAAATCTCCAGACAACCAACTTAAAAATATGGAAATATGTGACTTAAATGACAGACAATCCAAGATTGCAGTTCTGAAAATACTCAACTAGATGCAGGAAAATACAGACAGGTGATTTAATGTGCACAACAAACAGACAAGTACTTTACCAAAGAGATCAAAACTTTAAAAAAGAACCAGAAGAAATTCTGGAGATGAAGAACTCAATAAAAGAGATCAAGAATGAACTAGCAAGCACAGGAAATAGAGTGGACCAAATGGAGGAAAGGATTAGCAATATCAAGATAGAAATCTAGAAATGATACAGAGGGAAGAAGAGACCTGAAAAAAATAAAAGAACTCTATGACAACTTTCCAACCACATCAGGAAAAGCCATATAAGAATAATAAACATACCAGAATTAGAGGAGAAGAAGAAGAGGATGGAGAGCCTATTAAACAATTAGTTGATGTCATTTTTCCAAACCTATACAAGAGCTAGGTCTTCAAATCCAAGAAGAAAACAGAAGACTTACTTGCTTCAATTCAAGAGGCCTTCTCCAAAGTATATTTTATTAAAAGTGTCAAAAAATTAATGACAAAGGAGGAATTCTCAAGGCAGCCAAGGAAAATTAGTAAGCAACCTATAAAGGCAAGTCCATTAGGTTATCATCAGACTTTTCAACAGAAACTCTATAAGCTAGAAGACATTGGAAGCAAATATTCAAATTACTGAAAGAGAAAAATACCAGCCAAGAATAATATACCCAGCAAAGTTTTCCTTTAAACATGAAGGAGAAATAAAGGCTTTTACAGACATACAGAAGCTGGGAGAATTTATCACCAGAACACCTCCACTGCAGAAAATACTCAAGGGGGTCATTCTACCTGAAACAAAGAATAAAAAGTCACAGAACTACAAGTAAGACCACCAACAAACTTATAGTAGAAACAGGGATAATTTGTGACAGCAAAAACGTAAAAGAGGAGGAGGCAAAAGTCTGAAATTACAAAGGAGGATGGAGATAGGTACATTCAAAAGAAAAAGTACTACCTTCTTTTACATAAACCTAATGGTAACCATGCACAAAAACTGAGACATACAGATTAAAAGAGAGATCAGAGGAAAAAAGTATGGAATACAACCAAACAAAAGCAGACAGAAAGACAAAGGAAAAGTACAAATGTAAGCACAGAGTTACCAGAAAGCAAGAAATAAAAAGGCTATAGGAAATTCTTATACAACAATAGTGACACAAAATGTAAATGGACTTATTTCTCCCATTAAGAGACACAGAGTAGCAAATTGGATCAAAAATAAAACCCAACTATATACTGCCTTCAGGAGATACATATAAGCTTCAAAGAGAAAGTTAGATTCAAAGCAAAAGGGTGGAAAATGATTTTTCAAGCAAATGATATCCACAGAGAAACAGATTTAGCCACACTTACAGCTGACAAGACAGATTCCAAGATAACAAAGGTAATGAGAGACAAAGATGGACATTTTACACTGCAATGATAAAGGGGAAACTACATCAAGAAGACATGACACTTCTTAATATGTATGCACCCAATCAGGAAGCACCAAAATACATAAAGCAACTACTAACAGCACTAAGGGGAGAAATAGACAAAAACACAATCATAGTTGAAGACCTTAAAACTCTATTAACAGTTCTAGATACATCATCTAAACTGAAAATCAATAGAGATGTAGCAGCCTTAAATGACACATTAGACCAAATGGACATAATTTATGTTTACAGAGCCTTTCATATAAAAACATCAGACTACATATTATTTTTCAGTGCACATGAAACATTCTCAAAGATAGATCATATCTTGGCTCACAAAACTAGCCCAGCAAATTCAAGAGGGTTGAAGTTATACTAAGCATATTCTCTAACCACAGCTTTGAAATTAGAAATCAAGTGCAAAAAAAATACACTAATTTATGGAGATTAAATAGCATACTACTAAAAAATGACTGGGTCAAAGAAGAAATAAAAGTTTAGATAAAAAGATAGGGAAAACTGAGAATGACAATCCCATATATCAAAACTTCTGGGATGCAGTGAAAGCAGTAATAAGAGGGAAGTTTATGTTATTATAAGCCTATTTCAAGAAACAAGGCAAATACCAAGTAAACATCCAAACATTATATTTTAAAGAACTAGAAAAAGAAGAATGAAAGAAACCTAAAGTTAACAGAACGGAAATAAAAATTAGAGCAGAATTAAATGAAATAGAGAACAAAAGACCATACAAAAAATTAACACAACAAAGAGCTAGTTATTTGAAAAGATTAATAAAATTGAAAAACCTCTGACTAGATTCATTAAAGAAAGAAAAAGACTCATATAAACAAAATCAGAAATGAAAGTTGAGAAGTTACCACAGACATCACAGAATTACAAAAGACCATACTAGAGTATTTTGAAAGGCTACATGGCACCAAATTCAATAACCCCAGAGAAATAGATAAGATCTTAGAAACATATAATTCTTTGAGACCAGACCATACAGAATTGGAAAAGCCAAATAGACCAATAATCAGTGAGGAAATTGAAACAACCATCAAAACCTTCCCCCAAAACAAAGTCCAGAACTAGATGGCTTCACTAGTGAATTCTAAAACATTCAAACAATATCTGATACTTATCCTCTTCAAACTCTTCCAAAATAGTGAAGAAGAGACACTACTTCCAAACATATTTTATGAGGCCAACATAACCTTGATACCAAAACCTGCAAACGATAACACACAAAAAAGAAAACTACAGATTAATATTTCTGATAAATATAGATGCAAAAATCCTAAAGCAAATACTAGCTAACCAAATATAATTCTTTAAAAAAATAATACATCATAGTCAAGTGGGATTCATTCCAGCAGCACAAGGATGGTTCAACATATGCAAATCAAACAATGTAATATAATACATTTTTAAAAAAACAAAAGATAAAAATCTATAATCTTATCAATACATACAGAAAAAAAATTTAATGAGATACAACATCCATTTATGACTCAATAAAATGGGTATAGAAGGAAAATACCTCAACATAATAAAGGGCACATACAATAAACATTCAGCCAATATCATATTCAGTGGTAAAAAATGGTAAGCTTTTCCTCTAAAATCAGGGATAAGACAAGGATGTCCACTCTCACCAGTCTTATTCAACATAGTTCTGGAAGTCCTAGACAGAGAAATCAGGTGTAAAAGAGAAATAAATGGTATTCAAATTGGGAAGGAAAAAGTAAAAGTGTTACTTTTTGCAGGTGACATAATCCTGTATGTAGAAACCCTAAAGACTCCACACACACACAAATTAGAAACAATAAAAAATACAGTGAAGTTGCAGGACAAAATCAGTGTACAAAAATTCATTGCTTTCCTGTATGCTAAAGATGAAACTTAAGAAAAAGAAATTTAAAAAATAATTCTTTGTAATTGCAACCAAAAGAATAAAATACCTAGAAATAAGCCTAATAAAGGATATAAGGGACCTATATACTAAAAACTCCAAAGCATTATTAAAAGAAATGAAAACAGACACAATGATATAGAAAGATATTCTGTGCTCATGGACCAAAAGAATCAACATAGTTAACATGGCTGTATTACCCAAAGCAATATACAGATTTAATGCAATCCCTATCAAAATCCCAATGTGACTTTTTAAAGAAATAGAGCAAAAAAATTATCAAATTTGCATGTAACCAAAAAGACCCTCAATAACCAAAGCAATCCTGTGAAAAAAAGAACTAAGCCAGCGGTATCACATTACCAGCTTTCAAATTATTCTACAAGCAACAATAATCAAAACAGCATGGTACTGGCAGAAAAACAGACACACAGACCAATGGAAAAAAAAATTGAGAGCCAAGAAAGAAGATCACACATATATGGGCAAATAATTTTTGACAAAGGAGCCAAAAACAAACAATGGAGGGAAAAAATCCTCTTTAGTAAATGGTGCTGGGAAAATTGGAAAGTAACATGAAAAAGAATAAAACTAGATTACAGTTTGTCCCCATGTACAAAAATTAATTCAAATTGGATCAAAGACCTAAATATAAGATCTGGAACAATAAATTACATAGAAGAAAACATAGGTACTAAATTAATGGACCTTTGTTGTAGAGAACATTTTATGAATTTGACCCCAAAGGTAAGGAGGGAAGTAAAGGCCAAAAAAAAAAAAAAAAAAAAAAAAAAAAAAAAAAAAAAAAAAAAAAAAAAAAAAAAAAAAAAAAAAAAAAAAAAAAAAAAAAAAAAAAAAAAAAAAAAAAAAAAAAAAAAAAAAAAAAAAAAAAAAAAAAAAAAAAAAAAAAAAAAAAAAAAAAAAAAAAAAAAAAAAAAGAATGGGACTATATCAAGCTAAAAAGCTTTTACACAAGAAAAGAAACTGACAACAAACTGAAAAGGCAGTTGACCAAATGGAAGATATATTTGTAAACGACAGCTCTGACAAAGGGTTAATATCTAAAATATATAAAGAACTCATAAGACTCAACACCAAACAAACAGATAATCCAATTAAAAAATGGGTGAAGGACCTGAACAGACTCTACTCCCAAGAATACATATTAATAGCTAACAAATGTATGAAAAGATGTTCAATTTAATTATTAGGGAAATGCAAATCAAAACTACAATGAGATAACACATCACACCTGTTAGGATGGCTGTTATCAACAAGACAGGTAATAACAAGTCTTGGAGGAGTGGAGAAACATGAAAACTCATTCACTGCTGGTGGAAATGTAAACTGGTTAGTCACTATGGAAAACATGATGGTGGTTCTCAAAAAACTAAGAGTTGCCATATTACCCAGCAATCCCTTTTCTGGGTATCTACTCTAAAAATTTGAAGACATTTACTTGCAAAGATATATGTAACCCTATGTTCATTGCAGCATTATTCACAGTGGTCAAGACATGGTAACAACCAAAGTGCCCTTCGATGGGTGATTACTTAAGGAAGATGTGGTACATATGTACAATGGAATACTATGTGGCCAGAAGAAAAGAGGAAATACTGCCATTTGCAACAACATGGATGAACCTTGAGAATATTATGCTAAGTGAAATAAGTCAGTCACAAAAAACTAAGAACCATATGATTTCATACATATGTGGAATATAAAAGTGAAATTCATAGACAGAGATAACAGTATAGTGGTTACCAGAGAGAAAAGGGCTGGAGGTAGTAAAGGGTAAAAGGGGTCAAATATATGGTAACAGAATGTGATTTGACAGTGGGCACATTATGCAATATACAGATCATGTATCATAGAAATGTGAACTTGTGACCTGTATGATCTTATTAACCAGTGTCATCCCAGTAAAGTTAAATTAAAAATAAAATGAAATAAAAAGCAAACATAACAGAAAACCAATGAAGTATATGATCAGACAGTCTATAGGAAAAGAAATATAAATAGACAATAAATATATAAAAGAAACAATAACTCTGATTCATGATTAAAGAAACACAAATCAAAACAAGTATATAACCATATTACACTCAGATCCAAAAATGTAGACTTTGATGATATTGCTGGCAAGCTTATATATTTTGAGCAAGAATTTGAAACTTTCAGGGGTGCAACAAGGCAATAGTTATGAAAACCATTAATTAAAAATTAACATACCCGGAAGTCTTACTCTTAAAAAATTAATGCCACAGATACATTAATTAGAAATTGTTCAGCTTTATATTAAAAAATGCTCATTAAAATAGGTTTGTAACAGCTAAAGCTGAAGATAATAAGTGCCTATTAATATATTTCAGATTAAATAAGTATTGGCAAAGCCATTTGTTATAGACTAATTGTGTCCTTCCCTAAAATTCAATGTATTGAAGCC
Source organism: Tonatia bakeri (assembly GCA_004024845.1). Lineage (NCBI taxonomy): Eukaryota > Metazoa > Chordata > Mammalia > Chiroptera > Phyllostomidae > Tonatia > Tonatia bakeri. The sequence goes on from PVIA01000043.1 coordinate 784,631, forward strand.
CTAATCCCTATTGCCTCAAAATGTGACTAGGACTTTTACAGAGATAATTAAGTTAGAATGGGGGCCATTAGAGGGATCCCTAATCCAACATGACCAATATCCTTATCAAAAGAGATTAGGATACCTGACACGAACAGAGGAATGACCACGTGGGACACAGCGAGAAGATGGTCACTTGCAAGTCAAGGTGAGAGATCGAGTGACCTCAGGCAACAGAGGACAGAATTATCAAAACAAATTGCAGGAACAACATCCATAGAGCTGGGCTTGGAGCTCAGAGGAAGAAGCACTCTGGGATGATACTTGTTCTTCTAAACTATAATCTGAAACCCAGAACCAGGACCAAATTATTCCTTAGGCAAAGTAGGCACAGTGCCTAAGCCCAAAACACTTATAGGTCTATGAGAATGTTTTAATTCATTTTAAAATCAGAAGAAAAATAAGCTTTTAGGTTAAAAATTTTTTTATACACAACATTAATATATTTGTCTTTATGTCAATGTCATATAAAGTATAGTTTACAATTTTTCTCACAAAAGAAGGAGCCCACAAAGGCCTAAGTGCTGAGACCCCATGAAAGCCATAACCTGGGCCTGCCCGGATTTTTAAGAAGTGTCTGTCTGAGGTGGTACTTGTATCCCTGAGGGGTACAAAGGAGTGGGTCTTGGGTGTGCTGGAAAAATGAAAACTGGAATTGACTACTGCTACTGGAATTAACAGCTATTTTCAGGAAAGAGAAGTGGTAATGGAGTGGATGATGGGACAGAAAGCAAATAAGAATAGAAACAGAAGGAAATAGAAATTCAAACAAGACAGGGAGGACACAATCCTCCAACCTTCCATTCTCCTTCTATCCTACTGGCAGAGATTATTAGGGAGTAGGGGAGAGGGGTGGACAGCACATGGAAAAGAAGAACAGTTTTACAGATTTCCAGCCCCAGCATCCTAAAAGACTATAGAAGGATAGTTTGAAAGTGAAAGACAGTATCTTAATTATTGGCATATTCACATAATGGATTAGTATGCATCTATTAACAAGAATTACATGATTCTGTAGGAGTTAATAGAAACAATATCCAAAATATACTATGACATTAAATTCAGAGTCAGAATAATATTTAATAGAGTACTGTTATACATAACAATAATGCATAAAATATTAATAATATATAAAGTATACATATAGATAATTAGATAAATATTCCTATTCCTCACTCTAAAGGAATACAAAACTTTAAGTGGTGATTAAATTTAGGGAGCTTTAGGCTGATGGATGGATGGAAGCTTTCCTATTTTATAGTTTTCTGTGTCATGCGAAATTTTCTCAGTTTATACATGTAGCTATGCTTTAATAGCAACAGAAATTATTTAGAAAGTTGTGTTATATCCCTTTACTATTTATTTTTAAAATATCTGCATTAAAATTAATAGCTACTATTTAAGCACAATGAATACAAAGTTCTAAAGAAACCTTTTGGGGTGACTCTGTCAAAGAGATACCTTTATTTGGTGTTCTCTCTGATTTCTTCTCCCATCTCCCCCCATCTTGTATTCTGTTCCAACAAACTGAATGCCTGTAGTTTCCAAAGCATGTCTCTGTTTCCTCCTACCAGTCCCTTCAGCTAATTCCAGCCCAACATTTTACTTTCAAGTTAACACCATTTCCTCAGATATATTGGCCATGATTTCTGATTTAGCTCGTTTGCCTAATATATGTTTTCAAAACTCACTGCACTTTTGTCTTAGCACCCAGTACACTCCTATTTCACTTGGTTTAATAACAATTTTCTTTTTTTTTAAGATTTTATTTATTTATTTTTAGAGAGGGAAGGGAGAGAGAGAGAGAGAGAAACATCAGTGTATGGTTTGCTGAGGGACATGGCCTGCAACCTAGGCATATGCCCTGACTGGGAATCGAACCTGCGATGCCTGGTTCGCAGCCCATGCTCAATCCACTGAGCTATACCAGCCAGGGCATAACAATTTTCTTTAATAAACTCAAAAAAGGACTGTGGCAATAGGGCCTGTATCTCTTGATCAACTAGAAAAATTACACAGATCATAATAAATAATGGGGTGAGTTATGGATGGAAAAATATATGAATATATACCCTTAAGTTGTTTATCACTTAGTTAAGAACATACATAGTTGTACAAGGATTAAAAGAATGTCTGTAGAACTATGAAATAATGTTAGCTTTAGAACTAACTAATTATAATTAATTAAATATAGGTAGATTAGGGTAATTAACTGTTCTGAAATTACTTTAGGAAAGGAGAACACTGTATAAAAGCTGAGTTTTAAAAAATCAAAAACAAAGTAACTAATGTATAAACTCAGAAAGATTTACAAAGACAATGCAGGTTTTTAAACACTTGTAACCTATCTGAGGGGAGAATGAATCTAGGTATAAAAGAAGTCTTTGAGGTTTTAGAAGGAAAAAGTGAGTAAGTTTAAATGAGAAGATATCTGTATTTACCCAGAACTGTCCAACAGAGAACATGTGGAGAACAGACTTGTGGAGATCATACCAGATCAATAAATAAGGATGGTTTATAAGGCTTTACACCTCAAATAAATTATTCAATAATATAAATTTATTTTACTATAGTAAACAATATTTTGATTTCTGATTTTATCTCCCAGACTACAAAATCAGAAAAATTATATCCCCCCAAAAAGTTATGGGTTAGTTAAGACATATTTGTTATTGTATTTTAACCATAGAAACACTAATTTATGCATGAGTTTGTTACAATTTTGGATAGCATCAGTTCCCAAAACTTGACCAACTTTTGGTATATTAATTGAATTTAGTGTCTGGCCTACACAACTGATGCCCAAACTCTTCTTGTTTTCAAGAGTGTTCTACCAGAATAAAGAACCACACTGTCTCTCTGAACTCTACTTTATTAAGTGAATACCTATTGAACATATATATATATATATATAGTTAGTTAGCCAAAAAGTTCATTTAGTTTTTTCCATAAGCTGGCTCTAATAATGTTTAGTTGTCTGAACTTAATTTGAAATATTTTGTTAGATTGTATTGTGACAGCTGTCATATCGTCATGCATTTAAAAATATCAAAATTAGTGAATTTGTGTAGCCATTTTAATATTGAAGATGGAAGAAAATAAGCAACATTTTCAGTGTATTATGCTGTATTGTTTTAAGAAAGGTAAAACACAAATGAAATGCAAAAAAGATTTGCTCAGTGTATGGAGAAGGTGGTATGACTGATCAAACATGTCAAAAATAGTTTGCAAAATTTCATGCTGTGTATTTCTCCCTGGATGATGCCCCATGGTTGGGTAGACCAGTTGAAGTTGACAGGGATCAAATTGAGACATTTTATTAGAACAATCAATGTTATGCCATGCAGGAGACAACCAACATATTCAAAATATCCAAATCAATAAAGTTATTGGTGAAAATGAAAAATATGTCTTTTATGGAAAAAACTAAAACTAAATTTTTTTACCAATACAATACTATTTTCCAATTATTATGCTAAAAACCAAGAAAAACATAAATGAAAGACATGGGCAATGTCTTTAAAAAATTTACAATCTGTTTTTTTGTTCTTTTCTTCCATTCTGCATCTTAACCCTTGCTGAGTACATAAATGGACTCAGAGGTTGTCAGAGATAGGCTGTAGAGTCAGCCAATCCATACACATTCCTAGGAAACAGACTTGTGCTTCATCTTCATGGGAGACCCACAGAAACAATCTACTGGCATCCAGCAGACCCAAAATCTGGGCTTACTAGGGGATCTGCCCTTCCAGTATAGGAAAATAATTCCAGACAGACCCAGATTAGTGGCTCTGGGGAGGGGGAACACACCTACTATTTTCCTTGAAGTCTGAAAGGTACCTGCCACGGGAGATCCAGAAACCACAGCCCCATTTCTGCCAAAATCCCTCTCAGAAATAGTTGGGTTTGTAGCTAGTCTAAGATTGACAGGAGATCCAAGATCATGGAGGGGTGAATGGAAGTCACACTAACCTCCTGCCAGGACCAATCCAGAATTACAGCTAAATTGTGGAGAAATCAACCAGAACAACCAATTAAACAATAGTGAAAGAGAAGCCTTATAACTTCAGACAGACAGAAGAATCAGCTTCAGCACAACCTGACTGGTAGGGAGTGCAGTGGAGATGAGAGAGAGCTGGTGGGTGCCCACAGGCTGCAGCTAAAGTGCTGGAAAGATATTTAAGTGGACAGTTGGATTTTCATTTGCAGCCACTTACCCTTGGCTCTGGCAAAGGTGGGGAAGGCAGAGTGGACTAGAGATGCTTGAGGAGGCACTGGGGACTGAAGTTTTGGGAAGAGAACTGAAAGAGAAGCCCCTGGGATCATGGTGCTGAGTCATCCCCCATACCACAGGAGCCATCCTGTACAGGCAGACCACTCCTCTCAGAGTGCTAGCAGCCTGAGGGGAAACATTAGCACTGACCCCAGGAAGGACTCTGCCCCACCCTGTGGTACTTAAGCCTGACTGCTGAGTACAGAGTGACTAGATTAACAACTTAAGGAGGCAGCCACAGACAGTAGATCCCTGAAAGTCTTGAACAGGCTTGCATAAGGTCAGATGGGATCACCATCTGACATCACCAGAGGTGGATCCAGAAGGAAAAAAAAAACAATAATAAATACTAGATGCTATTGAGATGAAGTCCACTATGGTCTTCTATATGATTTGTAATATTTTCTCTCCTGAACAGCTTTTTAACATATATTGTTTGACCATCAAGTTCATGCATATTAAGTCACTAGATTGTATACTATAGTTTATTTCAATTTACATATTTCCCCCTTCTCCTATCCCATTTTACCTTCATTTTTCCTGTTATTTTCATTTCAAATTTTGTTTCCTCATGCTACAACTTGTTTCCATTCTGTGCTCTTACTATTTCTCCTCCATCCAGCCTCTCAAAACCAATTTTCTTCTCAATGGTCATCTCACCTTGTTTTTATCACTCTTAAAATATCCATGTTCTATTTCCACCTTTAGCAATTTTTGCTCATTGGTTGTGGATAGGGTAGTTGTTGCAATTTTTCAATTTTATCTCTACATCTTCACTAATTTTGTATTTCTAATATATAATTTTACCATTCCCCTCTCCTACTCTTTTTTATCTCAAATTTTAATTTAGCTTGGCTTAGCCTGTTTTCTTTCTTTTTTCTTTCTTTCATTCAACCTGTCCTTTTCTCTTTTTCTTTCTCGTTTAATCTTAAACTTTTGAATTTTCCCTGTGTAGCTCATTCCTCACTCTTACTATTCCTCCTCTCTATCATGTCAAAATTACTTCCCTTTCCTCTAGACATCTCTTAAGCTTTTCTTTCTTCATTTTTTCTCACTTATTCCCATGCCACCTATATTGATTTTAGCTCATTTGTTGTTGTGAATCTTTCTCTCTAACTTGGTGTGGTGGATCTTTCTCTCCAATTTGGTTCCTATTTATTTATTATTTATTTACTTTTTTTCTTTTTCTTTCTCTCACTATTTTACTATTTTATTTTTTAATTTATTTTGTTTTATTTTATTTTATTTATTTCTTTTTAAACCCAATACTATACACTTCCCTTCTCTTATTCCATTCCACATTCTTCATCCCCATTTTTATTTATGATGTAAATCTTATTTTTTCTCTTTGTATTCCTCCAATTGCCAACTTTTATTAGTATTCCTCCCTCTGCCCTCTCAAAATAATTTTTTATCAGTAGTTCATCTCATATTTGCTCTCCTTTTTTACAATAGTCTTAATTTCTTTACACCCTTATTAATACTGGTTCATTTGCTGTTGACAGTGGGATTGTAGGTGGGAGTTATTTTTGTGTGTGGGTCTTTTTATCCTGGTCTTTGTGGTTTTGTTATGGCCAGAACCTGAAAAACAGGATACAAGTGGTGGACAGAGTGACCTTCAGTCAATAAGCTGGAGGGAAGGACCCACCAGAGAATGACCCAACAACAATCAAAACCCAATTACATCCAGACAGCAACATAAATGGCATAAAGGGCATTCCAAGAGCATCAAATTCAGGAGATCAAGGAGACTGTGCCACTGAATATCACAGGTTTCCTACCATAGAAGTTCACACCACAAAGATAGGGAATCAAAACAGATCAATTTAAGAAGCAGAAGCAAACAAAAAGAGTCTCCTAAAAAACAGAAAGATGAAGAAACAACCCCAAATAGAAAAGAAAGGAGGAAACTTCAGAAGAGTGCTGAATGAAATAGAGGCAAATAAACTATCAGATATTGAGTTCAAAACAATGGTTATAAGGAAGCTCAATGAGCTCAGTCAGAATTACCAAAAACTATAGGGAAGCTATAAGGAACTTACTGCAAACTACATCAGCATTAAAAAGGACATAGAAACTATCAATAGGAATCAAGGGGAAATGAAGAATACCATTTCTGAACTAAAGAATACAGTAGAAGGAATCAAAAGCAGGCTAGATGAAGCAGAGGATTAGATCAGTCAGCTGGAGGACAATGTAGAAAAAAACTCCCAGGAGGAGCAAGAGAAGGACAAAAAGACTCAAAAAGAATGAAGAGGTGTTAAGGGAACTTCAGGATGACGTGAAAAGTAATAATAACGATATAATAGTGATACCAGAAAGAGAAGAACAGAAGCAAGGAATGAAAATCTGTTTGGAAAAGTAATGATAGAAAATGTCCCTAATTTGGTGATAGAAAATGTCACACAAGTCTAGGAAGCACAGAGGGTCCCAATCAAGATGAACCCAAAGCGACCCACTCCATAATTACACATCATAATTAAAGTGGCAAAATTCAAAGACAGAGAGAATCTTAATGGCTGCAAGGGAGAAACAGGAAGCAACATACAAGGGAACTCTGATAAGGCTAGCAGCTTGCTTCTCTACAGAAACACTACAAGTCAAAAGGAAATGGCAAGAAACATCCCAAGTAATGAAAAGAAAAGGCCTACAACCAATACTACTCTACCCACCAAGGTTCTCAGTTAAAATGGAAGACAAAATAAGGAGTTTCCCAGACAAAAAAAGAGCTAAAAGAATACACCTCCACCAAACTAGCATTGCAAGATATGCTAAAGGGACTGCTTTAAGAAGATTAAGAAAAAGAGTGAAAGAGAGGAACACAGGTACAAAGGGAAACATAAATAAGTGCCTATCAATAATAACCTTAAACTGTAAATGGATTAAATACTCCAATCCTAAGATACAGGGTAGCTGAATGGATAAGAAAACATGACCCACATATATGCTGTTTATAAGAGACCCACATAAACAAAAGATGAATGCAGGCTAAAAGTGAAGGGATATAAAAAAAAATATTCCATGCAAATGAACTCTGAAAAAAAAGCTAAATACTTATATCAGATAAAATAGATTTCAAAACTAACACCATAAAAAGAGACAAAGAAAGTCACTACATAATACTTAAGGGAACAGTACAACAAGAGAATATAACCCTTGTAAGTATATATGTACCCAATATAGGAGCACATTTAATATATAACGAAAATATTGGAGGGCTTTAAGAAAGCTTGACAGCAATACAAACATTGTAGGGGTTTTAACACCCCACTCTCAAAAAACCAACAAGGATATAACAGTATTAAATGACACTAGATCCAAGGGACTTAACTGATATTTAAAAAAATATTTCACCCCAAAGAAGCAAAGTATACATTTTTCTTAAATGCACATGGACCATTTTAAAAGACAGACCATATGGTAGGACACAAAATAAGCATTAATAAATTCAAGAAAATTAAATCATATCAAACATCTTCTTGGATCACAACAGCTTGAAACTAAAATCAACCTCAAGAAAAAAACTCAAAAACTTTCAAATACATGGAGGCTGAATAACATATTATGAAATAATGAAGGAGTTAACAATGAGATCAAGGAAGAAATTAAAAAGTACCTGGAAACACATAAAAATGAACATACAACATACCAAAACCTGTGAGACACAGTGAAAGCAGTCCTGAGAGGGAAGTTCATAGCATTACAGCCCTATCTAAAAAGATAGAAAAATCTCAGATAAAGAACTTAACCCTATATCTAAAAGACTAGAGAATTTTTGGCGGGTATGGCTCGGTGGATTGAGTGCAACTCTGCAAACCAAAAGGTCACCGGTTCAATTCCCAGTTAGGGCACATGGTTGGATTAGGCCAAGCATCCTCAGAAGAGGGTGTGCGAGAGGCTACCACACATTGATGTTTCTCTCCCTCTCTTTCTCCCTCCCTTCCCCTCTATCTAAATATAAATCAATAAAATATTTTTAAAAATAAAAATAAAAGACTAGAGGAACAATAGCAAACAAAGCCAAGAGCAAGTCATTGGAAGGAAATAATCAAGATCAGAGCAGAATTAAATGATATAGGGACTAAAAAAAACAATCCAAAGGATCAACAAATTCAGGAACTGGTTCTTTGAAAGATAAACAAAGTTGACAAACCTTTAACTAGACTCATCAAGATAAGAAAGCGAGGACTCAAATAAAATCAGAAACAAAAGAGGAAAAGTTACAACTGATAGCAAAAAATACAAAGGATTTTAAGGAATTACTAAGAACAACTATGTGGCAATAAATTGGACAACCTGAGCAAAATGGATAAATTTCTAGAAACATATAATTATCCAACACTGAATTAGGAAGAAACAGAAAACATGAATAGACCAATAACAACCAGTGAAATTCAAGCAGTAATCAAAAAAACTCCCAAACACAAAACCCTGGACAAAATGGCTTCACAGATGGATTTTATCAAATACTCAAAGAAGAACTAAAACCAATCCTTCTTAAACTATTCCCAAAAAAAATCAAGAAGAGGAAAGACTCCAAAACTTTTTATGAGATCAGTATTATCCTAATCTCAAAATCAGGTAAAGCCACACAAAGTAAGAAAATTACAAGTCAATATCTCTGATGAACATAGATGGTAAAATCCTCAACAAAATACTTGCAAACTGCATCCAGCAATACATTAAAAAATTATACATCATGATCAAGAGAGCTTTATTCTAGGGATGCAAGGATGTTACAATATTCACAAATCAATAAATGTGATATATCACATAAACAAAATGAAAGACAAAAATCACATGATCATATCAATAGATACAGAAAAGGCATTTGATAAGGTACAACATCCATTTATGATAAAAACACTCAACAAAGTGGGAATGGAGGGAGCATATCTCAGCATAATAAAGGCCATATACGAGAAACCTATTGTCAACATCATATTCAATGGGCAAAAACTAAAGGCATTTCCCTTAAGATCAGGAACATGACAAGAGTGTCTGCTTTCACCACTCTTATTCAACATAGTACTGGAAGTCCTAGCCACAGCAATCAGAGAAGAAAAAGAAATAAAAGGCATCCAAATTGGGAAGGAGGAAGTAAAACTGTCATTGCTTGCATATGACATGACAGTGTACATAGAAAATCCTATAGGCTCAGCCAAAAAACTATCTGACCTAGTAAGTTAATTTGGCAAAGTAGTGAGATAGAAAGTCAATATTCAGGAATTGAAGGCATTTTTGTACACCAACAATGAAATATCAGAAAGAGAATGTAGGAGAAAAATCACATTTACTAATGTAAAAACAACAAAAATAAAGTAACTAAAAATAAATTTAACCAAGGAGGTAAAAGACCTATACTCAAAAAACTACAGAATACTGAAAAAGAAACTGAAGAAGATGCAAATAAATGGAAGCCTATATTGTGTTCATGGATTGGAAGAATTAACATCAGTAAAATGTCCATACTACCCAAAGCAACGTATAGATTCAACACAAATCCCTATTAAAATACCAATGACATATTTCACAGATATGGAACAAATATTCCCCCAAAGTTTCTCAACAATCTTGAGAAAGAATAACAAAATTTTAGGGATCACAAAGCTGATATCAAACTACACTACAAGGCCACTCTAATCAAAACCATCTGGTGCTGGCATAAGAACAGATACATAGATTAATGGAACAGAATAGAGAGCCCAGAAATA